>CAWUFW010011955.1:0-577295 GCA_963921515.1 Calotriton arnoldi | reverse complement strand
TGTTCTTGGTGCCTGCCAAGCAGGGGAGTCACTCCTTGACCCCAAGGGAGATTCTTCAGTCCTCTAATCTTGAAGTAGAGCGTCGAAGGTCCAGGATTCGGTTTCAGAGTTTCGTCCAGGGTAATCAAAAGTCCTAAGGACTGGGGTCCCATACTTATACTAAGGTAGGGGGTTGGACATACTCTGGGGACTACACCCATTCCCTTTGTCCAGTTTCGCGCCAGAGCAGGGGCAGGTAGCCCCTGCAACCGGTTTGAACTGGCATATGCACAGGGACACCAAGTGTGCCCCCAGTGCAGGACTTCAAAGCACCAGGGAGTGCTCCCGCCCAGCCCCAATACACACTATCCTGTCTGGGAGGTGGTTACACCTCCCTGTGACAGGAAACCTATTGTCCAGGCCTCCCCTGCCGGAGTTTCAGTCAGCAGCAGGAGGCCAGACCCGTGTCTGTGGCAGCGGCATCCATTTTGTGATGCCAGGGCTCTGGAAAGAAGTTACCGGGTAGCCCGGTGTGTACATGTCTCTCCCTCTAGAAGGGTGGAATGCTACCCCCGCCGCCAGTAACCCCCGCCGCCAGTATTGGTGGGGGGGGTAGTATTCCAAAATGTTTGACACCAAACACGACATGTTTTGGTGCAGCCAGTCCAAAGTTAGCATTGTACCGCGAAGATATAATGCACTTAAGAGTATATGGTCAGGCTGTACCACAAACAGCATCAGAGGAGGGACTCCGAACGCTGTAGAGGGGCTCTGCTCATGTAGGGGCACCCTCTCACACATAAAACCAAGCACTCTGCCTTTAGGATTGGTAAGGCCTGCCATAGGAGTGACTTATAGGTTTATATGTGTGTGCAATGGTTGTGATATAGGTAGCCTATATCACAGTAAGGGGTGCATGCACCACCTTACCCAGGCTGCAGTAGCATATCACAGTAAGGGGTGCATGCACCACCTTACCCAGGCTGCATAATACCTGCTTCAGCCCCTGGCAGGCCTCTGAGGTAACTATGCCCTGGGTACATAGTATACCATATACTAGGGACTTATAAGGGCACTCCAGATTCCAATCAGAGATGTACTTAAGGTACATGGAAACCATTTTAGAGAGGAAGCAGCTAGGCTGGGGTTCTGATTAGCAGGGCCCCAGCCAGACTAAAGTCGAAAAACAGTGAAGCATCAGCAAAAAGTGGGGGTACCCATGTGAAGCAGATCCTACTCTCCTACAATCATCTGTTTTATCTCTTCAACAGTCACAACCTGCACGCAGTTTTCTGGGAGAGGGGCCACTCCTGACGCCTGCTGGTTTGGGGAATAGCCTTCTTTATTGGAAGCAAGCAGAGTTTACAACTATTCACAATTCTTCTGCTTAACCACGCACACTAGACAACCTAACAATGTTCTAACATCAAAAAATTAAACTATCTCCCTCTCCTCGACAATACCCTACCCTTAGAGCTCTTCAGTCACCTCCCTCTTCTATTTTTGTACCTTAATGTTTTATTTTGTAACCCATAAATCCAACTCTTTTGTCCAACACCTTTTTTCTTCCTGCTCGAATTAAGCCTCGTCGGCCTTCTACTTAGTTCTTACCCCGTACATCTTGTCTCCTGACCTTCCCATCTCTCCCCCTGCTTTATCCCGAACTCTCTTTTTGCCTGCCGTACATTCACATAAACATCCCATGCCCTGCCAGTCTTCAAACACTGCTCTACCCCATACCAGGGTGGGCAGAGGGCTTCACTTTGCACCCTGATGTCATATTAATCCCCTTGCGCAAGTAAACATAGTGACCCTGTGGCACACCAGAAGTCCGCCGATGTCACCAGCTGTGAATCCCTACATGGTTCCACCCAAACTCCTCACACAGAAAAAGGTAGTTCCTGTAGTGTCCTCTCCAGCCCGGTAGCACGTAAATGAATCACGCCACACACAGTGCTCGGTATTACACGTTTTTATTCTCTAGAGTGTAATCGTTAACTGACACGTAGCGCGTTATGAGTTTTATTAACCACATCCCATCCCCCTACGTCATCAGACTATGGAGTCTGTTAGGGACCAGAGAGGTTCCGTGCTCTATAACACACAAGACATGACATCTCGACCTTTGTTAAATAAAAAGTACAAACAAAACATATGTAGATCATAGTTCCTCAATGAGTCGTTGTGGCGCTCAAACCACTCTTCCATATCGCATTGTGTGAGGCTGTGGAGACACAGGAGAAGCAACCACAGCAGGCACTGGCAATCTAGACACAGCTTGAGTCCTTGGGCTCTCATGCCCTCTGATGACAGAGACTCACTCCTGATGGCTGGAACCGACAGACTCCGACGCAGGTGAAATGTGAGGATTCCTTTGTAAAGGACTTTCCAGAGCAATGTGTTCCTTAGTAGTCACAACTTTCAATGGATCAGCATTGAATGGAGCATCAGATTTTCGTTTTCACCTCTGTCTGACAAGGACACGATCTCCTTTTCACAAAATAATGTCCCAAGTACATCGATACTCATCTGCATATGTCTTCATGCTGGACGTGTGAGATGAATCAGTGATTTGAACTTTCTCGGGCTCAGTGGTCTAGTGGGGCAACCTGGTACCCATGACTCTCCCGAACATTAGTGTAGCCATGCTTTCGCCGGTTGTAGAATGAGGAGTAGATCATTGTGAATAAAGAGTAGAATGAAGAAGTGAATTGAGCTCAAGTCCTTCTAGTGCAGCGCACTGTACGGCTTCCTTAAGGGTGCCCATAAAGCGTTCAACAACACCATTAGCCTGTGGCCAGAGAGGTGTACTTTTCTTATGCTTGATAGTTAAATGAGTAAGAAAGTCTTTGAATTCCCTACAATTGAATGGTGGGCCATTATCAGATTTTAGGACTGACAGAACACTCTAGGTTGCAAATATGCCTTCTAGTCTTTCAATGACTCCATCATGAGTGATTAACAAAAGGTCTTCCACCAGAGGAAACCAGGAGTACTCATCTACAATTACCATGAGATAATTGCTATTGTCAAGGGTTCCAAAGAAGTCAACTGCAAGTTTCTCCCAGACATGTTTTGGAAGATCCAACAGATTCAAAGGATGCTTGGATCTTTTTTTTTAGATAAACAGTTACATAAATGACAAGCCTGGAGCTCTCCTTCAACTCGCTCATCAAGATGAGGAAACAAAACACGGTCTCAAAGGGCTAGCTTACTAGCACAATGCCACAATGTCCCTCATGCACTTCTTCAATGACTTGCTGTTTGAGACTTTCAGAAATTACAATTCTTGACCCTCGTAAGATAATCCCTTCTTGTGTAACTGACAGTTCATCATGCACATTCTTGAATTTCTGATATTCAATGTCATTATCAAGAGATCGAGCATGTGTTCTCCAGGACTGATGCATAATAATGAATTTGAGCCTATTTCTATCTGCATTGGTAGCAGCACTCACTTATTTTTTCCACAGATAGACAGGCTACTGGGGTACTGGATCTCCCAATGAAACTAAAGTAGGCCCCAGCCACTTTAGAAGAGGTACCCTGATGCTGTAGGGGCACTCGAGAAAAGGGAATTGGCAGGGTTTTGATATTTTCCTGGCTGGTGCACAAAAGAATAAGAGTCATAATCTTGCAGTCCTAACTCCCACTTCTCAATGCGAGTGGGCATCTTGGCCTTTGGATTGCCAAATGTAGTGAGTAGCTTTTCGTGATCAGTGACAAGTGTAAAATGTTTTCCATACAAAAACACATGAAAGTGTTTACAAGCCCACACAACAGTGAGGTTTTCTTTTTCAGGTTGGAAATAAGCTTGTTCAGATTGTGACAAACTCTGACTAGCATACGCTACAACGCACCTTCGAGCGTTTGCATGTCCACTATGTTGAGCAAAAATTGCACCCAAACCCACTAGGCTGGCATCCACAACAATCTTTGTATGCAATTTAGAATCAAAATAGGCCATTTCAGTGGCATTTTCAATTGTTTGATTGCCTTGAAACTTTGATCACACTCCCTTGACCATTGAAATCAAACATTCCATTTCGTCATCTCTCAATGGGGCATTCACAGTGGCAAAGTCATGGATGTTCCCCGAGCAGTAACTGGCTATCCCAAGAAATGAACCCAACTTGGTTATATCATGTAGAGGAGAGGTGGCAGACAAAGCCTGAACTTTGGCTGGATCTGGAGTCTTCCCCCCATCAGTGAAAATGTGTCCAAAGAATTTTAATTTTGGTTTGTGAAACTCACACTTTTCAGCATTCAAGTAAGACTTCCATCAGCAAATGGATGGCATACTTGGGTATGGGCTCTATCATCTTCTTTTCTTGTGGCCTCAAATACTAGAATGTCATAACTATCATTGAAAGCATTCGAGACAGGCTGTATAATGTGACGGATGACCTCTTGGAAAAGTCAGGCGGCTGAGCCACTCCGAAACTCAACATTTTGTATGTAAACAAACCAACATGAGTTGAAAAGGTAGTAATGACCTGCAATTTTCTTCCAATTCGAGCTGATGATACCCTTTTTTCAGATCAAGGCTCAAAAAGACTTTGGCACCATTCAACTGGGTAATCATACCGCAAATGTGCAGACTCGGATGTCGTTATCTTTTAATCGCCTTGTTTGTTTGATGCATGTCAACACAAATTCACACAGACCTTCCTCTGTCCTTTTTTGGTACCACCACTATAGGCAACACCCATGGCGTTGGACCAGTAGAGCTCTCAATGATATCATGGCTGAGGAAAGTTTCAATTTCTCTTTCAACATTCTCTTTTAAATGAAAAGCAATTAGACGATGTTGTTCAACAACAGGACGAATGTCTTCATTAAGGTGGAGCTGCACATTCACTGTCTTAAATCTTCCTAATCCATGAAACAATGATGGAAACAGATTCACTATGTCACGATGAGCATAGATATTGTAATTCACAGAAATTTGTCCCATGTCAGCAGAGGTGCTGAAGCTGAGCAAACATGAACTCAAAGTGCTCTTCAGGACATGGATTGGGGCTTGGACCTTCATATTTTTGTGTTTCATTGTTGTCATAAAAGAACCTTGACTTTGTAAAGGCATAGAAGATGCCCAAGTGTATATCTTGGTTTTTGATGGTGTGAGATGGAGCACTGGAGACAGTTCATGGCATATTTCATCTGACATGATATTTATCGACGCATTACTGTCTATGATAAATGGTATGTAGCAACCATTAACTTTCACTTTTATTTTGGAAAAATATCCACATGAATTTCATGATTTCACATGTCGGTCCTTTTCCGACTTATATTCTTCCTTGCAAGAAGCACACATACATGCACGTCTTTCAGTAGTCAGCATCGACATTGCACACCCATCTTCTTCACTGTCACTCGAGAGTGACATCAAAGAACCTTTCAACAAAGAATTAGATGACAATCAGCCTCTTTCAGTTTCTACTTGTCACAACTGATGTTGCAGTTTATTTCAGTGGACTTGACTGGAACGCTTCTGGAACTTTCTGCCAGCCATTTTGTCTTCAAGACTTGATGCACTGGCAGTCATTTTTTCTTCACGACGTGATGCACTCACTTTTTCTCTCACTTTGTAAACTATTACAAAATGGATCTCTTTTCTGCAGACTTTACATATCTGTCCAATGTCAGGACATTTACCTTCATACGTAAAGCAAAATCCACATTGATAACACAAATTATTTTTTCTTTTGAGACATCACTTTGTGTCCTTCTACCTTGTGCCTTTACTTGCTCTTCACATTCAGTGCCGATTTACTCTGGGTCCCTCCGGCCTCCATGTCAGTAACTTGTTTGTTAGCACGTTCTTCTGCTCTGACCACCATGAGAACACACTCCAGGCTAAGTGTTTCTCTCAGCATTCGATGTCTGAAGGAACAGGGAAGGCAATTATCTATGACTCTGAGCCATATGGCTTCTTCATCCTTGAATTATTAAAATTTGCAATATTTGATGAGCGATTCAAGTCTATCAACAAACTCATTGATTGTTTCTCCTGCTTTCTGATGCTCTTTATTGAGAATCTACCTTTCATAATCGACATTTGACACCGGATTCGTTTTGAGGTTCAATGCCGCTTTGACATCATGATTACATACTCGGTCCACCTGTGGTATTTTTTTATCACTTCCTTTACTCCTTCTCCTGCTTTGTTTTTGAGATATTTGATTAATCTTTTTGCCATCTACTTCCTTCAGCGCGTCAATGAAATCCTCAAAAGCTTATATCCAGGCAGTCCATCTAGCGACAATATTTTACTTCTTGACAACATCTAAAGTAGACGGTGGTTTCAGAAAGGCAGCAGCCGTATAAGCAAGTTTGGAATTACTGACATTGAGAGTGGAGTTCTCTCCACTATTGTTTGCTGTCCATTAGGACTTGTCTCATTCATACTATCTCTAAGGCCTTGTGACGTGCTGGCCTCTGGATTGCCCTCAACAGATTTAGATTAAGTGGCCTCTTTCTACTCAGCCATTGGAGCTTTCAATCTTTGAAAATCTTTGGAGTTGTACTGAGCCCCACCCAGCTGCTCAGTGGGACGCTGCTTCAGGTATCAATAGCTTATAAGCACAAAACACATAAGCACAACCCCAGTGTGTTCACTTGGGCCGCTGAGCCTGAAGCTGAGACCAAATGACTCTCTTTACTTCACCGCTGGTCAGTGAAATTGTATTTTATGTATTTAAGACACAATGTGTTTGACATTTCTTTTTGGTATCTAACACTTGGTTGGTCTCTGCCTTTTAGCTCTTCTTTGCCTTTATCAACTTTAAACCGCAGCGTTATTTTGCACTTTGCTGTCGCTGTTTGTTGCGCGTTCTGTACCTGGTTATCACTCCTTTAGCGTTATTGTACTGTATGAATGATGGCTCTTTGTTAGGTTGTAGCATTGTACCTCTGATCTTATCGCATTAGCAATTTTCTGACCAACGATAAATAACATTTTCTGCAGGGCCTACACTTTCTTCGAAGATCTTGCACTGGCAGGAGTTGCGCTTTGACACTTCATATGCCAACCATCGATTTTCACTTCGACTAAGGTACACGTGGCAAATGCACAACAAGTTTGCTGGGCCTTGGCAAACTCTCTGGGAGAACACTCTCGACTCTGCAGGTTGCAGGGTTTACGTAGCCCCTACTTGTTGCCAGTTGTAGCTTACTCCCCAGCCCAGTAGCATGTAAATGAATCATGCCACACATGGAGCTCGGTATCACACATCTTTATTCTCTAGAGTGTAACCGTTAACTGACACGTACTGCATCATGAGTTTTATTAACCACACCCCATCACCTATGTCACTAGACTATGGAGTCCATTAGGGACCAGAGAGGTCCAGTGCTTTATGTTACACAAGATGCTACAATTCCTACACCATCCACGCAGCACTTTCCTTTTCTTGACCTGTTTGAGCATAGTAGTTCAAAAGAGATGATTGCTATTTCGAAAAATGATTGTTACTCTTGGCATACATCAAGCAGACCCACACTTGTGGTTGACATTCACCTTTTTAAACATAAGGTCATGGAAAAGGCATTTGAAAATCTAATTGACAGCTTCTGATTCAGAAAGTATCAAGATCTGCCGATGCAAATACATCAGCAGGGAAATTTCTCTGAGTACTAAGTTTAATGCAGGAGAGTGAATTATGGGGAAGGGTGCAAACATGGGTGTTCCCGGTCAAGCACCATTAGCTTGGCTATAGGAAGCTCAGGAAATCCCACGATGCTGTAATATTATGGGCCAGATTTGGAATGGGGAAAAAAGCTGACAAAAAAATGGAAAAGTGCCCCATATTCACAAATTGTGAATTATGCTCACCAGGGACACCGGAATGCCTGAAGGATGGATTGACTCTTCCTTTGAAGCAAGCAGGGCTGTCCAAGTGGGGGGATCTGATATCTGCAGGTGAATTATTGCCCTGGGAGGTGTTGAACGCGAAAGTTGGCAATAGATTGTCTAGATTTAAATATGTCCAGCTTATGTCATGGCTCTCAACAACCTCACAGGAGACAGGTTGTCTATTGGATTTTGAGTTTAACCTTCAAGATATAAGTGTAAAAGGTAAAGAAGTCTCAAAGTGGTATGGGCAATTTCTAGAGGCAGAGGAAACGAAACTGGAGACTCTGTACGCGATTTGGCGAGATATATTCCAGGAAGAGAATCTACACTCGCTTTGGATGGACTCACTAAAATTACTATACTCAATAGTTACACCTGCAAACTTTAAAAGACACCATTTTTTTGTCATAAATAGGTTATATTGGACCCCTCAAAAAATCTCCAAGTTTGTGTTACAGCCTGTCCCCAGATGCAATAGATGCAATCTTCTAAAAGCTAATGATGTACATATCTTCTTCACATGCCCCGCAATAAAAGAATATTGGAAGGTTGTTGAAACTACAATAAGAGAAATCTTGGGGAAACCTATAACTTTAACAGAAGCCTTAGTACTTCTAGGAGTGGATCACAACTCGCATTCCTTACTGAATAATAAGCAAAGGGGTCTGATTTTTTATCTATTGCTTTTGGCCAGACGTGAGATATGTAAACATTGGACAGACCCGGTGCCCCAGCATCCTACAGGATGGTTAAAAGGGGTTAAGTGGACTAGTAAAATGGATACTAAATGTAACCCACGAAGGTCGGGGGAAATCTGGCAGGGCTTTATAAAGTGGGAAACCTAGTATTGTGGTATAAAATAGGGCTGTGTTGGAATATAACAAATCTTTTCCATAGTCCTATGATTACACCAAGTCATGGTTGCTTGGGAGGTTAATCCCTTCCTGGAAGTGACAAGAGTCTTGTAAGAGACTTGGGCGAGTAAATGCAACAGACCACGAGACGAACAAGGGCGTTGATAAACGGTCCAAGATTTGCAGAATGCCATGGTGATATGAGGACAAAAAAGTAATAAAAACAAATTGTGATTTATGCTTTAGGAGCTTGCAAGTCGGGCTCATCTGATCATCAGTGTGCACTGCCTATCCTTGCCTCTAACCACACAGCCCTAAATACCATCTTAAATTCTTTTCAAATTAGCTCCATCCAATCTGCTATGATACCTAGTTGCTGGAAACAGGCGAAATCGATTCCCTTGTTCAAAAAGCCATTGGCAGACAAATCAATATTGGAAAATCTTAGAACTATTTTCCTACTACTGGCTTTCGTTAAGATACTGGAGAAGCTGATCTATCACTAACTATCTGACTATTCAGAACAATTTCAGCTGCTGCATCCTTCTCAATCAGGTTTCTGCCCTGGCTTTAGTATTGAATCTGCCTTGGTGGAGGTCACGCACACCATTAAGCTTGCGGTGGATATGGGGAAACAGGTGGCACTGCTACTCTTAGATCTATTGGGGCTTTTGTTACAGTTTCTCACCATATTCTCTTGCAGCGACTAGGAAACATTGGCGCTCATTGAGCCCTGTTAGCCTGGTTTTATCTGTTTCTATCTGATAGAAGCCAATCAGCGTGGATGGCCCCTTATGCCTTGGATCCTAAACCCCTAAGGGTCAGGGTCCCTCAGGGTTCTGCCCTGAGCCTGACATTGTTCAATATATACATGACACCTCTGGCTGTTCTGGTAGAATCCTTCAGCATGAAAATTGAGTCTACAATGATAAAATTCTGATTCTCCTCACTCTAGACAGAAATGTACCTAATGCTTACAGCAGATTTAAGGCATGCCTAACGGTTGTTTTTCAGTGATGCGCTTCAGCAATTTACAGTGTAATGCAAACAAAACTGAGAATTTCTTATTTGCCTTACCCTCACCCACCTGGAATTTGAATGCTGGCCTAGTTTCGTTCCACCTCCCCCTACTCCAACCACCATTGCGCATAATTTAGGGGTGAAGTTTGACAATCAAGCCTCCTTTGGTCCGCAGATAGCTCGTTTTGTGGGCTCCTGTTTTGAACTTCTGAAATCCCTAAAGAAATTTCTCTGTTTGCTTTCAGTGCAACATCAGAAAATGGTAATACATGCCCTTATCACTTCTCAGCTTAACTATGTCAACTCTTTTTACTGGGGCCTACCAGCTTATCAACTCAGGAGACTCCAGCTGGTACAGAATGCCGCTGTGTGGCTTCTGTTAAAACTCCAGAGAGGAGAGCACATCTGTCCTTATCTTGCGGAGCTGCAGGGCTACCAATCAAGGAAAGAGTGTGGTTCAAGGGGCTCATGCTGGCTCATAGGGCCATCTATCAAACAGGTCCGCAGTACCTGGCCAACTGGATTACCTCTTACCAGCTGGCAAGAATCCTTCACTTCTCTGTTGCTATGATGCTGGTGGTCCCGCAAATAAAAAGGAAGAAGTGAGGTGGCACCACCTTCTCCTTTCTTGCTGACAGGGACTGGATGCCCTCCCTTTTCACTTACGGGCTATACAGAATGTACTCTCATTCAAACAGAACCTTAAGACTTGGCTTTTTGAATCATCATATCAATAATTGGTTTGGCATGGTGGTCAGCAAATCTGATAGCCCTGGGACACTCACCGAGCACTTTATATTCAGTTCTACTCAGCAGTATTGCAGAAAGCACTAAAGAATGAGCCCACCTTGTCCAAAAAAAGCAACACATAGTGGAACTTACAGAAATCACACTCACACTTTTCGGCCAGGCCTAATAGCACTGCTCAGCTGTCAGAAGGACTGGTTAATGCCTGGGCATTAATATGACTTGGATACGTTAATTTCCAGGCTTCTTGCACAGTAATAACCTCATCGGAAGCAGCCTGGTTGAGTGCAATACCTGTTGGCATTGAATATCTCGCAATTATTCTTTTTATAATAAATAGCAGGTCAAATGTGCCAATATTTATTGTGGTAAAATGTAAGCACTAGTATTTATGTGTCATTCCCCCACATATTGTAATTGGGTGGTTTTCATTGCAGCCAATACATTCTTTCTCAGTTGAGTCAGATTTGATCAAGTCTGTTAAATATCACACCAATTATCAGGTGACTTGCGCTGAGGGCCTAACATTAGGACACTGGTTGGAAGGTTTAAGTGAGGTGAAAGATAAAAGATTTCTCTATCAAAAACATTTTTAAAAGTCTTTAAATGAGTTAAAGCATGTTATCATTACACTTACTCCTGGCAATTGTCAGCTGAGGTAGACTTCCATAGGTATGTGTCTACATGGAATAAAATGTTTATTTAAAAAAAAAATGATTATGAATTGGTCAACTGTGTACAACTTGCTAGACTGAGCTTAGATAATTGACGGTTACACAGTTTTTTTACAACATCATTTGTGAGGGCGGACAATGTAAGAACGCTCTTTGTGTTGTGTGCGTTTTGTGTTTTGAACCCTTTCACAGATCTCTTGTTAGAGGGAATTTTATACACTTTACACTGTGTATGTATTTACCTGACATCTGGACTGTTACAAATTTCCCAATTTTACACTGCTTCCATAATGGCAATGAGCACCGATTTCTAGTTTTTAAGTGTTGATGTTTCACCATTAAGTTTAGGTCAGGTACATGAAGACTATATTCCGCTGCAAATTGTTTTTTTGGATATCATATTGAAGTATTACTATTTGTCTCTCTGAATTAGCTTTAGCTTTTGCTGTTCCTGGAAAAAGAAGCAGAATCTTCCTGTCAATTTGTCTATTCCAATTATCTTTGTAATCACAGTTTTGTCTCAACTATTGCTATGCTTCAGGAAGCTATTGGTCACCCAGTGATGGTACTGAGGATTCTACATCCAATTTGACAGTGACTGACTTTCAGTGGTGCCATTGTAATGTCTTCCTTAGTATAAGAAATGGGGGTACTGGTTGAGGGAGGTGAAGCCCTACTCAAGAAGCAACCACAATCCTTGTCAGGGTGAAGTCACAAGCAAACCCTAAAATAACCTGTGCTCAACCTTCTGGTAGCTTGGCACAGAACAGTCAGGCTTAACTTAGAAGCAATGTGTAAAGTATTTATGCAGCAATTCAAACAGCAATAAAGTGAAACACAACATATGGTAGTTTCACACAAATTTAGAAAAATAGAGTATTTTCTAATAAATAATTTATGACCAAAACAACAAACATCCAATCAGTAGAACCAGAGATATGCAATTTTAAAGTTTTTTGTTTAAATTTCTTTTATTGATTTTGCAAAAGAAAGAAACGAACGAGCCAGTGTGCTCAACAATCATCGGGTTACAACCCGGCAATTCGCTGCTGCATGTGACAGGCATGAACAAATAAGAAAGAAGAAAAACAACCCCCCACCCTCCCCCCTCCTCCTCCTTGAAAGAAAAACACCCCAATAATGCAAAGAAAGGCACGGTACCCCAGGAGGAAACCCCCCAAAGCATGCTAAGTAGCGGACGCAGTGGGGGCAGGCGATGAAGGAGGATCCGCAAGTCTCAAAAGTCTGAGGTATTTGGGGCAAGTGAGCTCCGTAAATTCGGATGTCAACAGTGCGAGGAAGGGCGCCGATAAATCTTGAAAAGAAGCCCCGGGATTGGTCAAGGAAAGGGAAATCTTCTCCATCCCTAAAATGGTCCATAATCTATGGATCCAGCCTAGTTGTGTCGGGACTGTCTTGGTACCCCAGTGCGTCAGGACGTTTTGGACTGCCACGCCCAAGGCCAGCGCCATCTGTTTACCCCTCCTGGACGTAAGAGGGAAGGTGATAGCATTGGGAAGGCCCAGAAGGACGTAAACCGGGAATCTAGGTTTCTGGGTATCAGAGTGAGAGTCCACCTCGTCCAGGATTTGTTGCCAATATGTCCCCAGGGAGGGGCATTCCCATAATAGGTGGGTGAGGGTGCCCGGTGAACTGCAGGCTCGCCAGCACAGCGGGCTACGTGAAGGATTACCCCTTTGAAGCCGCACCAGGGTTAAATACCAATAAGTGGCCGTTTCGATAGAGGCGACATTGCGTGCCGTGCGGCGGGCCCGGTAATAAATATCCTTCCATTCCTTCTGTGAGAGCTCCCTGCCCAACTCCTCTTCCCAGCGCAGTTGCCCGGGGGACTTCCCAGTGGCCGAGGTGCTGCGAGTGAATTTATACAAGTCCGATGTCAGTCGTGCGTCGCTGTGTCGTGTTAGCAACCATTTCTCAAACGGAGTGAGAAACCTCTCCGTACCCTCCCTTACTTCCCTATGGATCACCCAGTGCCTGATCTGTAGATATCCGTAACGCTCCATTTTGGGAATTCCATGATCGGTGCGGAACTCAGCGAAAGGGCGCGGTCCAGAGAGGTCAGAAAAATGGCCTATGGAGGGCAGGCCTCAGTCGCCCAGTGGTGGAATTCCCCGGGGTCGAGGCCGGGAGTAAAGTCTGGGTTCTGTGCGATGGGCGTGGCCCAGCCATGAAAGGGAGTGGGGCCTCAACCTTCGGAGGGAATCCTGGTGCTGCTTCAAAAGCGCCATGTAGTTCGACTGTCTGGCGGCAGTGACGGTAGGGGCCACCTGTAGCCCTAAGTAGGAGATAGAATCATGGGCCCACTGAATCTGGAAAGTGCGCTGTAGGAGTTTCAGCGTCTTGGGCTCTAAGGACAGATTAAGGGCTTGTGACTTGTGCACATTGATCTGGAAGCCCGAGGCGAGCGCAAACCGGTCTAGTTCATCTAAAAAAGCTGGCAGTGATTCCCTATGGCGTTCCAATGTCGCCACCACGTCATCCGTGTATAAGCAGAGTTTGTGCTCCGGGCCCCCGAAGCGCGCTCCTTTAATAGCAGGATCATCCCGGACTCTTTGAGCCAGAGGCTCCATGTAGAGAGCGAATAGGAGTGGCGACAGCGGGCACCCCTGTCTAGTCCCCCTACGAATAGAGAAGGCCGCTGAAGCCATACCATTCACCCGCACTGTAGCCGTAGGGTTCGCGTGGCTCTGAAAGATCCAATCGATGAAGCGGTCTGGTAGGCCAAAATGGACCAGTGTCGCTCGAAGGTACGGCCAGTGGACCCTATCGAACGCCTTTTCGGCATCGACCGAGAGGATCATACGCTCCGCCGGAAAGCGTTCCGAGCGGTCTACCAAATGGAGAAGTCGTTTGGTATTATCGGAGCATTGACGTCCGGGGACAAAGCCAGACTGGTCTGGATCTATCAACCCGGGAAGATGGCGAGAAAGTCTGGCCGCCAGAATTCCCGTGAAGATCTTTAGGTCCACGTTGAGGAGGGATATGGGGCGGTAGGAGCTGCAGAGGCGTTTGTCTTTGCCTGACTTATGGATCACCGTTATTAAGGCCTCCAACATGGAGGGTGGGAAGGAGGAAGTCGGCGTTGACCCGATCGAGTTAAAAACGCGCACCAGAAGCGGGGCCAGCATCGCACAAAACTTTTTATAAAAAACAGAGGTGAATCCATCTGGGCCGGGCGACTTGTTAAGTTTCAGACGGGAGATCGCCGAGACGACCTCTTCCAGCCAAATGGGGCCTCCACATCAGCTGCCTGGTTTGGGAGTAATTTGGCTGTGGCCACCTCTCGAAGATAATGGGTCAGTTCCTTCTCGGGCAGGACTTGGGCCGCATATAATGTTTCGTAGAATTGTCTGAAAGCCTCTACAATCTCTGGGTCATCTCCACACTCTCTGCCCCGGGGATCCCGAACCTAAGCAACTCTGTGGGCCTGCCGTTGCGGCCGAAGTCGATTTGCAAGAAGGCGCCCGCATCGGTCTCCCCCCACATAAAAAGCATGTTTGAGGCGAAGGGCTGCATATTCAGGACGGTCGACATCCAACCCCATTAGCTGTGCGCGTGCAGCCTTGAGGAGCTTCCAGACTCTGGGCACCCCGGTTCTCTGGTGAATGCGCTCCAACTCGGCGACCTCACCCATCAGACGATCCCGTTTCTCCCATCTATCTCTGTTATCAGCCGCCGCCATGCCCATGAATTCCCCACGGACCACCGCTTTCATCACCTCCCAGAGGGTCATCATGGAGATACTAGGTGTGTCATTAATGGCTAAGTAATCCGTTATGCACTTCTGAATCTGTTGCACCACCGAGGGACGTTGGAGCATGGTTTCACGAAGGCACCAGAAGCGACGAGTGGTGCGCCGCGGGGGTAGGGTCAGAGAGAGTCGTATTGCGGAGTGGTCAGACAAGGGGCAGGGGAGGATCTCTACGTCTCGCGCCTGTCGTGTTAGGGGGTCAGAGGTAAAGACATAGTCAATTCTAGTGTACGTCTTGTGAGGGT
Organism: Calotriton arnoldi; assembly: GCA_963921515.1. Lineage (NCBI taxonomy): Eukaryota > Metazoa > Chordata > Amphibia > Caudata > Salamandridae > Calotriton > Calotriton arnoldi. The sequence goes on along the minus strand of CAWUFW010011955.1, from coordinate 562,143 downwards.
GTGAATAGAATGTGTATGCCCTGGTATTTGAATGACGGAGCCTCCAGATATCCGTAAGTCCGGCCTCCGCCAGTAGACGTTTCCCTGTACTAGAGAGGGCCCCTGTCTGTCCCCATCTCTGTCCGGAGCGGTCCATGTCTCCATCAAACGCTAGGTTGAAATCTCCCCCCAGTAGTATCGTTTTGTCCGGAAGGTCTGCAAGCTCCTGTATTACAATTTTAATAAAACTCTCTTGCCCGCTATTGGGAACATACACCGTGGCTATCGTGAACATGTGTGTATCTAAGGTGTAGGTGTGTGCCAGGAGCCTCCCTTTGATTTCGGCCTGTTTACTGCCAATATGGCCGGGGAACCTGGAGGATACTAGAATAGCGACCCCCGCGATCTTGGAGGTAGCAGAGGAAAACAACTGGTGGGGGAACACCCTGGACCTCAACCGGTGTGTATCAGTGGAAAGTAAATGTGTCTCCTGAAGTAGACCTATATGAGCGTCCGACCGCTCAAGATAGAACAGGAGGGCTCGCCGTTTGGTGGGGTTATTCAGCCCTTTCACATTCAGAGACACAATGTTAACGTCAGAAGACATATGAGTGGGATCCCATGTGTGCTATAAAGAAGTACCCCATGTCCCATTGGAGTAGGAGGTGTGGTGAAGTAGCGAGTAACATACCTCTGTCAAAATTCGGGGGAGGAGGAGAAAACCCAAAAACCCCAAACAAAGAACAAAGAGTAACAAACATTTATGTGTATAGTCCACAAATGTCCCGGGCAGTCTGCCCGTGGTGAGGCGCGAGATGGATGGCAGGAACTCCCGCCACCCCCTCCCGCCCCAGGCCCGGCCTAGAAAATCTAGCAAGACCCATTAAGAAAGCAAGGGTTGGCACCTCTATCATTACGTTTCAGTCCGCGGCATTCAAGTCTTCTGATAGGGACTGGAGGACTGCTGAGCGTTCTCTGGCGATAGCGTCTGGATCTGGGCGTGAGCTCAGCGGCGATGCCCCCACTCGCTGCCATCGGTTTTTGTCAACTCTACGACCGGCAGAGGCAGATTTCTCTGGCCCGTTGCAATCCACCTCCGGAAGCCGAAGAAGAGAGGTCGCCTCCTCAAGAGAATGGATCTGGTGGGGTCTGCCCTCCCATTTGAAGATAAGTCGAAATGGGTGTCTCCAGGAGTAGGAGACATCCTTGGAGCGTAGAAAGGCGGTGATATGGCGGAACTCACGTCGTTTCTGCAATGTAGAGGCCAAGTCTTGGAAGAGGAGGGGCCAGCAGGAGCAAAATTCGATAGGGTGATTAGCCCGAGCCTCTCGTAGAATGCGCTCTTTGAGTTTGAAATCATGGACACATGTCAAAATATCAGGCGGGGGAGCTGTTGATGATCTCTTAAGGCCCACGCGGTGCGTCCGGTCCAGTTTGATCTCCTGGTCTGGGGAGCCTCCCAGGATGTGATGGAACAAGTCCCTAACAAAGGCCTCTATGTCCTGTACTTCAGCCCCCTGAGGTACCGCCCGGATCTGTATGTTGTTGCGGGGGGAACGATTCTCAAGATCTTCCGTGTGAGCTTGAAGATCTGAATGCTGATCCCTAAGTCGTAGAACCTCCTGCTGAAGTTGGGATATTTCTTCAACCCTGGCGGCTGTCTGATTCTCCAGATCGTCCACTCGTTCCCCCACTGAATCGATGTCCTTACGCATCTCTCTAATTTCTGCTGTAAGGTCCTTCTTCATGGTGTGAAATTCTTGCGTAAGGTCCGCGAAAAGGGATTCCAGGACGCTGCGCGTGACAGGCCTCTCCAGGTCCTCCTGCCCCCGCCGGTCCGCTGCACCACCCCGGTGTGGCATCGCTTCAGCACCCCCGGTCCCGGCCTTAAGTAGGAGGTACCTGATGGACCGGTCCTTTCGGGACTTGGCAGCGGCCATCAGAAGAAATCACCACTCCACGCCAATAGGCAATGGGCCAAGCTGCTTGTGGGAAGATCGTTCGCCAAGCTAACCAGTCCGCTCTGCAGGGCAGGCCTCCACTACCCCACCCACAGGAGGGCCCCGCCGTCTCCAGGGCCACGTCAGGGTGGGTGGGCGAGGCTCGGGCCTCTCTGTGTGGCTCTTGAGAGGTCATCCCGTGTGTAATATAGCGTGGGGCCCTCTCCCTGCCCAATGTCCGCCACCAGCTCCTAACGGGCAAAATAGAGGCACCTCTCCGCCGACTCCGTGTTGCTCCCTTCGCCGCCCTCGGGTTGGGGAGACTAGGGCGCCTCTCCACGAGGGTGCATGGACCTTGCAGTGGGCCAAACTTCAGGTCTGCTGGCCACCGTCTCCCTGGCCTGCCACCAATACTCTCGGCGTTCCGGTGGCAGTGGTGCTGTTGGTGGAGGATGCTCGGCTGTCCATGCCACTACCTCTTCTGGGCGCTTACTTGGTACTTGATGGCCGCAGGTCCCGGGGCCCCTCCGGCTCGTCTCTTTTGGGCCAACGTGCTATGGGGGGAGCCGTCTTCAGATTTGCCTTGAGGCCATCTAGACCCCGTTCTCCCCCGGACGGGCGTGCGACAGGCTACAAGGCGCTACTCCGCGTTGGTCCCCGCTCCGGGTGCCTGTAGACCACACCAGATCAGAGCGTGGTGCTGGGCCTCCAGCGACAGCGGCTGTATTGGAGGAAGGCGGCGCCGCCGGGCAGCTGCACCAGCAGACGGGTCACTCCACAGGCAAGCTCACCTCCACTCTCGTAGGCCAGTATGCGGCGGGTCAGGCCGTCGCTGCCATGTTACTGCTCTGACGGGCTCGCTCAGATGATGTCGAGCCTCCCGCTGGTATGTGCGCGCCTCCTCACCTCTCTCCTTCGTTGGGCCGGGTCTCCGCCACAAGCCTCGGTCCCAGTGCTCAGGGGCCAGCCTCACCAAAAGCAGGTCAGAGGTGCCGGGGCATTAACCAGACCAAGTGTGGTCCGAAGCTGTGGGCAGGGTCACTCTGGGCAAAGCTATGCAGGCCGGGCCCGGTTTGCAGGACGGAGCGGTGAGCAGGCACATCCTACTCGGCCGCCATCTTAGCCACGCCCCAGCAATTTTAAAGTTTTAAGTGAAAATAGTGCCTAGAAGCAAGCAAGTGCCAATTGTGGTTATCTGGTTGTGCTGAATCGGGACAAAAACACAACCTCAGGCTGACTGTGATGGAACGCACACCGGCTACAAGGAACCAGTTAGGCTCGCTGAGCAAAAGTTCCTTAAATCATGATTGCGATGCGAAGTCCTGTGTTGAGAATGCCTCACTCAGCAGAGGCGATGCGAGATCCTTCTGTGGAGATTGGGCCCCCAGCGCCTATCCCGAGGGAGCTGCAATGGTGATCTGACGTCCGTGCTTGAAGCTGCGTCACGCAGAGACTGTCCTGAGGAGCTGCGGAGGCGATGTGTTGTTCGTTTGTGGAGATGCGTCGTGCAGCAGCGGTTCCGAGGAGCTGAAGGCTGCGATGGGAAGTACAGCATTGGGGATGTGTCACACAGTGGTTCCAATGCAGAGTCTTGCAAAGCAATGCATCATGCGGTGTTAATTCTGCTGGGACCACAGATGCGCCTGCGGCGCACCTTCAGGACCATTTCCCAAGGTCCAGGACTGGAGTGGCACCACTTGGGGGGACATGACACACAGCTGGTAGAGTCCAAGTGCTGGGTTCAAGGTTGTTGGAGCCTGTTCTGTCCATGAGGCTCTGATCAGGAGGCCAGTCAACTGGTCCTTGAAGTCACTCGGGTGGTCCTGGGTTCAAGATGCAGGTCCAGTCCTTCCTTCAGGCGTGTAGTTCCTATAAAACCGAAACTTGAGATGTGGACAGTGGACCATAAACAACATGTGCAGCACCCGTACCATAAATTACCAATAAATTTTAGATGCAAAACAATTTTGTGTGCAGATTCCCAAATGTGCCCCCTGTCCAGAAGCACCTCCCCTCACCAGGGGATAGAGAACAAAAAAATTAGATTGGAGCTGCACCACAACTTATCAAAAAAGTCCATAAAGAAATATCCATAGATATTGAGAAATCCTAATTCAAAAGATTAAGCGCGATGACAATGATTACAAGGATGGGAGGATCTATACCTTCGCCAGAAAATTCGATAATATCAGGCCCACAGGCGAGGGGAAAAGAATAAGGGAGGATACTGCGGACTCAATCTCGATAAGCAGTAGCTCCCTTTCCTCTATTGATAGCAGTACCTCATGCAATGGAGGCGCTGTTCCAGCAATCTCCCCGGGGCGGTCCAATTTTTTAGTCGAGATGGAAAGGTTAAGGTTGGGCAACAAGATTACAAAAAGAGACCAAAGACAAGGAGGGGAGAAAAAAGGTGACAAGAAAAAAGAAAGACACAACATCAGGGATGACAACATGGTCCAAAACATCCTAGAGTTAGGTGTGGATGAGAGGGACACATCAAATGAATTGACTATTGTCATGCCGAGATTTGTCTAATGTGGAATGTAATGTTTTGCGTAGAGGTTTGGGCTTTTGTCCCTCTCAATGGGGTGATCCTGTTGACCTATTGATTGATTTGTATAAATTCACCCGGCTGTTGAAATGAAAAGATTTTTTCCATGCAAAAATCCCGCCAATGTATGCTCCATTACAACACCTGTACATACTGCGACACACACTATTTCTGATTGACAGGATTTACAAATGGTTTTGTCCATACCAGGGGATGAACACATCACTATACAAAGTCTCAGAGAGTATCTTGATATTCTGGAAGACATGCAGATTAATAGTGGGCTCAAGCCCTGGTCCAAATTCATGCCTAGCAATACAAACATTAACATTGACTTATTCAAGGAGAAAGTGACTAAGGACATCCATGCTTTAATTGATGGTCCGACATGGCATGACAATCAAAGCCAGAATCTTACGAAAGCAGAAAGGATAGCCTTGGACAATCTTAGCAGGGACGATTCTATTATCATCAGAGAGGCTGACAAGGGAGGCAATGTGGTGGTGATGAACACCAGTGACTACATGAACAAAATTAATAGACAACTTGGGGATCTGGATTGCTATGAGTCAGTAGCCACCAATCCCATTGCCTCCCTTGTCACCCACATCAACACTAAACTCCATGATTGGCGTGTGAGTGGTTTACTCTCTGACGAAGAATACGGTTATCTTACTGTCAGCAACCCATTAGCCCCCTGTATATACATCCTCCCTAAGATTCATAAGGAGGGTTCCTTCCCGCCTGGTCGTCCAATTAGTTCGGGCATTGACTCGCCGACCGAACGACTTTCCCAATATGTCGATACATTTCTTCAACCTTTTGTGATAAATCTTCCTGCATATATTCAGGATACCAGGGACATCCTTCAAAAGTTTGAAGGTCTGACATGGTCGGACGATTTGATGCTCGTCTCCATGGATGTAACTGGACTGTATACATGCATACAGAAGCACTTTGGCATGATGGCGGTACAATCCTTTTTTAGAACACATACAGCGGATCATATGGAGCACAATGAGATGCTGGTCGAGATGATTGATATCATCTTAACCAAAAACTTCTTCCTGCATGATGGATCCTGGTACCATCAAATACAGGGGACTGCCATGGGCTCCAGGTTTGCTCCCTCGTACGCTGGCCTTTTTATGGGCTGGTGGGAGAGGAAGCATGCCTGGGGCAAATATGCCTCTCCCTGGATGGACATGATTGTCTTCTGGAGGAGGTATATTGATGATATAATTTTACTGTGGAAGGGCTCATCTGATCAACTAATAGAGTTTCACTCATTTCTCAACAGCAATACCCATAATGTGCATTTGACAATCAAGTACAGCCACACGAGTATCGAATTTCTGGATCTCCTATTCTATATTGAGGGTAACACCATACAAAGTACTATTTTTCGTAAACCTACAGCATGCAATAGCACTTTGCATGCAACCAGTGCCCATCCTAAGTCTGTGATTAGGAACATTCCATTCGGTGAAATGGTACGTGTTCGCCGGAACTGTAGCTCCGAGACAACATTCAGGGAGAATATTCTTGATGTCAAAAACAGGTTTAAATTTCGGGGTTACAGTGACAAGATTCTTAAAAAGGCTGACCAAAGAATTCAGAAAGTCACTAGAACAAGTACACTAGTGAAAAAACCAGACAGGGGCACTAACAGGCTTTCAAATTCACATCTGGCCTTCGTTACCCAATATACCGGCAACAGCAATAGGCTTTTCACTATTCTGAAAAAACATTGGGATCTTTTGTATGATACACCCAGTCTGAGGGAACACGTAACATCTATACCAAAGGTTACTTTCCGCAGGGGCAAAACTCTTAGAAACCTGCTCTGTCCCAGTTATACTAGGAGTGTCACCAACAGAACTTGGCTCCCCCCAGCTCCCAATGGATTTTTTACATGCCAGAGCTGTAATGTTTGCCCTTTTGGGAAAAATAAGATCAAAAAATTCAGGTACAATACGAGGAAGGAGTATGAGATAAGACACTTCATAAATTGTAAGACTAAATAAGTGGTATATGCATTAGGTTGTGAATGTGAAAGGATATACATTGGAAGTACTGTGAGACCACTTAAGCAACGTATACAAGAGCATATACGTGCGATTAAGAACAATGACTTAAAATATCCAATGACTTACCACATGGGGGAACATCATGGTGGGGAGTGCAGAGTTTGGTTTCATGGTATTGACCACATCCCGGCGCATCCTCGTGGTGGTAACAGGGAATTGGCCCAGCGTCGCAGGGAAGCTGTTTGGAGTTGTCGTTTAAGATGTTCCGAAATGGGACATAATACGGATGACGAAATGCATTACCATTTATAATCAGTCAGACTAGGTCATGTGTTCATATCTGATTGTCTAGCTGACCTATTTATATCAATGAGGGGATGTATTGTCACCTATAAACGCGACAGACTAGGTCAAGCGTTTACCTTTGTCTGTCTATTCTGTCGATCTGTATTAATGATGTGCCAATGTATATCAATGACCTCTTTTTCTGGGTCCAAATGACAAGGGTCTTGTTCCTTTCACTAAATTTCAATATGCTGCAATAATGGGTATATTAACTGTTCAAATTACGTATTTTTGCTTGATTCATTGTCTCGGTGTAACTCACACTGCTCACTTTCCTATCCTTCCTGTTGTCCTTCCCCATTGCCTCGTGAGTGAATGAATTTGATTTTGTTCTGTGGGTGAACATATCTCATTTAGGGTCATCACCCAAGGTTGTTTATTGTACCACTACTACAGTACACAATGTGTACATGGACTACTGATTATCATTTTTAATTCCATTGTTTGTCTTTGGCCACTTGTCACACTGTTTTGATCCATAAACACGCTTTGTTCGTTATTTATACTTTTACACTTCTACTTCTTTGCGGAGTCCATCTACGGCCCGCTCAAGGCAGACACATTATTACCATCTAAAGGATGGTGGTAGTATTCATCAGCCTCGTCTACCGCGGTTTCATATCTCGCACAAGGGTTCCATCTTCGACGGTAGCACGATCCGGTAAGTTGGAGTGAATACACGGGTCAATTGACTGCAATGTCGTCTTTCGACATTTATACGGGGTGATATGTTGCGGTTTTGGCTGTGTGCCTTCCAGATAACACATTTTGTCTACCTAGTGGCTGTTTGTTATGGTTGGAATTGGCATGTAATTTGGCAATTTTTTATTTTTTATCTCTAATGGCATTTTGTGGTGTTTTAAATTTAAATTTGATTTGGTTCGGGTTTACATAAACTAGGGGTTTTGATTTAGAATTTTGGCATATATTTAGAAGGTTTCCGTGGCGTTGACATTATGCCTTTTACTTTCCGCGGAAGTTCAACATGGAGGACCCCTTTCTTAGAGGCAGGCGCTTGTTTTCCTTACGGTGGGGATCGTGCCATGGGATCACGTTGCGTTGTCCGGCTACATAAAAGACGGACTACAACACGGCTCAGTTTCTTTGCGGTCGCTTCGAAGGTGGTAATACGCCAGGCTGCACTTCATTCGAAGTAAGTTTTGTCACTGTTGTAGCTTGTGGGTCGGAATAGCCACCTTCATGCCCCGAGTCACGTTCTTACCAGGATACAGTGATGCGTGTATGTTCCAATTGTACATCGCCTTGGTCCTTGCCTGAGGATATTCAGCTGCTGCATGGCTATAGCAGCTCTGGTTTTTGGTGCACCACTACTCGGGTCCGAGTGAGAGGGTGCACTCTGGCAATTGCTATGTTTCTCAGTTTAAACATATTGCCATGTCCGAAGACGGGAGTTTAATTAACTCTTTCAGTAGTGTGTATCTGTGTTCCTATACATAATTGGCAGGCCGCTTGTTCTATGTATATTTGCAAGTTTGTCATTGCATGCGGTGTATCTCTCGCTGAGGTATACGTCTGTGCTATTGGTGGTACATGATTCTTTCTACTCCTTGCCTAAATGATGTCAGGCCTGTATAGTGCCAATTATAATTGTTGGGCAATATGGGTTTTAATTAACCACCTGCCGTTTTGGATAAATGGCTGGTATCTCTTGATAGATACCATTACCGACTGTGCACATACTATAAGCTTCTTTTCACTAGCGGTGTACTATATGTGCAGGGTACAATTCGGGATCGCCTGACGACCAGGATCATTCACTGGAATATACTACGTATTTGGAATTTACTATTGCTTTTTACTTCCAGTGATCCATATATATAATTTTTTAAAGGTAAACATTGTATCCCTTTGTCTACAGGTTAGGGTGGATATTCTCCATCGCTATGTGCTAGTCCCAAATTGAACTTGCACGTCTAATTTGGTTCTATGGTTATCACACCACACGCATCTAGAACCCTGATACATTTGGGCATTTGATTACGACACACAAATTGTACCAGCTCCACTTGGATCATTTATTTGAAACTTTGAACAGGTAGGCATCACAATAATATAGCGCACGTCATTACCCATCTATATATAATGGTGGATGCGCTACTCATTGCATAAGATATGTTCTTGTGGCTTGACTTCTAGATACCAAGCTATAATTTTCACTAAAGTTAATGCTTGCAACCTGGTCACAACACAGTGGATGATCTGCTGCCCCAGATTGATATTGGTAGGTCCCCATTTGTGCTTACACATGGGGTATTTCACATCGGTGTTTATGGTTCATTGATGGTCTTAGAATGGGGTGCACTTGGTCTTGTAACCACCGGCACCTTTATGGATTGACTTTCCCTCTATGTCTTTTTTAGTGGCATTTTCACGGTCAGGTTAGGCGTGCACTTTGTCGTCTTATCTTTTATGATACGGTTATAGTTGTCTCCCAATCTTGAACTTTCATATCACTAGATTTTCCATCTTCCTTCTCCTTTTCTTTCTTCATCCTGTTTGACATATGTAGGTCAATACTATTTATGTTTTTAATAAATTGCTCATGTTGTAGTTTTTGTGTGTTAACTTGGGTATGGTTTTTAAGGGATTTCTCCAATACATGTATGCTTTGTCGATGTAATATATACGTTGTGCGCATATAAATGTTGTTGGTTATGTAGAGTGTGTTTATTGTAAATGTCTTGTATATATCTTTTTAATTTCCAGCCCTGAAGAAGTCCTATGTAAAAAGGACGAAACGCGTTGGCTGATGGTTTTGTACGAAATGAACAATAAAGAAGAGAAACATCGTATATTTTGCACTAGCAGTGACTCTCTCCATTGAATTAGGATTCCACAATATCTATGGATATTTCTTTATGGACTTTTTGATAAATTGTGGTGCATCTCCAATATAGTTTTTTTTTTTCCTATAAAACCTATACAGGATCTGTGCGTTCGGACAGCATACACTGTATTATTGGTGTCGGACTGATTCTGAACACCCCACCGGGTATGTTGGCCTTTTGTACCAGCTAGCTCACAGTGCCACTAAATTCTCCTCTTACCAAGGAGAGAATAGTTCTTGGCAACCATCGAACATGACAACCCTGATCCCTCAGGACCGTGGAAACAATATACTACTTTTCACTCAGTCACTCGTGCTTACTTAGTCTGTCTTAGAGAGGCACACAAAATAAACCGGCTGGGCGTTTTCAATAAGTGTTTATTCAACAGTTGTTATTCTGGTGTAAAATAGATGAGCTACAACAACCGTTAGACAGTAGCAGATATATAGGATTAGAAGCACTATGAAAGTAAACGGATGGTAAAGCTCTACCATCTTGCAGTAATCATGAATACATACAAGAACTTAAAATACATGATAATAAAAAGATGGGTACTCCTACGATGTCTCCCTAACTAGATGTACCTAAGTGGACCTAGCATGTGTGTAGGTGTTAAGCCAAGAATCCCTCTAGGATAAAGTCAACCCCATTACCTGAAGTGAGAGACTGTGGAACCCCGTCTTGGTCTCGAGTTGGACACCCCGCGAGGGATGTTAAACCACTGCAAGCTGGAGTGTCTGCATGCAGGAACTTCAGCGTCTCTGGTCAGTGTGTCTGCCGGTAAGTCCTGATCTCCTCTGTCTTATCTTAGCAAGATGTGATGTATATACACCCATAGGTCTCCTACCTCGCTGTATTACTGTGTCGGACTAAGGATGACGTCTGGCATGAACTTTATACATAGATATTATACAGGAGATGGTAGTCCTGCTGTGCTTCCGAGAATCCTCATGCATAATGTATGAGATTTTGAACTAGGGAAAACCCGCATTCTGAATGCAGTGTCGTATCTAGGTAAAAGGTCAGTCCCTGTAAACCGTTATAAGTGTAATGTAGAGAAGAATATAGGTGAATGGGTTATGAAGTTACTTGGGCCTATATTGTGGTACCTATATGGAATATAACACCCACTCCTCTTCCGAAAGGACAACATAGTTAAATTCTCAACGTACTACTAGGTTGACTAGACACTGGTACGCTAATAGTTTTTTAAAAAAAACATTCGTTTTTGGCTTAAAAACAATAAAAGGTTCTAAAAAATCTTTAAAAAGTTTAAAAAGGAAATTGTCACTCAAGCCATAGCTCTAATGTGTCCGTAGGTATAGTTTGAACCACTACAAGCATTTGAAAGCCATGTTTGCTTAAAAGAATGTCAATTTTGTTATGGAGTTCCAATTTTCATTTTGTTTTTCAAAAAGTTGAATTTCTCCCAGCACATGACGGGCCAAATGAGTCAAATGGCTGGCAGACGCAACATTATCGTTGCCTGCTTCCGCAGACGATGGTCCCTGTAACACCTCGCAGATTATGTCAATTGAGCAGAGATGATTTTCCGTGCTGTCAACAGCCAACGCTGGGGCAGCCTGTGCGCCGTCCTAGGCCTGGGTGTCAGAGGAGGAGCCAGTGTCCACACCAACAGGAGTCGTGACTACCTCTGGAGGCTCTAGGAATGCTTCCATCAACATTGGAATACGCTGGGGACACTGCAGAACATGGGCCGTTATTGGGCCCAGTAAAGCATCAACGTCCGGTTGCGCACATGATGGGAGTGTCAGACAGAGATCCAACACGCATTCTTCTCCGCAAAACAGGCATCGGAGGACAGGTAAGATGCAGTCCATCCAGACTGGTCTGAATGACAAGAACCAAGATGCGCTTAGTTCTCCCAGGCGAGGTGTGCCCAGATGTTGTACCATGCGATCACAGTATTTTCGCTCCAGGAGTACTGTTTCCATCTCCTTGGTGACTGGGATGTCCATTGCATAGCAGAAAAATTATGATCAGGATACCCGCTATTAGAAACAGGATCAACGGAAGTCCTCCAAAAATGCTTCCAAATACGGAGTGTATAAAGTTTGGTATAACTCAGAGGACCGTCTGAAAGGTGCTTAATAGTTTAGAACCTATGGTCTTAAATAGGTGGACGATGCCTTTCGTATCAGACATGTTGAAGATACGATTTACCATTTCTGCGAAATGGAAGGGGCAATTCGTACGTATGAGTGCCTGTATCTCTGCAGAGGACCTAGAGATCTGGAGATCAAAAGTCTCTCGAGCGGAGGTTAAGGGCACAGACTTCTGGAAAAGCATGGCTTTAATTTTGCTCAAGGCATCAAACCGTATTAATGAAACATTTAGCGAAGGCCATAACGGCGCCTCCCTGACTGTATGTGTTGGTGGAAACAATACTTGCATACAGCAAGTAACCCTGGAGTTCACGTTACCAGATATGCGATGCCTGGAAGCATCCCACAGCAACCTTGATCGTTGAGCATCAAGTAACTCCCAATTGAAAGTAGCCTGAACACTGGAGTGATCACGGCAGCTGGGCTACCCCTCAAGTGACAGGACAAATTCGCTACTGAACCGTTACATGCCCCATGCAGCATTATATCCTGACATATGAGTGATCCACTTAAAGTGTTCTCACAGTTCGTATAGCTTAAAAACACTTCTCTATCCCCACTCCGGCATCGAAATCTGTTCGATAATTCCCCAAATTCCTTAATGAATTCCCTACCCATTTCTTCATATCTGCCTGCCTGCTTTTGTTCAACGCAATATTGAAATTGAATAGTAGTGACCCATAGAGTTATGTGGCCATGGCTTAACCATTCTGTGGACGGTGATTCTGCCACTGTAAAGGCTAATCTATCCAGTTTTTCAATATGCAGCATTGTATATTTTGCACCCCTTTGTGCTTTATCTGTTTGTCTGTTAGGTTATATGAAGAAAACAGAGATGTACTGTTGATGAAACGCCAAGGCACATAGCCTGCGTGCAAAGATTGCAGCGTCCAGCTTAACAATATAATAGAACGCAATTGCCCGTGTTGTAATATGGACAAATCCTGTTCCAATATATCTATTGCAGAAGATACAATGTTGCCCAGTGAATATATACTGGAGGTTAGTGTAGTTAACCCATTGTCAACCACTGCTAGAGCTTTCTCTAGGTTTATACGATCTATTTTGAGTAATCTCTCAGCGGCCTCTTGTTGTGATATTTTCCACATTTCATTATAGACTGCATAATAGAAATGTTTGTGACATGACTTTATAGGACCTAATAAAAAATCCCGTAGATCCACATCCTTCGTAAGTAAGGAAAAGTGTTGTTTCACCTGTGAGAGTGTTGAGGTTCTTAGCCAATCGAGGCATAACTTCCCACCACTGTATGATGTCACTACCCCTGGATGTTTTCTCTGTACAAAGCGTGGATCTGGCCTGTTGATATTAAACCCTTAGGGTTTACCCATGAATCTTTCCTGACATCTATTGGTGTCTGTGGGCCAAATCAACCATCCCTTCCAATCGGAGTCTGATCTATTGTATTGCATGATCTCATCTAACGTAATTCCTTCTTGTGATGTTATGTTACCCTCGGTGTGTGATGGTGTGGGCATCCAAGGTGTATTCAAGTCTTTGTTCTTGGCAATTCCAAGACAGGAAGTTTGTTGCACAGTTTCATTCAAAAACATGATTTGCTGAGGAATGAGGCATGCTCCAAATAGTGCTTCAGTTCCCTGGACCTGCCAGTCTCTAGTACCCCAGACAGATTTTAAGTCTATAGTGTCTTTCCATAAGTCGAAACCTTGTTCAGACAACTGGGCAATAAAGGAAGCAGAATAAATTTGTTTGGTGTTTGTCAACATATTTTTATGTGCTGATGTTGATGCAACCTTATAGTAATATGAGGCTGGGTCTGACGTGTTAAACCCCTAAAAATATGGAAACTTCTGTGCAAATGTCTTTGAACTGCTTTTCGGCCGTGTAGGGCAATGTTCCCATTGCTGGTATGTAAAAACATTTTTAGGATTAGCAGATTTATGCAACAAATGATGACCATAATGTTGATAGCAATACATTGTTTCAAAATCTGATGTGTCTGCCAACATTTCACTACTGGAAAAAGCCGCAGATTTTTCTAAATCAAACAACATATTATTTACAGTTTCATAATCCCAATCATCGGAAAATGTACTGGAGGTAATGATATCACTCAATGAAATTTTAAATAAATGTGGAATTTTTAAAAGTTCTGTCGGACCAAATATATCGTAATCAACCTTGTCCCATACTATACCATCAGGTATAGGAACTGCTGTAATGTTCACTGATGACAAGTCTCTTTGTTCACGATGTGATGATAGGTGAGGTTTCAGGATCAGATTTACTGTTTGTGCTGAAGAGCTTTGTTGAAGGAAAGTTCCATTTATAAGCATGCTAAAAACAACTACTAAGCCTATCCAGAAAATAAAGAAAAGTATCCCGGTAATTGCCCAGAGTTCTACCCAAGGTGATACCAGGTACGTTTTTCTAAGAAAGTTCAGAAAGTCCTTAATTTACTAATTGCGTGTTTTTTGGGCTGGCATTGTTTCAGGTATACTTGGATCCAATGAAAAGGTATCAAAGTCGATGAAATAGCTAGATGCAGTTCTATCTATTTTCGGTGTTTCCACAGGTCTTGTGGACACTGTAGCTTGCTCTTGTTGAGGCATGTTGATGTAGATATCTGTGTTTGGTCGAGTTGAAATTTGTCTTTCATTTTGATTTTGATTAATAACTTCAGTTTCAAGAGGAACGAGTTCCATAGCATTATTGCATAGTCCATCATTCCATGCAGGGGACTCTTCAAACGTGATGAGTCTTTCTGTTTGAACTTCTTGTATGGTAGCGAGAGGAGGGCGTCGGCTACTCAGGAGTCCACGAGGCCTACTATTCAGTATCGCCCACATAGTGTGGTTTGATTAGGTTGATTGAGACAAATCTTTTCTCCTTTTACCTGGCAAGAGGCGGCAGAAGTACAGTTCTTGTTCCTTCAATGGCCAGGACAGGTACAGGCTTTCTGTATGATGGCCCAAATTCTTTTTTGTCTGCAATTTTCTCTCTGACCATATCCCCAACTTTAGGGACCCAGACAGGTCTTGCCGTAACTGACTTGACTTCTCCAGTGGCGGTCCGCTTTACTTGGACATTGCTTTGTAGTGCCCTGGATTCATTCAGAGCCTGTAAAACAGCCAAACGTTTATGAATGTCAAAATGTTTTTCATCCGCCACTGTGCCTTCACAATCAAGATCAGGTACCCACATTCTCGTCCCAAATAGGACCTCATAAGGAGTGACACCCCCTAGAGAACTTCTTGGCATGTTATTCAAGGCTCGTTGAACTCCATACAAATGTTTCACCCAACTCTCACCGAGCCTAATCCTCTAGCTGTTAAAGACTGCTTTAAGTCCTGGTTTTTCCTTTCCACTACCGAATTTCCCTCAGGATGGTACGGAGAGGAGTACCGCAATGCTACACCCAAACCTCCCATGGCTTCCTTGTAAGCCCTAGAGCTAAACGCGGGGCCACGGTCAGAATGTAATTGCCAATTGTGTATGTCCCAATAAAGACTCAAAATCATTTATAACAGTTCAAGCGTCAGCCGAGCGCTGGGGCCACTCCCATAGGAATCTAGAGCAGGAATCCACTGCAACCATGATATACCTGTAAGCCCCTTTTTGTAAGGGGCTGCAGTGGTCCAAATAAACACAGGTGATTGGTTTGTCTGATATTAGCAATGGTGTCTGCGCTGGACATGTTACGGTGGAGCCTTTCATCTGCTGACAGATGTCGCATTTCAAGACATAGTCCTTAGTCTGCTTTGTTAATCCTGGCCACCAGTAGCGTTGTTTCAGTAAGGAAATAGTCGCCATAACTGCTGCGTGTGCAGAACCTATACCCTCGTGTGCTGCTAGAATTAAACCTAACCTGCGATCCATATTCGGTATTACTCTATCCCCCACTCCAGGAATCTGAGCAAATGGAACGTTATTTGCATCTAACTTGTAGGAGTACTTGAGTGGAAATCTTTTTGGTAGTGCCGTTTTATTGCATGTAGCAATAATTGCAACCATAATCTCACCGTCTTTTCTCGTTTTTGAACGAGTGATTGCAGCTGCGGAAGCCTTGCATACAGCCCCCTTTGCAGCTTCAGCAGCCAATGAATTCCCTTCAACGTGAACGCCATCACGTTGAAAAGATGTGTACTCCTACGATGTCTACCTAACTAGATGTACCTAAGTGTACCTAGCATGTGTGTACATGTTAAGCCAAGAATCCCTCTAGGAGAAAGTCAACCCCTTTACCTGAAGTGAAAGTCTGTGGGACCCCGTCTTGGTCTCGAGTTGGACACCCGCGAGGGATGTTATCCCACTGCGAGCTGGAGTGTCTGCATGCAGGAACTTTAGCGTCTCTGGTCAGTGTGTCTGCCAGGAAGTCCTGATCTCCTCTGTCTTATCTTAGCAAGATGTGATGTATATATACCCATAGGTCTCCCCAGGGATCCTACCTCGCTGTATTACTGTGTCGGACTAAGGATGACGTCGGGCATGAACTTTATACATAGATATTATACAGGAGATGGTAGTCCTGCTGTGCTTCAGAGAATCCTCATGCATAATGTATGAGATTTCGAACTAGGGAAAACCCGCATTCTGAATGCAATGTCGTATCTAGGTAAAAGGTCAGTCCCTGTAAATCGTTATAAGTGTAATGTAGGGAAGAATATAGGTGAAGGGTTATGAAGTTAACTGGGCCTATATTGTGGTACCTATATGGAAATATAACAGTCTGTGTCTGAGTGCCTCTGTCATTACTGTGGCAGCCTGGCATGCACATACTGTAGACCTAAAAAGTGTGCTAAAGATCTGCTTCAGTTCTACTCAGCAGTATTGCAGAAAGCACTAAAGAATGAGCCCACCTTCTCCAAAAAATCAACACATAGTGGAACTTACAGAAATCCCACACACACTTATCGGCCAGGCCTTACAGCACTGTTCAGCTGTCAGTAGGACTGGTTAATGCCTGGGCATTAATATGACTTGCATACATTAATTTCCAGGCTACTTGCACAGTAATAACCTCATCAGAAGCAGCCTGGTTGAGTTCAATACCTGTTGGTATTGCATATCTCGCAATTATTCATTTTATGATAAATAGCAGGTCAAATGTGCCAATATTTATTGTGGTAAAATGTAAGCACTAGTATCTATCTGTTATTCCCCCACATATTGTAATTGGGTGGTTTTCATTGCAGCCAATAAATTCTTTCTCAGTGCAGTCAGATTTGATCAAGTGTGTTAAATATCACATTAATTATCAGGTCACTTGCGCTGAGCGCCTAAGATTAGGACACTGGATGGAGGGTTTAAGTGAGGTGAAAGATAAAAGATTTCTCTATCAAAAACATTTTTAAAAGGCTTTAAATGAGTTAAAGCATGATATCATTACACTTACTCCTGGCAATTGTCAGCTGAGGTAGACTTCCATATGTATGTGTCTACATGGAATAAATTGGTTATTTTAAAAAGGAAATCATTATGAATTGGTCAACTGTGTACAACTTGCTAGACTGAGTGTAGATAATTGACAGTTACACAGTTTTTTTACAACATAATTTGTGAGGATGGACAATGTTAAGAGCGCTCTTTGTGTTGTGTGCGTTTTGTGTTTTGAACCCTTTCACAGATCTCCTGGTAGAGGGAATATTAATCACTTTACACTGTGTACGTATTTACCTGACATCTGGGCTGTTACAGATTTCCCAATTTGACACTGCTTCCATAATGGCAATGAGCACCGATTTCTAGTTTTAAAGTGTTGATGTTTCACCATTAAGTTTAGGTCAGATACATGAAGACTCTTTTCCGCTGCAAGTCTTTTTGGATATCATATTGAAGTATTACAATTTGTCTCTCTGAATTAGCATTAGCTTTTGCTGTTCCCTGGAAAAAGAAGCAGAATCTGTCTGTCAATTTGTCTAGTGCAATTATCTTTGTAATCACAGTTTTGTCTCAACTATTGTTATGCTTCAGGAAGCTATTGGTCACCCAGTGATGGTACTGAGGATTCTACATCCAATTTGTCAGTGACTGACTTTCAGTAGTGCCATTGTAATGTCTTCCTTAGTATAAGAAATTGGGGTACTGGTTGAGGGGGGTGAAACCCTACTCAAGAAGCAACCACAATCCTTGTCAGGGTGAAGTCACAAGCAAACCCTAAATTAACCTGTGCTCAACCTTCTGGTAGCTTGGCACAGAACAGTCAGGCTTAACTTAAAAGCAATGTGTAAAGTATTTATGCAGCAATTCAAACAGCAATAAAGTGAAACACAACACATCGAAGTTTCACACAAATTTAGAAAAATAGAGTATTTTCTAATAAATAATTTATGACCAAAACAACCAAAATCCAATCAGTAGAACCAGTTTTATGCAATTTTAAAGCTTTCAGTGAAAATAGTGCCTAGAAGCAAACAAGTGCCAATTGTGGTTATCTGGTTGTGCTGAATCGGGACAAAAACACAACCTCAGGCTGACTGTGATGGAACGCAGACCGGCTACAAGGAACCAGTTAGGCTTGCTGAGCAAAAGTACCTTAAGCAAAGCGATGCAAAGTCCCGTGTCGAGAATACCTCACTCAGCAGAGGCTATGCAAGATCCTTCCGTGGAGATTGGGCCCCCAGCACCTGTCCTGAGGGAGCTGCAATGGTGATCTGAGGTCCGTGCTTGAAAATGCGTCACGCAGTGACTGTCCTGAGGAGCTGCGGAGGTGATGTGATGTTCGTTTGTGGAGATGCGTCGTGCAGCAGCGGTTCCGAGGAGCTGAAGGCTTCGATGAGAAATACAGCATTGGGGATGCGTTACACAGTGGTTCCAATGCAGAGTCTTGCAAAACAATGCATCATGCTGTGTTGATTCTGCTGGGACCACAGATGCGCTTGCAGAGCACCTTCAGGACCATTTCCCAAGATCCAGGACTGGAGTGGCACCACTTGTGGGGACATGACTCTCAGCTGGTAGAGTCCAAGTGCTGGGTTCAAGGTTGTTGGAGCCTGTTAAGTCCATGAGGCTCTGATCAGGAGGCCAGTCAACTGGCCCTTGAAGTCACTCTGGTGGTCCTGGGTTCAAAATGCAGTTCCAGTTCTTCCTTCAGGCATCAGGGCAACAGAGATGCAGGGCAACAGAGTAGCAGTCCTTTCTGCAGAGCAGCATAGGAGTCCTTTTTAGTCTTCTACAGGTCCAGAGGTGTACTGAAGAGTTGGGTATGAGGGTCTATCACTTATACCTAGTGCCCACTTTGAAGTGGGAAAAGGTTCTGGTGATTTCCACCCCCTGACGTGTCAGGCCTCCCTTTCCACCTTGCCCTGGCCCTGGTGACATCCTTTGTGTGTGTGCTCAGGAAGAGCCTTTGTGATGTGCAGGTCTGGCAGGTGACAGTTCCTCCCCCTTGTTATTTACGAGTGGCCCATCCTGCCAACACATAGCGTCATTTTGTCTCACTGTCTGGGAGCAATACACAAAGACCAACTGACAGCTACAACTAGCCATTTGACTCAGGGACAGGCGGCAGGCATCAAATGGTTAGGACAAGAAAATGTCAACTTTCTAAAAGTGGAATTTTTAGAATTGTGACTTAAAATTCAATTTTACCATTAAAGAGGGCTTTTCATTACAATTTATTAGACGCCAAACTTGATCTGCCTACCTATTTCCAATTTAAAGTTATCATTTATGAAATGTAATAAGGAATACCAATGTTATCTTCTGGGAGAGGTAGGCCTTGTAGTAGTGAAAAACAAATGTAGAAGTTTTTCACTACCAGGACATGTAAAACTTAAACGCACATGTCCAACTTTTTAAATACACTGCATCCTGACCTCTGGGCTGTTTAAGGCCTACCCTAGGGGTGACGTATATGTAACACAAAGGCAGTTTTAGGCCTGGCAAAAGGTTTATCTTGCCAAGTTAAACTAGCAGTTTAAATTTGCACACATAGGTTGCAATGGCAATCCTGAGACATGTTTAAAAGGCTACTTAAGTGGGTGGCACAATCAGTGCTGCAGGCCTGCCACAAAGAAACTCGATAGACACCTCAAAAAGTACTCAAAAATCAGCAGATCCAACGGTACGTCTCCTTATAAAGTTTAAAGATATGTGGAACACAGTCCACACATCGTCAAGTTAGGGTACACAAGGACAAACAATAGATAGTAACTGTCTTTTTTAACATCCATTTAGTGTCCACAAATGGTACAGCCCTGAAGAAGACCTTCCCACAGGCCCAGTACAAAGGTCGAAACGTGTCGGCGCAATCACACACGGGGCCAAGAGCTATCATTAACTGTTTCCTTTTGCGCATAAAGTTGTGCACCATGGGAGATGGAATTTAGGATTTCATCCTATTACAAATTTATGCTCTGACCCCTACTATAATAGGGCTAAATATTGCTGGCTAGCACTACAGATAAGAGGACTGATGTGGCAAATTCCCATCAATACGACAATGTAGGACACCAGATATGTAATTTCATGTGTTTTGATGTATGCTTTTTGATTAATTCTTTGCATATACTCAACAAGTGATGCCATGCAATGTTTTTGGTTTGTGCAAGTCTTGTCCCCTGTCATTATGTTTGTGAATGCAATCACTATATGTACAATGTCCTTTTGTAAAAAGTCTTTTTACATAAAAAAAAGCAATGATAAAAGCAATAATTTAAGAAAAAGGAATTCGGATTCATTCTATCCAGAATTACAAAGAATAACACACCCTGGCGTGATACACCTGAGCGTACATTCCTGCTGAAAATATTAATAATCACAGTTCAAATCATAGACATTAGAAGGAACAATTCTTTGGTTTCTTCTATTAAAGAAAGAATTGATTGATGGTCTTGAAGGCACCCTTCTATGATTAATTACGTACTGATTCCAGCCTCCCAAGTCCACAACTGAATCACTCCCCTGAACGATAGATGCATGTAGAGTGGGCACCAAGCCTACGAGGGAGTTCTTTAATACACATAAATAGAGAGTAAGGTCCCAAAAAAGTAGAGCTTCCCTTCGCGTTAAAGATGTGCAATTTCCCCCTTCCCTGTACACACGAAATTGCTACACGCCCTACACATAGGTAGATCGATAGAGAGACGTACCACATTCCAGCTAAATGTCGGAACCAAAAACCCTAAGCTTCAGAGAGGAGGAAATCGAGGAACGTTTGAGAAGACCATCCACACTCAATATTGGGAACCAAACGACTAACCCAAGACAGCAATCAGAAATCGAAAAAATCACCAGACTAAAGAAAACACAGATTAGAACGGCACTTCACGGAGAGAGGTACTTCTGGAGCACCTGAGAGTGGGCACTATTCCTGTAGGCCTCCAAGTAAAGAACGTACCAGTCATTTTTATAGACCAACCCGAATACTTGGGGGACTTCAGCCACATTGGACCCACGTGCTCACGAAATTGGATGTTTCTATCCATTAAGACAGCTGAAAAGTTAAGCCTTAAAGAATTGGAACTCATTAAAGAACTTGAAGAGGCTCTACTATCGAATGAGGCTATTGAAAATGCACAAGCCTTTATAAACAAACTGGAAAAAGACAACACCCTGTTTAAGAAAAATACAGAAGATTTCAAGAGAACGAAACTACAAAAAGACATCATTGACTTCAGCGAGAAGAAAACATACCTGTATCTGGACAAAGATTTCTATAAACAACCCGACCATTCAAGGGTTTTAAGAAAATTCGCAGGAAGGA
Organism: Calotriton arnoldi; assembly: GCA_963921515.1. NCBI lineage: Eukaryota > Metazoa > Chordata > Amphibia > Caudata > Salamandridae > Calotriton > Calotriton arnoldi. The sequence continues at coordinate 540,635 of CAWUFW010011955.1, read as the reverse complement.
GCAAGAAGAAATTCATATCATTCTGAGACACCTAATCATACTCTGACAGTTCAAGTGATGCTGAGCCCTGCACCAGTAGCAGGGGCAACCAACAAGGCCAATTTTGCCTAGTCCCAGAACCTTTTTTAGAGAGAGGTCAAGGACATCCACGGGGACGCAACAGAGCCAAACAATGGTTCAACCCAAACCAAAACCAAGGAGAAATCACCACGAGGAGACAGACGTACAGATGGTAGAAAAAGAACTGATTCCGATCTATAATCTATCAAATCGGAGATTAGACCAGGAGGAGACAAAATTATTGAGCAAAGGCTTGTCCTAAATTCCAACTACACGTCCGGATTTCATTCAGATCAGACTTGAGATGCTCCAACTGTTCCGGAAGATGCGATTACAAGTAGTCTTCTCAGACAACATATACCAACCAGAAACAAACACTCTGGCCTAAAAGAGCCCTCAACCTTCTGCCCACCGAATACCAGCATGCCTTTAGAACTTCAAACAATTGAAAAAATGTTATGAAAGATATAGAAATTCTGGAAAGGAAAAAGCCATACACGAAATGCAACCTGACGAAAAACGAGAAAGAAGCCCTGACAAGAATCAAGAACGACCATGATATGATCATCAAGCCCGCTGACAAAGGGGGAGGAATAGTCATCATGAATAGGAACGACTATGAAAGGGAGGTACTTCGTCAGCTAGATAATCCAGACCACTACAGGAAAATACGAGAGAACCTGAGTAACACAGTGACAAAAAAGCTGGCTATGGAAGAAGGAAGCAAAGTACTTAATAAACAAAAATCCCAGAACAACCTTGCTATACATACTTCCCAAAATTCATAAAGATCCGGTCAATCCCCCGGAAGACCAATAATTTCAGGGGTAAACTCAATTTTGGAAAGACCAGCAAAATATGTTGATACATTTCTAAAACCACTCATCCCTGCAATTCCCAGCTACTTAAGAGATACTATGCTAACAATCAACATCCTTGAAGGCATGTCATTTGATCCAATTTCAGACACTCTGGTTATGTTGGACATTGTCAGCCTCTATACAAACATCCCTCAAGATAGTGGTCTAGAGAACTCAAGATCTTTCTTGAAAAAAGAGACCGCCCACATGAAGTCCCCACAGAATTCCTACTCAAACTAGCTGAAGTCTGTCTGAAATACAATTTCTTCAATTTTAATGAACATTGCTACCTACAAATAAAGGGCACAGCGATGGGATGCCCCTTCGCTCCAGAGATGGCCGTCATGTTCATGGCGTTATACGAGCAAAAATATATTTACAACAACAACCCATATGAAGAACATATTATATTATGGAAACATTGTATCGATGACGTGTTCATGATTTGGAGAGGCCCTACTGAAAAGATTCAAGAATTCCAAAACTGGCTGAATGACAGAAGCCAGGATATCCAATTCTCCTTAAATTTCAATAAAGAGGAAATCAACTTTCTAGACATCATAGTCAAATACGAAGATAACTGCATTTATACAACACTGTATACTAAAAGTACTGACAGAAACTCTTTCTTGCATTACTCCAGTTTTCATCAAAGGAATCTAGGTGATAACCTACCATACAGCCAATTTCTGAGAATTAGACAGAATTGCTCCAAACGGGAAGACTACTTCAGCAACGCAAAAGCCTTGATGAATAAATTACAACAATGAAACTATCCAAGGAAACTATTAAAGAGAGCACTAAAATGGGCATGGTGTATTCCCAGAGAAACACTGTTGGTCCCCAAGGAATGCAAGGAGAACACACCCCTGGTATGTGTAACAACATTTACGAGCATAACGAATGATATAAAGAAGATCATAAGGAAGAATTGGAACACCGTGAAAGGCAATGAAAAATTGAAAGACACTCCCTTATTTGCCTTAACACGGAGCTAAAACTTGAGAGACAATCAGTGAATACTAACTATAAGAAGGAAAGTGCAACTTTATGCACAATGCTTGCCTTACCCCCCCTCAGAGGTCATTACAGATGTGGCAATTTCTCTTTGTGTATAAGCACAATAGAGGGTGAGCAGTTTACTTACCAGGGCATACAAATCAAACATTCTGAATTCACCAACTGTAACACAGAGAACTTGGTATACTGTGCGATATGCCCCTGTAATTTGGCATACGTTGGAAAAACCACACTGGCCATTAAGAACACTAATGGCGCACTATTACACAGACAAAAACCATGGACCTCTGGAAATGAAATGGACCGTGCTACGACATGTCAGAGGCCAGCACGCTGATGCAGTACTCACCAAACTGGAAGCCAAAATGATCTTGTGATTAGGTACCACCACCAGTGGCCTCAACAAAGTTAGTGATATAGCCCATTGCCTCTAAAAAGAACCATGAGATAGTACACCCACAACATTAGGCAGGTAAGCACACATCGGATAAAACTAAACTGGACAAAGCACACCCCAAATCATGCATAGGGGATATATATGAATGCAAAGAATGCAATTAGAAACCATATTATTTCATCTAGTTTCTGATTAAATGTCAGGGTAATGTTTTTTCAAGCAGATAATTGCAAGATGACCACCAAAGACCATCACATACTGTGCCATTACATGCTGTACATGATGTAAAAATCAGTAATATGTAAAAAGATGCAAAACCCAGGCAAATGTATATTTATTTATGATGTATGCACACTGTGCTAACCCAATGTACGCATTATACATTGTGCAAATGAATACCAAACAACTGCTATCATGTTCCATTAACTGTATAACGATCATCTACACAGACAGGGAGAATGTAAAATAGTCCCTACTTAGGCGGGACAATATACACTATATAACATCCAGCATATTTTATTTATAGTTCAATGCCCGGTGCAACAGATAATAAAGCTGAAAATAAAACCAGGCCATGCAATGATTAAAATTGCAGGCCATCGTGCCAATCATGCCTGCAATGATTAATAAAGTTAAAGTTCTCCAAAAATAACACAAGATAGGAGGTTCCGCTGACACCATGCAACAATGCTCGCAGTGACAAATAAAGTTAGGATATGAAAGAGACCATCAAAGAAGATCTTTGTCCTAAGGAACCGCTCGTGCATGAACAGACCCCCTGAGGAGGAGGACGGCGGCCTGACAGAAGTAACAGCCAACGCATGCAGTCACAGCTGTCGTTCCACGCTAAGATGCATGCGGGCACTGTCAAAAGAACGGGAGAATCTAATAGCTCACAGGCATGCTTAAGACCCATTAACGCCACCTGCATTTAGTGCCCCTCACCTCCCATTACACAATAACGGGTAACTTTATGGTCTCCATTAGACCAGGTACTGACCATGAAGGTACGAATAAGGCAAGTTTATGCCACACACCCTTACCGCTGAAAAAAGGCATGCTGACACAAACCGCCCCAAGCATTAAAAAACACATACATTAGAGCACAAGTCTACACCTAGAAATACGAGCATGACACCATGTCTACTATACGAAAAATACTTCCCACCCTTAACCACACTGGGAAAACTAAAGATCCTTTCGTAGCGCACTTAAACAATCTTCACAAGATCCTTTCTCTGCGTTTTGCCCACAAGCCAAGAATATGGCTTGCACAGGTGCATACCCACACAAACTAAAGGGTGCACATGCCTATCCACTCCAACACACGCCCTACTAGATGTCTAAATCAATGAAAAATGACAAGGTGCCCTTTGATCTCCAGCAGGACCACAGAATATACCATTCGGATGGTCTCCACAAAACACACTCTGAGGTGGATTTTCCTCTTTTTGAGCAGAAAAACTTATAAGACTATGCATCCACATATCATATAGAAAACCTCCACTCCTGCTTCATGTCCACCCATATGTAGGACTCTATGTTAAAACAGGAACCTGCCATAAAGAAACTCGGTAGACGCCTCGAAAAGTACTCAGGAATCAGCAAATCCAACGGTACGTCTCCTTATAAAGTTTAAAGATATGTGGAACACAGTCCACACATCGTCAAGTTAGGGTACACAAGGACAAACAATAGATAGTAGCTGTCTTTTTTAACATCCACATAGTGTCCACAAATGGTACAGCCCTGAAGAAGACCTTCCCCAAAACACAACACAGGCCCAGTACAAAGGTCGAAACTCGTCGGCGCAATAACACACGGGGCAAAGAGCTATCATTAACTGTTTCATTTTGCACATAAAGTTGTGCACCTTGGGAGAAGGAATTTAGGATTTCATCCTGTTACAAATTTATGCTCTGACCCCTACCATATTAGGGCCAAGTAGTGCTGTCTAGCACTACAGATAAGAGGACTGAAGTGGCAAATGTCCCACCAATATGACTATGTAGGACACCAGATATGTAATTTCATGTGTTTTGATGTATGCTTTTTGGTTAATTCTTTGCATATACTCAACAAGTGATGCCATGCAATGCTTTTGGTTTGTACAAGTCTTGTCCCCTGCCATTATGTTTGTGAATGTAATCACTATGGGCCAGATGTACGACCATTCCAAATTGCGACTCGCAATTTGTGCTCAATTGCGAGTCGCAAATTGCGAGTCGCAATTTGGAATTTACAGCAGTGTCAGAGACACTGATTGCGATTCCCAATGGGGTCGCAAAATGCGAGGCTCATGAATATTAATGAGCCACTCACAATTTGCGACCCCATTAGGAATGGCTGGCCATCCCAGGCATGGTGGCCTGCTGGGCTCAGCAGACCTCCATGTGTGGGACTGCTTGTCAATAAAGCAGTTTTTTTAAAAATGCAGCCCGTTTTCCTTAAAGGAAAACGGGATGCATTTTTTTTTTTTAAATGAAATGTTTTCGTCCCTGGGACCACTGCCTGCCCTTAAAAATAATTTTAGAGCCAGTCACAACTCCATTTGCAACTCCATTGCCACCCTCTTGAAGAGGGCGCTAAACTGCGAGTGTTTTGCGACCGCAATTGCGATTGCAAAACACTCACATATGGCTATAGAGTCGCTATTAGGAAGGGAGCGCCCCTTCCTAAGAGCGAGTCGCAAAAGACTATTTTGCGAGTCGCAATTTTTTGCGAGTCGCAAAATAGGGTTTGTACATGGCCATATAGGTTTTTGCGTGCACAAACGGGTCGCAAACCCGTTTGCGCACGCAAAAACTGGTCGTACATCTGGCCCTATATGTACAATATCCTTTTGTAAAAAATCTTTTTACATAAACAAGCAATAAAAAAAGCAATAATTTAAGAAAAAGGAATTCTGATTCATTCTATCAAGAATTACAAAGAATAAAACACCCTGGCGTGATACACCTGAGTGTACATTCCTGTTGAAAATATTAATAATCACAGGTCAAATCATAGACATTAGAAGGAACAATTCTTTGGTTTCTTCTGTTAAAGAAAAAATTGATGGATGGTGTTGGAGGCACCCTTGTATGATTAAGCAGGCCCACTAGTAGCATTTAATTCACAGGGGTACACATAGTACCACTATACTAGGGACTTACAAGGAAATTAAATGTACCTATTGGATGTCAGTCAATGTCATCATGTTTAAAGGAGGGAGAACAAGCACTTTTGCACTGGATAGCAAAAATGGGTTCAGAAAACAGGATGGTGAAGGCAAATGTTTGGAGATGACCCTACAGAAAAGGACAAGTCTAAAACTTAGTCTACAATTTTTTTAAGCCTAAGGTTTGCTCACTTTCTCCTCATTAGAAGTATAATTGCACTTTGCCAATCAAACTTGGGGCCATTGTTCTTTTTCAATAAATGTACTCTTAAATAGAAAAAGGAAAAGAAGCTACTGAAACCTTATTTGCAGGAGAATCTGCAAAATGGGTGAATAGTACCATCCCCATCACCTGCTGGGGTATCGTTTTTGGACCCAAGAGGGATTAAGATGTTCAGTCTTGTATTGATTTTAGAGGTTTAAATTAAATCAAGAGTAGATATTGGTGACTGCTTCCAAAGTATCATGTGGAAGCAATGCATGGAGTTCAAGGGGCCGATTCACAGAACTAATCTGAGATAAAATCCTAAACTTACTACTTTTGGTATTCACAGAAGGCATTTAGTAGTAGTAAAGTTAGGACTCCTAACTTTACTACTAATAAACTGAGATAAAATCCTAAACGTACTACTTTTGGTATTCACAGAAGGCATTTAGTAGTAGTAAAGTTAGGACTCCTAACTTTACTACTACTTAATGCCTTTTGTGAATACCGAAATCGTAAAGATAGGATTTTGTCTCAGTTTAGTAGTAGTGAAGTTAGGAGTCCTAACTTACTGCTACTAAATGCCTTCTGTGAATACCAAAGTAGTAAGTTTAGGATTTTATCTCAGATTAGTTCTGTGAATCGACTCCAAGTTCCTACAAAACTCAATGCAGGTGGAGTGTATCATTTGCTACTAAAAAGACAAGTGATGAGAGTAAAACTACCTTTTTTACCCCATTTGGACAATTTGAACATTGTGTAATTGTATTTGGGTTGTGTTCTGCTCCTAGCACTTTTCAACGATGTATATATGCAGCATACTTTGATGTCTTGAACCAGTTTGTATTGCTTTATTGGATGATATTCCTGTGGTTTCAATTGTTTTTGTTGAACAACAAGAAAATGTGAGTTTATTATAGTGAACATCTCAGCAAAGTCAGGGTTTATTTTCGAGGGCATTACGCCACGGGAGTGTCACTTTTTATGGCACTCCGGTGGTGCAATACCCTGCTCCATATTTACAATGTAGTGCTAAGCCACTTTTCATGGCTTAACGCTGCATTGTAAATATCGTACCCTTTCACGCAGTTTTCTGCATCAAAGGGGCATGCAATGGGTGTTGCTGTGGGCGTTCCAAAAACGAATGCCATGGAAAAGCATGGTTAGAGTGGCGCAACAAGGAGAAATACTTTTATTTCTCCTCGTGTTTTGCTCTTTCTATGTGTGCTGCATTCTGCAGCACACAAAGAAGGAGCAAATCGCCTTTAATGAGGTGTCCCTTCCTGCACATAAACAATCATCCCTGCAATGCAGGCACCCTTGTAGCTTTGCACAAGGGTGTCTGCATTGGCGCTAGGCAGCATTTTTAGCACCGGCGCAAGGGAAAACATGGGGGTGTGCCGTATTCTTGTGAATACGGTGCATTCATGCATTTTTTGAAATGACGCAGTGCGGAACTGCTAAATTTCTTGCAGCGCTGCGCCATTTCTTTGTAAATATGCCCCATCATTTGTATTGTAGACCTAAGAAGCATGGTTTTAAAACAGAAGAAGTTTAATGGCTTGGATTTAGCTTGAATGTTTGTGAGAAAGTCATCCTTTTCAGCCCTGTTCACCCTCATATGAGGCTTATACTAGTGGTAACTGACTCCGACTGTGCCCTTGGCTCTGCTAACCAGGATCAGGGCCACTGCTCTAATGAAGAAGGTACATGGTAATTAGGTATAATTACAATTGACAATGACAGACCCCTGTAAGTCCCTAGTATATAATAATGAGGCAAGGGGGATTCTAACTACCTATAAGTCCCTAGCATATAATAGGGCATGGGGTTTAGAGGCCCAGTAGATTTCCTTCACTGGAGTGTGCACTACTGTGTCACCTGCTGTCACTTTTAAAGGCAGCCCTGCTTAAAAGTAAATTCTATGCAGATTCGACTTTTGGAGGTACAGGTACATCCAAGGTAGTAATCTACCTGTTTTATTAACATATAAGTCAACCCCAAGGTCTCCCCTAGGTGCTACAGGGGTGGGGTGCCTTATACCTATAAGCAGGGACATTATAAAATATGTTTTATAAGCCCTGGTGGGAGAAAAACTGCCAATTTCATTTCCCCCATTGTAGATTATTAGCTTTAGACACTAACATTGAAATATGTTATTTAAGTATAAATATTGCTAGGATGGAGCTAAAAAATGTTGTTCAAAGACTTGCAAGATTGGAAATGATAAATCCAACAACTTCTTGCTGTTGAATTAATCATTATTAATACAGAAAATATGAGCAGAGTTTATCTGATGGGGAGGGCTCTGCAGCTGCAGAGGATGGGTCAGAAATGGGGCTAGATAAATCAAACTGGGCTTCAAAGAGAGAGCAAGACAGTAAGGAATGCCAGGTCTACCACCCCCTCTTCCTGTAACCCAAGCCAGATGGCAGGCCCGGGAATGGAATTTGCAGTAGGTGGAAGGGAGTGTTAATGGAAATGACATATACAAAGAATAGAGGAACCCCCTGAAGTCAATTATGAGGTCTGGGAGAAAGGGGGAAAAAACAGATATATATATATATGAAAAACCTCCCACTTGACCTACATCTGTTCATCAATGGCTAAACCTAGCTCGATGGGCTTGCTATAGTAATCATTTGATTCAACAGTGATGCATTTATTTATGTCTTTATTTGTTGCAAATCCTTTTTTTTAAGGCATAGAATTTTTTTTTAAATTATCATATATTTTTGTATTTTAAAACATGAAGAAATAACTTTAGTGTTCATATGTACAGTGCAATTCATAAATAATTCAATAAGTCCTGAAGAAGGTGGATTTAAGCATTCCTGATCCACTGAAGAAGGTGGATTTAAGCATTCCTGATCCACTGAAACGTACGTCGGCCTGTTGGACTTCCAGCTGGCAGCATAACCATGGACATTAGTGAAGGGCTCTCACCATGAGTTTCTTGGCATGCCAACCGAAGCTGGATTAGCAATGTACTTGATGCGTGAATGTGTGTGTTTGGTATGTTAGGACGTGATGGAATGTGATGTGTGATGTGATGTGATGTTGGTTTGTATCATAATATGGGGACATGTAAAATTATATACTTTTTGATTGTATAAAAGATTTACAATATGTTGAATTATTTATGAATTGCACTGTACATATGAACACTAAAGTTATTTCTTCATGTTTTAAAACGCAAAAATATATGATAATTTAAAAAAAATGTTCTATGCCTTAAAAAAAAGGATTTGCAACAGATAAAGACATAAATAAATGCATCACAGTTTTTTGTTTTTTTTAAATCTTTTTTTATTAACAATGCTCATGAGACCATACAGTACAAAATAGTTCCAAAAGTCCACATTTGGAGATACCACAGAAATCAGCAGTAGAATAATCATAAGGGAATAACAAAGACAAACTGCTTTTGTACACAGTTTCTTCGGCCCTTTGGCACCAGTCAAGGTCTCGCTACCAGTCCTCCAGTTGCGGGGGTGCTGGCGCCCCCATCCCCTAGCAATATTGTGCTTTGCAATTCCTGCAGCCAGGACCAGCCATATTTCCATGTACCTAGACCAATCAGTGTCTCCTTTAATCATCAGCAAGAGCCACTTCGGCTCCATCGGGACCGTCTCCCCCACCACCTCAGACATAGTATCAGTGACCCTCCTCCAAAAGTGACATCTCCTGACATTCCCAGAGGATGTAGAAGAAGGTGCCCACTTGCTGGCATCCCCTAACACATGACGCTGACTGAATCCTGCCCCATGCATACAGGTGCGTGCGGGGATAGTATGTGCGGTGCAGGATCTTTAGCTGCACTAGTCTAAATCGAGAGCGGATAGCGATCTCTCTAGGGCTCTGCAATGCATCCTGCCAATCCTCATCGTCTATGCTACCAAGGTCTTTGGCCCAAGCTTCTCTGAGTGTGATTAAGTGGTCAGGTACGTTGTTTATGAGTTTGCGATAGATCATGGATGTCAGTTTCTCTGTGACGGGGTCAAGCAACAGCCTATCCTCCAGCGGGGAGTAATCCGGAAGAGGCGTGCCAGTATGTATATGTGTTCGTAGGGCATGTCGAACATGATGGTATCTCTGTGATTGGTGGAGGTTGTATTCCCTCTGGAGATACTCGAATGAGCGGGGGCAGTCCCCTTTCCAGACATCCCCTAAGTAGTCGATCCCTATCAGTTTCCACCCCTTGAAGCCAGTTAAAGCAGCCACTTCCCGCAGTTGGTCACCCAACCACAACAGGGTTCTACCGGTCAATTTTCCCGCCCACCCTAGGAGTTTATTTGCCTCCCTCCAACACTGCAGTACCACTTTGGTGTGTTCAGGCCAACCCGGACGTGACCTCCGGGCATATAGGAGAGGTTCACAGTTCCCGCTGGGCATAACCATCCTATCAACCCTGTATGCTGGTTCACTGATGTCCACGTATACCCAATCATTTATCACCTGGAGCTGTGAGGCCCAGTAATATAACTTGACATCCGGAATTGCCAGGCCTCCATCGTATACTCCCTTATGCAGCTTGCGTAGCGCAATCCTCGGGGACCCTCCCTCCCACAACAAGGTTCATATCGCCTGTACTATTCGCGTGAAAGCGCCCGGGGGACAGGGTACGGTGTATTCTGTAAAATGTACAGGAGTCTCGGTAGTGTCAGCATTTTAAATAATGCCGCCCTACCTATGAGGGAAAGTGGAAGGGAACCCCAATGACTTATGTCCGCACCCAGGCGACTCAGTTGGGGCTCGAGATTCCTATCAAGAAACACCTTCCTATCGCGCGTGACATAGACGCCTAGGTATTTGAAGCCCTCTAGTACCACCGGGGCCGAGCACCGAGATGGAGTTCTGGGGGGGACCCGACAGAGGAAAAATCACTGACTTTGACAAGTTAATCTTATAACCGGAGTAGCCAAACAGTTCAAAAATATGTAGCACTCGGGCCATTGAGTGATACGGTCTCGCCAGATACAGAACAATATCGTCAGCGTATAGGGAGATGCGCTCTTCCCAACCCCCTGGCGCTGCAATGCCCCAAATCATGGGGTCCCTCCGGATCCAGTGAGCCAGGGGTTCCAACGCGAGGGCGGAAAGGAGAGGAGACAGGGGACAGCCCTGCCTGGTCCCTCTGCGCAAGGGGAAAGATCTGGATATTGCCCCGTTGACACGCACTCAGGCCGTGGGCAGTTCGTACAGGAGCCTTACCCAGCTGCAGAAAGTCGGACCAAAACCCAGCCTCTGGAGAACCATAAACAAATAGGGCCACTCGATGCTGTCAAAGGCCATTGAGGCATCCAATGCCATCAACGCCATCTGTGAACTCCCAACCCCCTCGGTCATATATAGCACACCATACAGTCGTCGTAAATTATGGAAGGTGCTCCTACGGGGCATGAACCCGGACTGGTCCACGTGCACCAGCTCCGTGATGACGGACACCAGCCTGTCCGACCAATACTTTAGCGAGGACCTTGGCCTCCACGTTAATGAGAGAAATAGGACAGTACGAGGTACACTGGTCAGGCGGCTTTCCTGCTTTGTGGATCACCACAATCATTGCCTCCCTCTGATCGGGGGGAGCCTCCCAGTTTCACGCGCCTCAATGAACATCCTAAGAAGCAATGCATCACTGTTGAATCAAATGATTACTATAGCAAGGGAAAGCCCATCGAGCTAGGTTTAGCCATTGATGAACAGATATAGGTCGAGTGGGAGGTTTTTTATATATATATATATCTGTTAATGGAAATGAGCCACACTAGTAAGTTGGATTAGTCCTCTCTTACTCTGCTGGAGAGGAATCCTCCATCTTGAATTTTAAAGTGCTGTGCTTTGTGGGACAAGAATATGCCACACTTTGGAGGAAGCTGTCATGCTTTTGGGTGGCACCCTCCATCTCATCGGACAGGGGTGCCCCCCTGCTTCGTTGCTGCAGATCATTCAATAAATATGTGAGATGTGCATGGCAACTCAAATTTGCTGCCTGAAACTACAAGAAGTACTGCTCTGCTGGAACCCTTGTCTGCACCACACAGGATTGCTTTCTGAAGGACTGCTCCTGTTGCACACTTGGAACAGTCCTAAGGACTTTGTCTTGCTTCAAAAAGGATTAAGGAGTGGACTCCCTGAAAGCAACCAGTGAACAGAACTTCCCTGCATCATCTCCCTCAAGAAGTCCCCAGCCATTTGTGCGTCCAGTGGACTTTTCAGGATTTGGCCAGGTGCATTATGGAAACTGTAGTCCAAACTTCCAAGGTTCAACTCAGAGCTTCTAGACCCTTGGATTTGTGTTTTGGACACCTTGAACATTCAAGAGGAACCTCAGGAAGGAGTTCCAGAAGTTTGGAGAAGTTTGGAACAATTTGTAGAAAAAGCTCCATAAGGGAAACGGCCCGACATCGAGAGTCAAGCCGACTATCTTCAACTGTGACCGGGCCTGGATTTCAGGTTCATCCCGCTGAAAGCTCCTTTGCTCCAGACTGCCATGATTTGACCGGGGCCTCGTGTAGAAGCAATCCTATGACATTGCATCAAAATCAGCCTGCTGGAGGGGACCGCATGATATCGAGAGAAAATCCTCCAGAAAAGTTTACAAGTCTGAATGTAAAAGTTTGACCGGGGCCTCCCGCTTAGTGTATCCGACCAGGGATCCATTGTGGTCGGCCTCAAACTTTGACTTTGTCCTTGTCAAGCATGACCAGATGTTCCAAGTTGCGCTATATGTTTTAAAGCAATATAAAGTGGTTAATCTCTAAAAATTCATATCTCCGGTTCCCTAAATTGGAATTTTTCCCATTTTAAAGATAACAATATTTCCTATTTTCATACATTGGTGTGGGATTTATATTGTGTGTTGTGTCCTACTTATCTAAGGTATTGGTGTTTTTAAATGTTTTACATACCTTTCTCCTATGTTAAGCCTGCCCGTTCATTGCCAGTTACAAAGGGTTGAACAAGGGAATAATTTATTGAAACCTTGTTTGTACCTTAGATTGCGTTGTTAGCCTTATTGCTGGAGGTAAGTGCAGACTTACCCCCACTAATAATCCACCTCCCAACAATTGGTGTTCAGCGGTGTGGATACACATTTGTCTTTAAATTACACCATATAGTAAAGTAAGTTAAGATTTTTAAAAATCTGCTAAATTGACTTAGAACAAAACTGTTGATTTTTGAATTTTTAAAATCTGGACTAAAACTGATTTCTGATTCATATCAGCAGGGTATTTACTCATGTTGAAGGGGACAGTCTATGCTGCAGTGATGCATGGGTGGGTTGCTAAGCGTGTGGATGATAACTGGTCGGGGACGCTAAGGTCAACATAGAAAGACTTGTGTGGGGTCCAAGCGCACACATCCGCTAGAGAACGGAGAGAGTTTAAGATGAACATGTGACTCTCTGTTCCCAGTGCAGGACAGATTCGCGTGACAAAATAGGACAGCAGGTAAATCCAGGGAGTCTGTAAGGCCTGGGTATTGTTTGGCTGATAGGATGAGGGTGAATCAAATGAGAGCACAAGAGGAGGAGAAGAAAGAGAAGCTGAAAATAGGACAGAAAATAAAGCATAGATACTGGTAACAACAGAAAAGAACACAAATCTAAACCCAAGCCCAATGCCCTCCCTCCCTTCCCAAACGCCCCCCACCCACCCCATCCCAAACATTGACTGTGAGGGTGACGACAACGGAGTGAAGCTGCTCCGCGGTGAACAGCAGTGCTTACAAACAGTGTGGTGTTAATTGGATCCTATTAGAAGTTTGAGATAGAATCACAGAACCTAAATATCGGTGTAAGTATTTGATCTTCTTTGACAAGTTAGCCTGATTTCTCACGTAAGCCCCTAATAAGAAAAGAGATCCAATGAACCATAAAGCCAAGGGGGAAGTAAACGTGAACGCGAAAGTGAACGTGAACCCCCTCTTTACCAATTCCGGAATCAATTAATTCACAATGGGCCTAGTGACCGTTGTTTATTCAGACAATCTATAAGCCCCTCAAGACGACTAGGTTTTAGTGTACTGAAAGATACTGGAGGGTATGTAGTAGGTAAAGTGTAACGTAAAAAGTATGAAGTGTCACATAAGAAGTGTCAAGTGGGTAAAGTGTCACCCATCTATGGGCCTGACCGAGCTAATGATATAGTGTTGTAGTGTATAAAGTCAAAAAACTGAGTAATAGTGGAGTGGCCATTTATGGCCGGCATAGTGTTAGACAAGTGAACAGACGAAAACATCAGAGCAGTGTTGGAGAATGCAGCACCCAGATACTAGGGGCTATACTTTTTACTCCAATCCCTATAACTCTAACACTAGGATTGATTATCTTCTGATCTCTAAGTCCCATACACACCTAATAGACCAGTCAGACATCTTACCCAGGCTGATCTCAGATCACTCAGCAATTACCCTGTCACTCACAGGCACCAAAACGAGACCCACTAAAAAGACTTGGCGATTTAATGAGGAGTCAGTCAATGATGCCTCATCCAGGGCCACAATTGAAGCTACGATTAAGAACTACCTAAATGACAACAGGGTTTTTGATACTTCCTCGACTATCCACTGGGATGTTCTCAAGGTGACCACTAGGGGTACCCTATTTGAAATTCAATCTAAATTAAACAAATCACACTGCAGGGAGATTGATTCATTGGAGAAAGAGATTAAAGCACTGGAATCAACATACATCTCCCGGCCGGACACCCAAACCCTCTCCACCCTATCCAAGAAGAAATACGAATACAACAAAATTCTGAGTGATAGGGCGAGGATCTGGATCAATAAATACAAGTCCCTAAAACTTTGTGAAGCCAATAAGGCAGGGAAAATTCCGGCCTCATACTTAAAACATAAACAAAACCGTAGGGGGATTAACTCGCACAAAGACAAACTCAGTTTTCCCTTCACGAATCCCGATAAAATTATAGAGATCCTTAGGGACTCCTACGTGTCCCTATACAAGTAAGATTCCCCACCCCAGTGGAGCAGTGCAAGAAGTATCTGGAAGAGATCATACTCCCGTCTATCACGGACTAGGATAAATTACGGCTTAGTAAACCAATAACACTTGAAGAAGTGTCCAAAACAGTTGACTCACTCAAACCTAACAAGGCCACAGGCCCCGACGGCCTTACGGCAAGATTTTATAAAACATTTGCCCTGGTACTTAATTCTGTTCTACTGGGCTTATTCCAACACTTCTCAGATTCAGGTTCCATCTCAGCCTCAACCAGTGAAGACACTATAGTGGTTATTCCAAAAGAGGGTAATGATCCCTTGCTGGTAAGAAATATAGGCCAATTTCTCTAATTAATCTAGACGCAAACATCTATGTCAAAATCCTCAGTAAAAGACTAGAACTGTTGTTGCCGTCCTTAATTGACTAGTCCCAGGTGGCATTTATGAAAAGCAGACTGTCCAGCGACAACACATGTCTTCTATGTCATATCATTGAGAAAGCCAAACTTTCTAAGTCTGACACTGTAGCAGTCACCCTCAATGCTGAGAAAGCATTTGACAGGGTCTCTTGGTTCTTCCTCAGAGAGACCCTCTTGAAGTACAACCTGGGTGAGACCTTCACAAGGATGATCATGGCCCTATACAGCGCCCCTTCCGCTAGAGTATGTTCAGACGGTCTTTTATCGCCATCCTTCAATTTAGAGAGAGGCACACGTCAAGGCTGCCCCTGTCTCCATCTCTCTTCATCCTGACACTGGAGCCACTACTCCACAGGATTCGCTCAAACCCCTCCATCTGTGGAGTTACTTTCAACCAAAAGACAATAAAAGTGGCTGCATACGCTGACGATTTTTGATTATGTCGGAAGACGCGCCACGCTCTATTCCCTCTCTACTAGACACAATCAAAAATTATGCTAGGGTGTCCTGATACAAACTCAATAAAGACAAGTCTGAAATCTTAGGATTGAACAATCTTTGTTCGAGGGACCTTTTTAAGTCTACAGGTTTCTCCTAGCAACCCCTCTTCATTAAATACCTGGGCTTAGATTTAAACGCAGATTTACTACAATCGCTCCGACATAATGAAAAAGTAACACTGAACGCTCGTTGAGGGCTGGAACCTTAAATTTCTCACACGGTGGGCCACATTGAGACCATCAAAATGATGGTCACTCCGATAGTTAATTATCTTATCAGCATGCTCCCTCTTGTACTATCGGAGGATTTTCACCAAAAACTGGATAAGCTATTATCAAAATGAATTTGGCAAAATAAATGCTCTAGGCTCTCTCTAAAAAAAACTGGGCTTACCCGTTCACCTTGGTGGAGTGAACCTGATGGACTTTAAAAAATATCAATCCGCCTTCCTGGCCAGACAAGGCTCCTTATGGTTGTCCCAACCTCCTGACTACACTCACTCCTGGCTAATAATCGAAAAATAAATCCTTGGTGTACTTCATCCTATCACATTTTTAACAGGTAACAAAATACCCACATCCTCTGGTAAAATTATTTTTAACAATACTAAAAAAGCGCTGAGACGAATCGATAAAATCTTAGATACTCCTCTTAATCACTCGAACATGATATCAATCTTTGCACAATCCAAAGATCAAAATCCAGGGGAAAACTATTTTCTGGGAGTCATGGGCATCGAAAGGTATCCACTTCTTAAAGCAACTGGGCACCCCAGATACACCAATTCCCTTTAGAGTACTCCAACAACAATATAATCTACTAGACACAGATTTTTATGACTTTCTTAAGCTCAAAGTTAGTTTGTCCAAGGTATGTTGTCCGGACAAAGACCCTTCCATCATTAAGACAATGCTCTCCCTAAATAAGTCACGTCACCAGTCCTCCAAACTTTATCATATCTTAAAACCAAAAAACACATCGATCACGGGAGCAGTCTTAGAAACCTAGGATAGCCATGGGTCCATTCCCCCAGACAAGTGGCAGTTAATCTGGAAGTCCGTCGTATCCCACAAGATCTCTCCTTCCCTTGCCCAAACAAAGGACTGGCTCCTCCATAGGACTTTTTGGACACCGGCGTGGCTTCATAAAATGGCTCTTAGAGATGACCCCCCTTGTTGGAATTGTCAAACAGCTACCAGTGACCTTTGCCATTTACTGTTTCTCTGCAGGGCGGTTTCCCCTTTCTGGGATAGTGTTTTTGACTTCATTCACACTCTGCGAGGGGTAAGTCTTAAAAAAGAATTTCTCTCCCTAATTTTAGGGTTTCCTAGACCCCCAGATCCACTCACAGAATGATAGACATCTGGTAGATATACTACTGACCTCGGCTTGCAAATGGATATTGACTAACTGGAAGAACACAGCTGCTACCTCCTTTCATGCTTGGCTGAACTGGATCACTTTTTTAAGAGGAGCACACAATATCTCTCTACAAAATTCCCCTTGGAAACCACAGATCAATAATATCTGGGAGTCCCTGGACAACTACTTCGCCATGACAAAACCCCCATGAGACAGCAGGTCACCCACTACATATGCTAAATAGGTATCCCAAGTTTTGATATGAACATGTACATGAATTAATTATGCTGTGATGTAGGTACTATATAGATTATACTATAATGTACTGTGTTATACTTTCCAATGCACTGTCTCTGCTAGTTGGCTGATATAAGAACACCTTTTTGGAGCTCTACAAGAGGGCCCCTCTATCTTCTTTATCTTCTTTTTGCTATCTTTAATTTCTTTAATTTCTTTTTCCTCTCTTCTATATTGTGGTATGAGGCTGAGTTTGGGCCTGTACTTCTCTTATGCTCCTTAAGAACCCACATATCATTATCAAAGTATGCTGTGTACTCACTTACTTCCCATGTAACTGCCTACTCTAGCATTTTGATGTTACCTCTGAGTGATCTTATTTTTGTTTATATACAAATACCTCAATAGAAATATCTTGAAAAAAAAAAAAAAACGGATTTCTAATCCATCTTTTTGGTTTTTCTAAATTTGTTCTATTTCAGATCTGGGAAGTTTGTGTGACCCAAAACTAGGGATACCATGGAGCTAGATCTGGCTAAACTGAACACACTCACAGTGGCTGAGCTTAGGGTTCAGTGTATGTCCATGGGGCTAACTAATAGCAACAAGATCAGGAAGGCAGAGTTGATTAGGTCCCTTAAGGCCTGGGCACTGACAGCTTCAGAGTAAGAAGGGGAGGGTGATCCCTTCAATCACCTCCAGGAGGTGGAGAGTGATAACCTTTCCATTTCTTCTAGCACCAGGTTAATACTTCCAGCTAATGGAGGGGGGACGGGTTCCCCTGTACAGGGCCCATCGATGTGCATGAGAGAGAGGGAGCATGAGGCTCAGTTAGCTTCCATCGAAGAAAGGAAGTTGGCCCGAGAGGAGAAGAAGTGGGCAAGGAAGGAAGGAAGGAAGAAAAAAATGGTGGCAGCAACAATTAAGAAAATACTGAGATGCCCAGGAGTGGTGAGTTTATTTCCAGGCTTCCTAAGGGAGTAATTCCCATGTACACTGAGGGGGATGATATTGACGAAAGGCTAACTGCATTTGAGAGGGCCGTTGAGATGAGAGAGGTCCACTCAAAGTATTGGGGATCACACCTGTGGGAACCGATCCCAGTAGCTGGGATGGATAGGCACCTGATTCTATAGGGGATGAGGCAAAATCTTACCCCAACATGAGGCAATGCTTAGTCAAGAAATGTGGTCTGACCCAGGAGCAGTACCAGGTAAGGCTCAGGGCCATCTAGAGAGTTAACACACAGTCAAGGTGGACTTTGTGGACATCTCAGTGAAGACACTAGACGGATGGATTAGTGGTAACCAAAAGAGCACCTATGAGTATCTGTGCAATTTAATGCTGAAAGAGCACATCCTGACTCATTGTTTACAAAAGAAGTTACACCAGTACCTAGTGGACTCTAAGCTGAATAGCCCCAGAGACCTGGGGAGCTAGCTGATGAGTGCCTGAGAACCCAGGTTTCCCATCAACATCAGGGGGGTGAGCAGAAGAAGGGAGGACAGGTTCTGGGGAACAGCCTCTCAAAGAAGCCTAGGACAATGTGCTGGACTATGTTCTAGGCCTGAGATATTGCATGGTGGAGTACATGCACAAGGAAAGCCGAAAACTGGAGGCCAGCCCGGAGCTCATGAAGCACTGGTATGACCAGAAGGCTACTATGCCTGAGTACTCTCCAGGACAATTGTAAGTATGTTTTTAATTGTCTGATTAATAAAAATCATTACAATATATATAGAACATTGATACAAGATTTACACACCAATACATTGGTCATTGTTGAAATAATATATAACAATTACTTAAAACCATTTGCTATTCAATAAAACATGAAAACTTTGTTTATCGTTGTGCAAAATTTGGAGCAAAAAACACTAAGGGGTATATTTACAAGGTGCTAACGCCACCGTAGCATCACTTTTTGACGCTGCAGTGTTTTTTTCTTTTTTGGCACCATATTGACAAAGTGATACTAGAGCACTTTAGCTTCATTTTTTCAAACAATTAAATAACGCCATCCATACATCCCCTTCAAGTTTGGTACAGTCAATCGCTGCACACTCCCAAATTTCTACACAGCCTGATGCCTTCACTGTGGGTCACGGCGCTGTTTGACAGTAGGCTGCGCTGTCGTAAATGTGGGTGCACTGACCCCATGGTAGTGCTAATTTGTCGCATCCCTAGGGTAAGCTAATACAATGTTAACGGGTGCTAAGATTAAGGGCCTGATTAGGATGTCGAGGAGACTGCCACTGACAGACAGTCGGTGGCGGTCTCCCCCCCATCTGCAAGGGACAATCTGACCGCTGCATTTTCATGCCAGTTGGATTGGCGGCGGTCGGAAAGACCGACCAACACATTCCCGATTATCGTAAGCATTCCGACCACCTGGTGGACCTCCCTCCATCCCCAGAATAGCAGCGGTGCCTGTCAGGCACTGCCGTGAGGACTACAATATCCCTTTCCGCCAGTTGTACTGCGGCGGTCAACCTGCCGTGGAATGGTTGGCGAAAATGGATTTGGGGGCCCGTAGCAGGCCCCTTATCCCATGGGGCTGGTACATGGGCCCAGGTACCCCCTACATATTGCCTGCCACATAGTGCAGGGATATGTAAACACCCTATTTTTTATATTGCGGCAGAGGCTGCTGGCCGCATCCCTGCCGCAATACAAAATATAGGCAATGCGACCACTGTGGTGGCAGTCGCATTGTAATTCAGAGTGTGGGTAGGCCGCCTCCTTGGCAGTCGGTCCCCATTCTGAGACGATGGTGGACGGACTTAAGCCCGTCTGCCATCGTAATGAGGCCCTAAATTAGCACACCGGGCATCTCTGGTAAGGTGCACCCTTGTGCTACCACAGTGTTTGGGCACAATGCGTAGTATGATCAGGGCCGGACTGGCTACTGGGCGTTTTGGTGTGCTGTCAAGCTGGGGGCTGATTTCGTTGATGGGGACCTGCGTGTGCTTAAAACCATTCGTTTTGCTTTGTTTATTTAGAAGCGCACGCAGGTCCCCATCAACGAAATCAGTCCCCACCGCAGTGAAATCAGCCCCCAGCTTGGCAGCACACCAAAACGCCCAGTAGCCAGTCCGGCCCTGAGTATGATCACTGAACAGCATTAACTCACATATGTTCGATGTCAACACACATATTCATCACATGCAAAGTCTTTAAACAGGTCAACTCCACTATTCACACCCAACACTGCAATCCCTGTACATTAATACATGCATTGCACATCCCAATATAACAAAAAAACACACATTTTCCCTATTGCATAAAAAAACCGATGCATGAGCATTAAGCATGAATTTTGCAGCCTCCGCTTCATCCGACGCGTCTAATTAACCGCATTGTCAGGCCTTGTGTGAAATCGACGTATTGACTGGTAGTGTAAAAAAAAAGAAACACGCATCGGCTGAAAACATGCCGCATCCACCTGGGAAGTGAATTAACGGATAAAGTGAAGTGATGTAATGGATGCTGCATGCTGCAAACCGGGAACTGTGAAGTTACTTTCATTTTCACTTTAAGTCACAGTTTTACTGTCTGAGCTTGGGAGTGGTTGTGTTTTGGTTGTGCTGGAGAGTGGTTTTGGTGTGGTTGGAGCTGGTTCATCTTGTCTGCTGTCCCTGTCATGTCCCTCAAGTCCTTTTTGTGCATAATTGCTGCATATTGTGTATTGTTATGTGTGCTGTTGGGTGTTTGTCTTTTGGTGTATATTTGTTATAGGGGTAGTAGTGGGTTTTTAGGGGGTTTATTTGTGTTTGGTTGTTATAGTTTGGGTGGGATTATGCCAGAGAAGATTCAGTCTTGACCCATGACTGAGCAGAAGTTTGGGAACTTCTTGTGTCTGGTCACAAATTACCTGCCTGAATGGCAGCCAATGTCATCCAGGGCTACCCTGTGAAGGCCCTCAAACTACGGTGTGAGAGTGTATAGCTCCAGATGCAAAGGATGTTTGGAGTGGACCACCACACCCATCAGCTAAAACATCACTGGGCTGACGTGGTTGACAGGGAGTCTGACCTCCTGGACTATGTTAGCATAGATGTTGGAGGAGTAGTTGGTAAGTACACATGATTTGTCTGCTATCCTATATGTCTCCTGTGCCTGTTGATGATTTATGGTAACATTAAGTATGGCTCACATTAATTTTGCCACAAAATAGCCAAGCCCCCATGCAAAAGCAGGAAATGCCATGGCTATGGTGCAGGCACTATCTGTGCACCAGTGCTATCTGTGACACTAAGTGGGCCACACAAGCATTTGTGTCTCTGTGGGTGATACAAATGATTCCCAGGGAAGCATTGAGCTGATGTACATGCCCATAGCCCATCCAGACAACTCATTTGATGACACATCAGGTAGTGTAGATCAGCTCCAGAGCTGCTTATTTCACCACAAGCATTTGTCAGGTACAGTTATGGCGGGCCATTACAGAACGTACGTTACACATAAAGGGATTTATTTTCAAGCCCCTTGCACTGCTGGGATGTCAGTTCTTACACTGTCAAAAGTGATGCACCGGCCGTGCAAGGGTTTTGTAAATAAGCTCCAATTGTGTAGGCCTAGAAAAGAACAACTTCCCCACTTTGCACTCCAATTGTGAATTTTTCAAATTGTAGGTACTTGTATACTTCGTTAATCAATTGGTAATCAATCAGTAATCAGTTTCTTGAAATATCAATCTTCTTTTATTCAAACTGAAATTATTCAGGCTCACAGTGTTGTAACATCACACAATGATTTAAATTTTAAATGCATTTAATAGGAATCCCAATGCATTTCAGGACTAGCCCTTCATCAGGGGAAAATGTCCTAAAATATAATAAACTTGTAATCAACTATTCAAAACTCCAAGAATCACACTAGCAACACAACAACAAATAATTGGGGATAGTCACCTACTCTCAGTGCTTACTTATACTCATGTGAAGAAGTTGTGGATAAGCTGTTGTCTCAAATCCCTGCCATCATCATCATGACCACTGTCATCATGGCCCAGTCCTGGATCCCCCTTGGTGGCACCTCCTTGTCTCCGTCGTCCAGTATGAGAGGTATCCCTTACGTATTGCCACATTGTGCAGCATGCAGCAAGCCGCAGTGATGTTCAACACCTTCAATGGGGCATATTGGAGGACCCCTCCCATTCTGTCCAGACAGCGAAACTTTGTCTTCAGTAGGCCAAAAGTCCGCTCCACGACTCATCTGGTCCTACCATGGGCCTCATTGAAGCATACTTCTGCTTGGGTTCCTGGGTTGCGCAGTGGTGTCAGTAACCATGGCTGGTTGGGGTATTCAGAGTCTCCTGCATTGAGAAAATAAAATACTTGAGTTGTCTGACAACAGATCAATATCTGGCACACAACCAACACACACTGCAACATACACATACAACATCACCTACCAACAAGTCAGGCCCGTTCAGGTTGCAGTTGAGACATCAAATGGGGGATGATTCGCATGATGTATGCATCATGTGCCGAACCAGGATAACGGGCGCAGATGTGTGAGATGGACATGTCCGCCAAACACACCACCTGCACATTGATAGAGTGGTAATGTTTACGGTTCCGATAGACCTGTTTATTGGCCTGTGGTGGGATCAACGCAACGTGGGTACCATCAATGGAGCCAATGACATGGGGTATCCCTCCAAAGACATAGAAGTTACCCTTGATGCCAGACAACTCCCCAGGCTTTGGTAACTGTATGTAGTGGTCCAGGTAATGGAGCAATGCCTGCAACACATCCTGAAGGACATTGCTGAACATGGGCTGGGACATTCCATCCGATGTTGCCACTGTGTACTGACTGGAATGTTCCTGTGGCACAAAAATGCAATTCTGCCATCACCTTCACCTTGGGGGTCAGTGCTGTTGGATAAGTGTGACCAGCCTGCAAATGAGGTGACAACTGCTTGCACCACTCTTCAATTGTTCCCCTCGTGAAACGATACTTTTTGATGATGTCCCGTTCTTCCATTGTTTGTAGGTCAGGGAATGGCCTATATACTGGAGGCTGTCTGGATACCTATGTGTAGAGTGTAAACACAGTTGGTGTAAGTTCACAGTGTCCCAAACAACATGCACTTCGACAAACAGCAAAACTAAAATTACCACACCTATAACTGGATGTCAATGGGAATACACATTTCAATGAATGAGGTTGTCCTCACATACAAATCAAAGCAAACTGACCCTTGCTGGACATGTTTCCAAGATAAGGTGGCACAGCAATTAAAGTAGTGTAAACTTCACTAGTGTCTGTCAGTGTTCATGTAAAGCTAGCATGGCATACTCCACAACTCACAACCAAATATGTCTAGATCTGTTTTTGTGAGAACAATTACATGGTTCAAATGTACCCACAATAGGATCATGTAATGCCTGATATGTGGGACACCACATGCACACAGTGTCTCTCTCACACAGGAAATCCTATACACCACTGTCACAGGGTGGACACTGTCATGCTGTCATGTCTGCATTACACATACAAACCCATACATAAACCATTAACTATGTAGGAGTCCCATACAATGCGGTTGTCCATTTAAGTATGGGACACAAAGATACACTAGAAATACACATATCAAACATAAGCATATGTGGCTGCTTAATGTCACGGTCGAGTCATTCATTTGTAAATGCATCATCCTAGACTTTTAAAACACACCACCTTCCAATTTTCACATCACACAGATTGCACACTGAGTCACACTGTGCTGTGATGCAGTGACTAGGTAAAGACTGCACTTGTACTGCCCAAAAAACGCTTTGTGACTGTGACAAGCCTAAGGGGATAAATGGAGTTGTGTGTCCCCCAGTTGTTAATTGCCTCCCAATCAATGTGACATGTGCCCCTCAATGGTTAGGTCATCATGGGAGTGTCATCGTTTAAGTTAGATGTCCTTTTCAACAGGAAAAAGCTACATCCAGCCATGGATTTACTCAAAATTACAACATTTTCAAAAGTGTCTGCCCTGCCAACTGATTACTGGAAGGACGTGGTAGGCGCATCATGTTCGATTCGGACACAGCCATTGGCTTTAAGTTGTCATGGTGAAAGACGCTGGTTTATATTCAAAGGACGTGGTAGGCACATCATGACCGATTCGGACACAGCCATTGGCTGTTAGTTGTTATGGTGACATACTTGGATTTCTATTAAAAGGACGCGGTAGGCGCATCATGACCAATTCAGACACAGTCATTGGCTGTTAGTTGTTATGGTGACAGATGAGGGTTCATATTCAAAGGACGCAGTAGGCGCATTATGACCAAGTCGGACACAGCCATTGGCTGTTAGTGTTATGGTGACAGATGCGGCTTTCGGAATGTGTCCGCATTGCCTGGAAACCGACTCGCAAACTCCCATTGCCAATGTATCAAAGTCACTCGTGGTCCGATGATATCTCTTCTGACCATGCAGTAGGCGTGACGTCTGCAAGCAATGTAATGCATTGCGCCGATTAGGAAAATGCGACCGACGCAAAACCTTTGCCCGCATGAAATGAAGACCGCCTCTGCGTTTTAGATATAAGACTGTCTGTTCCATAGAGACTTCACTTTGCCTGCACTACCTGCATCATTCTTGTATCTCCCTATCTCTCTGCTGTTGTGTCCACATCTTCTGGGAGCTACTATGGCACGTAAAGATGGCAGGGCCCCAGCCTTCAGCCCGGGTGAAAACCAGGTCCTGCTGGACACCCTCCTGCCTCTGTATAGCAACTCTATGACAAACCAGAGGATCAGGTGAGTGATGATCACACTGCATTGTCATTGGACATGTGCAATTACCATGCACTACTGGCATTAGGAATCTCACAGACAAGCATGTAAACAGTTTTTTGTAAGTTTAAAAGTGTATAGATAACTGTTCTAGGCAGGTACACTGCTGTAGAAGTGTGTGTACTGGGGTAAACATCTTATCACTGTTCTCATGGGATGGAGTCATCATTGAACACAGGACAACTAGACATAATGTGCCACTTGCCTACCCCTTAGACATTGTTGCCAATCTGACCATGACCTATGTGTACAAGTGTTTGACTCAGAAACATGTCGCATTGGGAATTAAGGGTTCTTCACCATGTCATCCTTACAGGTCAAATCCCATCAGAAGGCCAAGCTGTGGAGGACCATCGCCCGGAAGGTGCGCTCCGTGGGGTTCACCAATCGGCACATCCATCATTGCCGCAAATGGTGGCAGGACCTTCATGGCTGGACCAAGAAGATCGCTGAAGTCCAGCTGGGCCTGTCACCTTCCAGGTAAGAGGGGTGGGTGCCAAAAACGGACTCCCCACATGCTCTGTATCCTAGTGGTGGTCTTTCCTGACCTGGGTGGGAAGTTGAAAGCCACACAGCAGCAAGAACGGGGTACGTATGTGCCCAGTCGCACAACTTTTTTAACCATGCATGTTGTAATATCTTAGCCTGTTGGCCCTTTTACAGGTTGTAAGACACCCAAAACCACTGTTCAGTGTTAAAAGATGCATATGCACAAAGATTATTAGATGCCTGGTTATGCCCCTTTCATCAGAAACATGTGAGGAAGATATATTCAGGGTAGTGAGAGTAGTGCCATGCTCATGTGATCTGAACACATTACAACAACATATGCATGTAGATAACCTTCAGGAATGATATGATTGCTCGACATGTATCAGCACATTGAGTAATGTCTTAACTGTTCTCAGTGTGGTCACACAAAATCTGTGAAGTATGTTGTTATTGGATCATGCAAGTGTTTAAAGCCCATGCTATAAATCCCAGCAGCAGGTGACGTCTATGTTGAGGTCTTGGTGAGCTTTTCTTGGTCAGTGTGCCAATGTTAGGTCCCAGCCGTGGTGCTCAGTGTATTAAAATGTATCCCATGGCCTAATTACAGGTTTGCTAACTCAGGTCACTTGTCACACTGGCCCTTCACATGATTGGGTGTAAGATTCCATTCTCTCCTTTCAAAAAAGTGAGTCCATGTGTCTGACTCTGTAACGGTGACAACACATGCCATTCAGTGGCAAACACAGGTAGTCACTGGTGGAAACATGGCTGCAATTGTAAGGTATGATATTAGATACACATTCACAACAGTTCACATGTGTATAAATGCTCTTGACTGTTCATACTTGATGGGTTTGAAACCATGTCTTCGATGCATTATTGTCAGATTCAGAGATGTCAGATGTGCATCATTTTGGAGTAAGTTAACAAATTGAGATGGGAAACCAGAGCAATTTAAGCTGTATAAATTGTGCACGTTGGCAAAAAGAAGTGAGGGACATTCAGACTAACCCTGGGCGGAAAACTACGCTACGCTCGCGTAGTTTGCATAGTTTGCGCAACTACGCGCTACGCGAATTGCACGTAGCACAGTGCAAAAACACGTAGCGTAGCGGGCATTTTTTGCTTGCTCGCGGTCCTCAACGTCAAGTTGGCAACCGCGAGCGAGCAAAATGACATCCCAGCGAGACTTTTTCCTCGTTCGCGATCACCAACATCAAGTTGCCGATCGCGAGCGTGGAAAATAAACCTCCCGGCGAGATTCTCAACGCGGGAGGTCAGGTTTCTCATTGCGAGTGGTCGCGTATGCTCGCGACCGCTCGCGATGGGAAACTACCAGTCCGCGTTGAGAAAACTGCCGCTCGAGTACAAATCTACTCGAGCGGCAGAAAAAGACCGCTTGCACTGTGCAAGATGCCGCTTGTAATGATTGCACAGTGCGGACAAGCATCCGGCACTGTGCAATCATTGCAAACAGCATTTCCTACTGCACTACGCAGTTCGCGTAGTGCTACGCGTAGCTCACGTAGTGCAAAGTGCACTTCGCGTAGCTACGCGTAGCGCAACTACGCGAACTACGCTCAGGGTTAATTCAGACATGGTCTCTACAAATGGGGACTACTGCAGTCTAGACAGGATTGGTACACAGTGTTGACTGAACTCTTAAAGAATAGAGGTTCATTACTAATAGTCTGTACAGACGATGTACCCAGATGGCCCAGTGGCATAGTGATCCACCTGAAGCATTGTGAAGATGCAGTAATTTGACTTGGAAGTGTGTTGACCATTGTTCACATCTGAAACTGGTGAGCTGTTTCCAATTTGCACAACATCCTGATTCATCTTCATAACACTGTGCATGGATGACACAAGACTGTTGCCTATGTGCCTCCCACCCTAGCTATGCCTACTACCTTGGTGTCTCCACAATAAGAGTTAGATGTGTGACCTGACAGTAAAGATCCTACATCACAGGACAAATGAGCACAATCACTGTTATCTGTGTGATATGACTAAATGCAATGACTACGCCAGCTTGATTTATGACAATAGAGTTATATGACCTGTAACATCAGAGCCAATGGTTCCCAATTTGATGACTAGGGATTGCAGAATGGATACCATGTCTCAATTCAGTTGTGTGAATCCCATTTCCATTGTAAGGTCTAAACTCCCATGCATTAGATGAGACAGGTATGTAATGACACAAGCCTGTCAGGAGCAAAAGACAATACATCACCTGGTACATAGTGAAGTAGTTGACATTGTGGTTGTGGTTTTTGACATTAATATACCCAATGTTGCAGATTACAACATGTGTGAGGGAGCAATGGTTAGCTGGCATACTGACAAGTGCCATATATGGAACAATTTTAAATGTAATAGCACAAGTCCAAATGATGTATTTGGTTGATCTGTGAAGATGTGTGATAATACCTACGTGTCAAGTACATACTGATGACTCATGTGATTCTTTTTCCTTCTTGTTCACAGCATCAGCACCGGCCAACGGAGAAGGCAGTGCCATGGACCAAGGGGAAGCAGCTTGCCAGACTAGTTCCAGTGCTGAATCTGAGAAGGAGGGAACCAGTGGCACGGAGGGTGAGGGGAGCCTCACTGAGGGCACGTCTGTCATCACATCAGTTGGATCACCAACCAGCTGAAGCTCCAGTGAGGTCTCCCTAGTGGTGGTGGATGATCCAGGACCAGAATCCTCTGCATCCAAGTCCACCACCACCCATACCATCTCCACCCTCCCAGCTGCTCTCCATCCCACTGTCTGTGGCCGCCCCCCCTACAAGGTGAGGCGTCTCTTTCGCACCAGGCACCTCAACCCCTGCCCCTGTCTCCCCTGCTGCCCTGAGTGTAGAGACCATTGACATCCTGAGGCAGATCTCTGTGGGGCAGACAGCAGTGCTGAATGTCCTCAAGGTGCATACCAATCACCTATCACAAATGGTATCCTTTCTGGAGGGCATTCACTCTGACTTGTCTGCCCTACAGAGATCCAATCAGGCTCTGGCCTCCACACTGATGGCAGCTGTGTCACAGCTCCAGCTGTCCCACCCCTCCTGCCTCTTCCCCATCCACAGTCCCAACTACCCTCCCTGACTGACTGAAGCACACGCAAACGTAAGCATGCATGCACCTCAACAGCCACATGCAGCTCACAAACACACAGATACAAAGACAAACGCACACTCACAAGACAGACAGCACACTCACCACCACAGACATACCACCAGCCAACACACATGCATCCACAAACACTTCACAGACCTCAGAACCCTCTGTCTCCACTACCCTTGCCTCTCCTGTTTCCCCCTCATTCCCCTAAAACTCTTCCCTACCCAAACCTACCAACCCCATCCGAAGAAGACAAAACCCACCCCCGGCCCTGCCATCTACATCTGCCACCCCTGAGAAGAAAAAAGCCCCAAATCACCCCCACCAGAAAATCCCCCTCCAGTAACCCATACTTCACCAGACCAGCCCAAAAAACCATCCCAAAAATTCACAGCCCCTCCCTATTCCTGCTCACACCATTGGAGATTATAAAATTCCCAAACTAGTCAAGCCCATCCCCCCTCCATCTAGCCCTCCCACTACAGCTACCCCTCCCCCAGTCTGAGCCTACCACTGCAGTGGACCCACCGCCCCCTCAATCTGACCCAACCACTGCAGTGGACCCACTGCCCCCTCAATCTGACCCAACCACTGAAGTGGGCCCACCGCCCCCTCAATCTGACCCAACCACTGCATTGGACCCATCCCCCCTCCTGATCCCATCCTTCCTCAAACCCAACCCAGTCCTCCCTAGTTGTGTCCCTTTGGTGCCTGGCATGCCCCCTAGATGCCCCTCACAGGGGAGCAGACCCCTGGCAGAAATTGTGCCGGAAAGAGTAGATGGGCATGATGCTTTGGGCCCATAAACCCATTGAACATTGTTGGACTGGACATTGTCCTTTTGCTATTTATTTACCTTTTTTATGCTGAATAAAGCATGTTTACATTTTTGTTTTCAGATTTCTGTGTCCTCCAAATTGTTTTTTAGTTAACTTTAATCATGTAATATTAGTAGTGTAAGTATACAAGGATGTTAGTGTGGCATGGATTGCATATGGTCCATGGAGTATGAGCTCTTTGACAGTATGTAGTCAAGATCTTGATGTCTACATTTGCTGGGTGTCATCATCAACATCAGTTTTGGCTAAAAGTGTAACATGACGTCACAAACCTTTTCATTTTTAAATCACACTTACACATAGGTCATGCTTTCCTATGTCAACATAGTGCAAGTGTCTCAAAGTGCAACAGTTTAGGAGAAGCATGCTGCAGATGTGTGCAATGTGCAGGAAGACCACTGTCTCATCAATACACCTGGATATATATGGAGTTTGACTAATTGGTAGTGACTTTGGACACACCCATGTACACAAAGTAATGGTACAAATCTTTCATGTGACTTGATAGTGGTGGACCCATGCCTGTGTCTTCTATAGATCTGGTAGACTAGTGGCAATGACAACCTTGCCACAGGTGGCATGCCACTGTAGGCCAATACCCTTCAAGGCTGTGTACTCATCTGATACATTTCCTGTACCCATGGTGAGTGTAAGGTAAGCATTATTCTCACAGTGTTCCGACCCTGTTGCCTCCAAGGACTCCACTTTCTGCAGATATTCCTGTTAGGCAAGGTCTCTGTGGACTTTATTGTCCAGTGCCTTTAAATTTAGATGTCAGTCGTTCCATCCTGCTTTTGTTTGGGTACATCATGTGGATGGTGTGTGTCCAGGACATGTCTCCGTAAGTTCCAGTGTTTTACTGTCTTTACAGGGACACAGTTGTTGTATGTGTGACTTGAATGTGTACACAGCGTATATGGTACAAGAATGTTTGCCATACAATTGGAATTATAGTGATGACATGCTGTGATTGAAAAGATGTGCAGTAGCTGGCATTGTAACGTACAGCTTATTGTGGCCTTATGCCACAGTTATGGTGTGAGAGTCTGGGCATTTTCCAATTCTGTGAAGTGAACATAGGCAACATCATGCTCATGTGATATTCAATTTGATTCTGTTTTGGTGTACACATGGCCGTGCTTTTGCTTATAGAACCAGAAAATGATGCACCAGACCAGACTATGGTAAGCAGCAGGATGGGGATGTATTGTCTATCCCAGGCTGATGTTAGTTACAATATGTTGGCCAAGCTTTACAATGCATATTTGTGCGTTAAGTGCATTTGAGTGTGTATCCATGGCCAGAGAGGATGTGTGATAAGCTAATTGTAACCAAGACACAATGCGTGTTAATTCAGGCTTGTTGTTTGGTTGTTTGTTCAACTGTTTTTTTGCATTGTGATAAGCTTTATGTTGTTGATTCAATGAAACCTACTGTGTATTCTGGTTTGTCAAGGGTTGGTTTGTGTGTCGTCATAGGGATATGTGTCATGAGTATGTGTCTACGCAAGACGTACAACGTAATGTTTTTTTAATCACAGAAGGACGGGATGTGCAGGAAGGAGAGCGGCCAGACAGGGGAGGCAGCAGACACACACGTAAGTGGCTTCTTTTTTAATTTTTAAAGATTTCGTGAGGGGGAAGGGAGCGGCTAACTCCGCTCCGCCACGGAGGCGGACTTTTGCCTACCTCCGCATTTCCAACAGAGCGCGGAGTAGGCAAATCTCCGCAAATTCCGCTGGCGGAGCGGAGTTAACCGCCCAGGGTTAATTTTTACTCGAGCAGCAGCTTTCTCAAAGCGATACGGATGGTTTCTCAACGCGAGCGATCGCGAGCATACGCGACCACTCGCAATGAGAAATCTGACCGCCCGCGTTGAGAAATCTCGCCGGGAAGTTGATTTTCCACGCTCGCGCTCGCCAAATTGATGTTGACAATCGTGAACGAGAAAAAATCTTGCCGGGAGGTGGATTTTCCTCGCTTGAGCTCGCCAACTTGACGTTGACGAACGCGAGCGTGGAAAAAACTCCACTCCGCAACACGAAGCAGAGTTTTTCGGAACTCCGCAAGCTCCGCGTAACGTGGAGTGCGGAAAACTCTGCAAACTCCACGAGCGGAGCGGAGTTCACCACCCAGACTTAGGTAGAATCAGCTAGACAAGGTTGGAGTCTGGCAGGAGATGAGAGCCGTAGTCTGTGGCACTACGGTGATAGATGACTGTGTCAGGGCAGTGTCATTGAGTAAGGATAGTTGTTAATGTGCAGAATTCAATGGAGGTATGGAGCATGGAACTGAGATGTGGATGTGACAGGGCCACAGTGAGACAAGGTTAAACTTGTCATTTGTAACAAAGTGGATAAATGTATGTCAAGAGTGTACACCAATTGTGTAATCTAGGGTGCTGTGTGGTGGAATGTGAGGTGTTGCCAAGTTGATGTATGTTGTGTTTGAATCTGTGGATGCATTTGTTTTTTGAATGACTATCTGTAGAACTTAAGCAGAGTAGGGTGGGTGAATGGTGAGATGCGAATGACTGAGGACATATTCATTGAGCAATGTAAGTGTCTTGTTGAGAGATGTGGTGAGGTGTTAAGTGTGCTGCACATTGTGATATGAGTGCAATCCAAGACATTACTGAGGGTGAAACTGGTGATGAGAGTTGTCCATTTGATATGTTACGTTTAACGTCTGCTGAGGAGGTGATGAGTACAGTGCATTGTGTACGTGTCATGTATGTGAGTGGTATTGTGTACATAGTGATGAAGAATGGAGCTGTGAATGTAGGTGTGGATGTGAGAACGGCAGTGCCAGTATGAGATTGTGAGATTCAGGTTGGAAAAGTTTGAGTACAAGGCTGGACTTGTGGGGTAGACATGCCTTTCTGGATTATGACGTGCTTGTGTATGTATAATAGTTCTGAGAGATGAGCATGTACATTGAGGTGGATGTGAGAGGGGTCATACCCGCACAAGTAGAGATTATGCAGGCCAGGAGGTAATGTTGAAGTGTACATATGTGTAGATTATTTGGACGTAAGTATGCAAAAACAGTTGCCACATGAAATATGAGGATGTAGTATGCATTTGCTGCAAGTTGCTGTCTGCCACTGAATGTTCATGACTAATTGTTGGGATGGCCGCTTTGAGTGCACTTGCATTTGCAAAACCTATTGGCATCACAGGACAAGTTGCATCCATCTAGCCTTGCGTTGTCTGAGTTGTGTGGGTGCATAAGTAGCAAGTTACCCTTTGTAGGTAGATGTTGTCACTGGTTGATCATTCTTCCCCTTGGATACTGCCCTGGGATGGAGGTGTTGATTGCTTCTATTGAACTGTCATGATGCAGAAACATTGGATGGCAGTCCATTGCTTAGAGGGCTATGGCCCCCCCAAGTGAAAAGTCACGGATGTGTGTTGTTGGGCCACCTGGGGTCAGACTACTGCAGAAACGCATTCCCACACTTCCCAGTAGACTGCACACACATGGGTACTAATGGTATTCTGACTTTGAATGTCAGAGGTATGGGGACACCAAGGGAGATGGACTCATTGTAATGATGTCTCTGGTTGTGCTGATGAAAAAACATTGTACTGTTACAAAACAAACATGTGACACCAGAACATTACACCCAGTTCCATAAGTGTTTGCATTGCAAAAAATTTTCCTCCTCTAATCTGGTTTGGCAAGGGTAGACCTTGTGTGGGTCCATATGGGGTCTCATTTACCGCATTGAAAGTGCCTCAGAGCCTGAGGGCAATATGTCTTTGTAGAGGGTCTCCTTGAGGTTTTCAAAGATTAGGGTGCAGTGTTTCATTACCAAATGTGGACAAAGCAAGTTTCATTCTGCACGTATCCTTCATCCTCACAAGGTGTACCTATATCCCCTGGCTTGAGGATGGCTATGTCAATTGTGTCTGAGAGCCACAGGTTAAGCCCCCCTGCCCCCCCGGCATCCTCGCCAGTGGTAGCACCTTAGCTTACACAATGTGCTGGGCACTGGTCACTCCAATACTGTCAGTGGATCCTATGTCCTGAGACTCATGAGTACTCCTACTACTCTGCAGTACACAATCTGCACATTCACAATGGAATTATTTGTTAGCAGCACACACTACAGCCTGAAAAGCTAGATGCTCAAATGCTGTGAATGACATTCTCAGAAGATAACCCTATACACATACAGATTGGGTGTCGTGTGCAGCACCCCAGTCCACACATGGTGACTGTATCCTACATTGTTGTTGGCCCATGCATTTTTCTCATTCCTGAGGGATTTCATCTCCAAATATTTCACTTTCGACTGGGACACAACAATTTCTAGGTTGTTGGAGTGGGAAGCACTGAAATCAGTACTGAGTGGCTGGGTCTGGGGACTTGTGTGTTGTCTGGGCCAATATTCTCAGGGCTTTGCTGTACACAGAGGCAGCATTATGTCATCAATTGACTTCAGTTCAGTCGCAGGCTGTGATGTTAGCCATGCTAACAGATGCTCAAATACACCTCAACCATCTGATTGAGCAACTGCGTTGCTTTAACTTTCCAACATGACAAGCTGAAATGCACACAGAGTGAGATAAGTCAGGGCAACTCCTGTCCTGCCTCCTCTGTTGCTTACCAAAAACCCAGCAGATGTTGCTGATTATGGATCACCTGCCACAGATGCACACTAGTCAGGCAACCATCCATGAATCCTTCACAGTGTATTGTTGTGGCCTATACATTCCCCCCTAGTCTGAACGCAAGGTAGATGTTTCCTGATTTCTGACTGGATTTAATCTACCAGAACTTGATCTGGCACCGAGTGGAGTGATCAACACCCTTTTGGCTGGTAGAAGAGATACTCAGAGCGATTCTGTGCACTGCCACATTGACCACTCATGGGTTGGACAGCCTCCCGCCCAGTCTTGATGATGCCTATAAGCTTGTACTTGAACACAGGCAACTGCATCTCTCTTGGGCCACCATAACTGATTGGCTACACCCACAATCCATGTGGCAATTTCTGCAGTGTAGATTGTTAAAACACAGCAGTGACCTAGCTGAGCCTATGGCCACACACTCCTTTGACCATGCTTGTCAGGAATTATTCATCCTTAATATAGTAGTGGCGCCTCACCTGCTGGTACACCAACAGCATCTAGTGCATGGTGTTCAAAAGGATTCTATCCCTGAGAGATCCACGATGCTTAACATTCTTATGCAAAATAGTATTCTGTAGCTGGTCCATGTGAGGTGTCCCTACATAGCCTGCTTGGTTCTAGAATTGGTAAAAGCATACCATACCATTGATTGTGTGTACGTGTTTGCCACTCTGTCAAACGTGGACATGGCAGGGGTGCTGCAACAACACCTATTTGTTTTTGATGCCAAGCCAACTGCCCAAGTCAAGTGTCACCCTCTTTTAGATTGTGCAGGGCAACTCGTCAGGTTGTCCCCTTCCCCTACTTCTCTTTGCCCTGACAATGTAGCCAGTAGTGCAGCAACTTTTTCAGGGGTATTAATCATGGTGATGGTACATGTAGTACCCATTGATGCAGATCACATGCTGCTCTATATACAGTCTATCTGCAGGGACATTCCAGATAACTGTGTGAGACAATCAGATTTGCTGGGTGTATCGAGGTTGTGTGTTAACTGGGCCAAGTATTCAGTTTTTGCCCTCTGTGTGGATTATCCTCCACAAGAGCTGAGGGCGGATGAGTACAGTGTGTTGTGTGACCTTGATGTTTTTAGGTACTTATGTATCTGTAACTGTGATGATGCAAAGTATCTCACTGTGTAAATCTTAGCAGGGCCATATCCTCATTACGTCCACAGATGGTTTTTATGATCAATCTTCCAGTTACACGGCACAGCTGTATTTCACTTCCTGAGGAGATAATGCTCCCCTGCATCTTGTGTTTTTGACATCACCTTGCAGTGGCTGTGCCTAGTGCCACCTCCATGGATTTTGATACCATGCTGCGAGTGTTGATCTGCAATAGTGGCATGATAAGTATGGCTCTGTGTAGGCTGCATCTGCCAAAGTGAAGGCTGTCAAGGCTGTGCATTTTAAAAGCAATGTTATGTGGCAGGGCCACTGCAATGGCCAGTGTTAAGTTGGTTTGGTAGGCAGTTGTACAAAGTGAGCATGTTCTCAAAATGCAGGGCACATGAGATTGTGAAATTAATGTTGCTCCCTGAAGCATAGCTCCCCTGTGGAGCTGACAGCCTGGTGAAAGTGTGTATTTGGGGTAGTGGGCCTGTGGCTACTGAGGGACATGATCCCGTACTCTCCATCTCTTATTCTGCACGTCTTGGCTTATTTCCATAGAAGAACTGTTGGGAAGGACTGACCGCATGAAGAGCCACAGGATTGAGCTCAGTGGGGGACCTAATCAGGGTCCAGGAGCACATTACCTTTGTCCAGTTGCAGGAAGATCCTGACATTGCAGGGGTCCATTTCTTGGCACATAGCACACTGATGGCTGAGATTATTCACATATGGAGAGTGACAGACACTGATTCGGCGCATCAGCCCCTAACCCACAGCCTGCAGGCATTGGGTGGAGTTTGGAGACTGGTGATCTTATTTATTGATGTGTTTGGACACATGAAGTATGACCCACTGTCACCTGCTCGCTAGCTATGAGACACAGATATATTATGAGTCCTCCACAGGTGAGGAGTGAGAATAGAATAGGCACTACCGATGTATAGTATGTCATGATGCTAAACTCCATTACATTAAATTTGACATGTGGCACAGGCCATGTCTCATCTCAGCTGTCCAACCACGAACGTTTGTGTCCTGCCATCAGTGCACATGCAGTAATGCACCTATTTTGTAATTGGTACATATTTTCTGGACATGGCTGTATGCTGCAAACCTGTGTTGCTGTGTTACAGATGTATTTGGACCAGTGAGGGGTTGGTTCAACCTCCTTGCATTGTAGTGGATGGAGAGAGGGATATTCCTGGTGATGATGTGCTTGAAGTTATCCAATGAAGGATGAATTTGTAAATGCTAATCAGACGCCAGGCCATTTGCATGCATTGTTAGGCAACTGCAGTCCCAAGACAGCAACACTTGTGCGCAGTGACACAATGGTGTAGGGCTGAGGCTACTGCGCAGAGCAGGGAGTGAGTTGTGTGCCTCCAGAGGATTGCAGTAGCTAAGCTGTGGGTCAATTTGTTACATGAACAGCCACTGGATGGGTGTAGGACTTTGTAGTGTGAGGGTCATAGACACATGTCAATGGCACTATGAGAGGTGTTCCGGACATGTGTGATGAGGCAGCTGCTCTGTCATGTGAGGCAGACTGTCTGCATGACATTTCCTCCTTTGTTCATGTGTAGGGGTGTCTTTTGGAGTACACATATTCTACAATGTCAACTGTTGTCAATTGCTGTTGTCTTAGAGGCCCAGTCTCACCCCCCATGTGTGGCCTGTGAGGTATGTGTGTTGCTGACATTCTAAATGCACATGATCCTTCTGTGCTGTTCTATCTTGTTATGTTTATCGTGCTGTTTGATTTAGTTCCATTTGCTCCTGTTGTGGTATACTTGATTCCTTGCTGAATGTTTGTTCTGCCCATCTGACCAGATCTGCATTTCCCGATTAACAAAGATGTTTTACTATACATCCTAAATTGTGTCCAGGACATGATAATGAGCTGATAGTGAGGTTTTGGTTTTGATGTGGACGTGTCTTGTAACTTGTGCGCAGGGACATTCATTGTACCATATGCCAACAAACGCATTTCCCTGTCTCTGCCTTTTGTATGTGAGAAATTGTCTTAGTTTGGAGATGTGTGTCTTCCTTCAAACAAGGTTTTGGATGATGAACCATCCTTTGTGTACTTGCAGATTTGATGGCTGTTCTGTGTGGACTGTTATCACTCTATTATTTTTTGAGTGGTGTGACTCCAAGTGGGACAATTTGATACCTTGTCCTCACTGTACAGGTAGTTATCCTATCCCATGCCCTGCTGGCTGGCCTGAGTGAACAGTGGTGGGTGAATGGCACAGGTCCACCGGAGGCGTGTCAACCTGGCCTGGCAAAGCATAGTGTACCCCAAGATAGTTGTGTCCCTATGTATTTGAGTGCGATGTGCATGC
The DNA here is from genome assembly GCA_963921515.1 of Calotriton arnoldi. NCBI lineage: Eukaryota > Metazoa > Chordata > Amphibia > Caudata > Salamandridae > Calotriton > Calotriton arnoldi. The sequence goes on along the minus strand of CAWUFW010011955.1, from coordinate 503,089 downwards.
TATCTGACCTGTGTGCACGGTAGGGATTTTATGTAAGGGATTCATCTGTCTGAGTCCTGCTCTGGATCTGTGCTGTGTCCTTGCCATGTTGTTATTCCTGACACATCCAACATCGCATTCTGGTTGTGTCTCCCTATGATGACCTTCTCTGACACTGCTGTACTCATCATGACACAGGATGTGAGACTGTGTGATTGGCCTAATGGGGGAGTGGAGGTCCAGGTTGGACTGTAGTAGTCCATTTTTTGTTTGTAGACATGTATTGATCTGTCAACAATTTGTGCATCAGGTAAAGTGAGGTGTGAGATAGTAAATAAGCTAGGCCTAGGTTATCCATCTGATTGGGTGGATGTATTGCCTTGCTACTTGGTAGATCACCTATAGATTTTGACTTCACTTTCCTGTGTGATTTATACATGTTGTATTTTCTTTGGAAGCTATCCAGAGTAGACCATGCATTTCTTCTATGTTGTTTGGGAAATGGCAAGGTAATTAGGATAAATGATGTCACTTCCTGCAATGTGACTTCCCATGACATGAGATGTTTTGGTCTTTGTATGCGTTTCAGATATTTGGATTTGGCCTGTGGAACAGATGCATGTAGGTGCGGGCATGGTGCCAGTGAATATGTCTCTCTGACATACTTTTGTAAGAACATTGGAGTTCTGTTACCCTGAGATGTTTCATTGTATGTTGTGGTGGACTCACTTTGTGATACATACATATTTGTGGCTATGGGCATTCCTGTTCCAACGTCAAATCTGTGTTTCTCTAGTATTTAGCGGTCTGATTGTACCACCTTGATAATGACGTTCCCTCATTTGACATACACAACATGCTACGAATCCAGGGTCAGATTGGGATCACAATGAGGCCCTGGCACTCTAACAGTAAGTGGCCCACATTCTGTGCTCATCCCTTTCATTGTAGCCTCATGGCATTTATCTGGCAAGAGAGGTGTCAAAAAGCACACTGCTGCTGATCAAGGGGGAGGGGGGATAGGTTAGAATGGCCAAATGAAACTTGCATCCCTGCGAGGCCCCTACATACAACGCAACCTCCCTGCACCTGCCATGACCTAACAGTGATGGGCCGGTGGGGGAGATAACACTGCTTCTGGCAGGGCACAAGAGGCAGGGCGCCAAGGTGAGTATGCCCCAAAGGTTGGCCCCCAGCCTCAATTTACAGTGCAGCTGGGGAGCAGACAAGATACTGGCGCCACATTTCAGTGGCCTGGCGGGGACTGGGGAAGTAAGTCAGTCTCTTGGGGTTGTTTACAGAGGCCCCAAAAAGCCGGCCCACAGGTGACCGTGGGGCACCGGCCCATCAACCAATGCCTCATTGCCCGCCTTCCCAATCTGAGCCTGTACAGAACACTTTCTGGTAGAATGCAATGCCCATAGGGCTCAATGGGCTTCAGTCCCCCCCTCGTGTGTTTCAGCCAGGGCTGAGACAGCTTCCCCACACACACAGACAGTTGTACCATATGCCAACAAACGCATTTCCCTGTCTCTGCCTTTTGTATGTGAGAAATTGTCTTAGTTTGGAGATGTGTGTCTTCCTTCATCCAAGGTTTTGGATGATGAACCATCCTTTGTGTACTTGCAGATTTGAGGGCTGTTCTGTGTGGACTGTTATCACTCTATTATTTTTTGAGTGGTGTGACTCCAAGTGGGACAATTTGATACCTTGTCCTCACTGTACAGGTAGTTATCCTATCCCATGCCCTGCTGGCTGGCCTGAGTGAACAGTGGTGGGTGAATGGCACAGGTCCACCAGAGGCGTGTCAACCTGGCCTGGCAAAGCATAGTGTACCCCAAGATAGTTGTGTCCCTATGTATTTGAGTGCGATGTGCATGCTATCTGACCTGTGTGCACGGTAGGGATTTTATGTAAGGGATTCATCTGTCTGAGTCCTGCTCTGGATCTGTGCTGTGTCCTTGCAATGTTGTTATTCCTGACACATCCAACATCGCATTCTGGTTGTGTCTCCCTATGATGACCTTCTCTGACACTGCTGTACTCATCATGACACAGGATGTGAGACTGTGTGATTGGCCTAATGGGGTAGTGGAGGTCCAGGTTGGACTGTAGTAGTCCATTTTTTGTTTGTAGACATGTATTGATCTGTCAACAATTTGTGCATCAGGTAAAGTGAGGTGTGAGATAGTAAATAAGCTAGGCCTAGGTTATCCATCTGATTGGGTGGATGTATTGCCTTGCTACTTGGTAGATCACCTATAGATTTTGACTTCACTTTCCTGTGTGATTTATACATGTTGTATTTTCTTTGGAAGCTATCCAGAGTAGACCATGCACTTCTTCTATGTTGTTTGGGAAATGGCAAGGTAATTAGGATAAATGATGTCACTTCCTGCAATGTGACTTCCCATGACATGAGATGTTTTGGTCTTTGTATGCGTTTCAGATATTTGGATTTGGCCTGTGGAACAGATGCATGTAGGTGCGGGCATGGTGCCAGTGAATATGTCTCTCTGACATACTTTTGTAAGAACATTGGAGTTCTGTTACCCTGAGATGTTTCATTGTATGTTGTGGTGGACTCACTTTGTGATACATACATATTTGTGGCTATGGGCATTCCTGTTCCAACGTCAAATCTGTGTTTCTCTAGTATTTAGCGGTCTGATTGTACCACCTTGATAATGACGTTCCCTCATTTGACATACACAACATGCTACGAATCCAGGGTCAGATTGGGATCACAATGAGGCCCTGGCACTCTAACAGTAAGTGGCCCACATTCTGTGCTCATCCCTTTCATTGTAGCCTCATGGCATTTATCTGGCAAGAGAGGTGTCAAAAAGCACACTGCTGCTGATCAAGGGGGAGGGGGGATAGGTTAGAATGGCCAAATGAAACTTGCATCCTTGCGAGGCCCCTACATACAACGCAACCTCCCTGCACCTGCCATGACCTAACAGTGATGGGCCGGTGGGGGAGATAACACTGCTTCTGGCAGGGCACACGAGGCAGGGCGCCAAGGTGAGTATGCCCCAAAGGTTTACAGTGCAGCTGGGGAGCAGACAAGATACTGGCGCCACATTTCAGTGGCCTGGCGGGGACTGGGGAAGTAAGTCAGTCTCTTGGGGTGGTTTACAGAGGCCCCAAAAAGCCGGCCCACAGGTGACCGTGGGGCACCGGCCCATCAACCAATGCCTCATTGCCCGCCTTCCCAATCTGAGCCTGTACAGAACACTTTCTGGTAGAATGCAATGCCCATAGGGCTCAATGGGCTTCAGTCCCCCCCTCGTGTGTTTCAGCCAGGGCTGAGACAGCTTCCCCACACACACAGACAGTTCTTGAGCTGCTATGGGTGGCTGGTCTGTCGTCTTATCGCAGCAGCACCCGAGTATTTCACAGGTGTTTATGGGGCCATTTACTTGATGACGAGGCTTTGTTGGTTTTTCAACAGTCCCTTGAGCGCCTGCATCTCCACTCTGCCCATTCCTTCAAGTTGCCAATTACTTTTGCTGCCACAGTGTGAGAATGCATTTCTTGACAAGTAACCTTAGGTTTTGGTTTTATGCAGTTTTCTGCAGCTCGTACTCCACTCGAAGGTATTGAGACACTTTGCATGAGCACCAGTTACATTATTCAAGGACACATTGCTGGGAGTATTAGCCTCCCCTGAAATTTGGCTCTACAATGCTGGAAGTAGGAGCCCCCACCCCAATTTGGCTCTACATTGCTGGAAGTAGGAGCCCCCCACATTTGGCTCTACATTGCTGGAAGTAGTAGCCACCCAAAAATTTGGCTCTACATTGCTGGGAGTAGTAGCCCCCCAAATTGGCTTTACATTGCTGGAAGTAGTACCCCCCAATTTGGCTCTACATTGCTGGAAGTAGTAGCCCCCCCATTTGGCTGTACATTGCTGGAAGTATTACCCCCAAATTTGGCTGTACATTGCTGGAAGTATTAGCCCCCAATTCGGCTCTACATTGCTGGAAGTATTAGCCACCCCTCAATTTGGCTGTACATTGCTGGAAGTAGTAACCCCCCACAATTAGGCTCTACATTGCTGGAAGTATTAGCCCCCCAAAATTTGGCTCTACATTGCTGGAAGTAGTAACCACCCTGAAATGTGGCTCTAGTTGCACCCCTGGTTTCTACTGTATTGTCTTTCACAGGGTAGTTACGTTATTCTGTAGGTGTAGGTATCTAACTTACCATCTGCGACGACCACATCGGTTGGGGTTATAATATTCATCGTAGATGTACAGTAGAGGGATGACATGCACGATGGAATGCATAGCTGCACAGTCACAGTCACAGGAATCGTGTTGTGATGAGATTCGGAGTTGAAATACTCCCTTTCTGACTGCTCTAGCGAGGTAGTTGGTCCGACCGATTCAGCGCGTCGGAAGTACGCATCATAATAGGGTGGGCGGATTCGGACTCGAAGTGGCTCTGAACAGCTCCATTCGGCGTTTCCGAAGGCTTCTCGGTCGGAATATCCAGTCGGATTCGGAATAACCGAGTCGGTCGGTAAGTAATGGATTTTGGGCATCGTAATGCGTCAGACGGGAAAACCGATTCCGAGTACGAGTCCGTCGGAAGGTCCGACTCCGAAAGGCTCTCGGCTGCCCTTCCGACCGACATCGTAATCGGCCCCTATGTTGTGAAACAATACATGTACTTTGCAGACAATGCACATCTTACTGTGGCAAATGCTTATGGCATAAAGGCCATTGCAGGATGCAGAAGGCACATAATATACCGTAAGGTTGACGAGTACCATTCCATGGATACCAAAGAGCATTGTTCCTAAGTATACTAAGTACTGACATGGTCATACCTAGATTTACCATGGTGCTGCAATTGCATTGTGCAACAATTGCCCTGCCATTGTAATTAGGGCTTAGTACATCTGATATGATAGATAATAGGCTTGTGTATGCTCACTCTAAGCTTCAAGATGAATTTAGGCTGTAGGAGCTGCTACCTTAGATGTTGTGTAAATAATACTGTTTCATGATGTTTGTACTTGTTCCTAATCACACTTTGACTGACAGTTATTCTTATTGCTTTAACAGACAACATGACCCCAGAGCAGTTGAGGCAGCATAACAAATGCAATGAGCGATACAACCACCTCAGATGCGTTGCAAAGGCACACAGGGCTATGAAGAAACGGTACGAGGAGGAGAGAACTCAGAGGAAGTGGAAAAGCTCTCCTCTAGAACCACAAAACATCGAGGAGAGGAGCTCAGGCAGGAATGGAAAATCAAAGCAAGGTTCCTCCAAGGCAGCTGTACCCAGGCCATCCACCAGTCGGCCATCCTAACCAGCTGGCCCCACACCTCAGGCCACAGGAGGCTCTAGGTCTTTTGAACTGGACATGAAGGACATATCCGATTTGAAGTTGCAGATTGCTGTTTTGGGGAACAAAATGGACCAGGCATTGACACTCCTCCATGAGATCAAGCAGGCAATGGGAAGACCCAAGCGACAATAGCCACAGGGAGCCTTTCTGCCCTGTGCCATGTATATAGTTTTAATATTTTACATAATGTTTTTATAGCTTAGTTTAGGTTAGTTAGTGTGGTGATACTGTAGCGATAGTGGTTTTAGGGGTTTTGTAGGGTGTGGGTTAGAATTTTAGTGGGTAAGATTCTTTTTTGTTTTTTTGAGGTGGGGGTTGATTTGTTTTATATACATCAAAAAATACCAAAAAAATATAAAATTAAAAAATACAAAAATATGATTATTTAGGATTCTATGTGTAGGTAGTTGATGTTTAGGTGTAGTTTTTGTTGTCCTTGTGTGAAGACGTGTCTTAAGGGGTTGGGGGTTGATGTTTATCATGTTGTGCTAAATGTGTAGAATAAGGTAAGTTAAGTTAAGGTAGTTTTAGATAATAGGTAGGATAAAATAGTGTAGGTTAGGTTAGAACAGCTAGTTAGTATAGGGTAGGTAGTTTTATAATTTTTTACATTTCTATTGACATTAAACGTCATTGTTTGCTGCATACAGGTCTACATCATGATTTACCGGGTGGGAGTTAGCATGTGTGCTCAGTTAATGTTATTTACATGCATGTGTCTTTGCTAGCAGTGTTTGGCAACATGTGTGAGTAGGTGTCTTACCTATGGACAGAGATCTGTCTGGTTGGCCATGACTTTACAACATCTAACTATCAGACTTTGTTTGCCAGTGTACGTGGCAATCAAGATGAAAATTATACACAGTGAACACTTTGTGTTCACATAAAATATCTCAGTGTGGGTACCTCAAGCAGCATGCCTTGGAGGGATGTTGTGGTCAAAAGCATTTGCACAATTAATAGGTTTTTGAACTCATACACTGATTGCTGCCCTTACCTACTCACACTTGAAGCATTTACTTGTCAGCCCAATGTTGTATGCTTGCTACTAACCATGGGTGGTCCCGGCGCGTGTGAGGTGACTTAAATCATCGTTAACATTGACTGCATGACACCAGTTGAACTTCATGCTTGCAAGCTTGAGTAACCACTTGCTAGTCAACACACAAATAGTGATCACCAAATATGTTATACACTCACTAACTAGCATTGCCACTGACTCCTCAAAAATCATGTCCCTTTAGCAAGTAGTTGGAGTATTTGCCTCACAGAATGGGAAATGGTCAACCTGGTCCTAACTCCTACAGACAGTTATAAGTGCATTTATTTACAAGTGCAAATGTTGAAATGGCTCACAGATAAAGTTCATTGGACAACAACCCCAAAAGATGTTTAGAGCCAGTGAATGTCCAGACAGAGTCCATGTGGGGAACATGTCATGAGACATGTGGAGGAGAGGAGTGCTTCAGTTAGGAGGATGACCACAATGTCATTAGGGAGGATAGGTCACATTGACAGTCCACAAATGGTCAAGTTGAACAGAGCGAAGTCAAAATGAGGACAGTGGCAGCAGATGTTCCCTGGCATGTTCAGAAGCCCAGGGCAAAGGAGAAACTGGGTATGTGGAACAGATGAATGCTACCGCAGACTTCTTTGTTAGAAAAAGGTACCATTCACATCTTCCTCCTCTGATGTATGCAATGTTTTCCATGAGGGTGTTGTTGGATATCCGTCAACCGATGGAGGCACACACACATCTGGGGTGGAAGGTGTGGATCATGTGTCTGCAGCAGCATTCATCTGTGCCAACACATGAGGCAGCACAGCAACGAGGAGGATCTGCTTATTTTTCAACACAGCAGCAACGTTGTGGTGGTAGGCAGCCATGGCAGCAAAGTGGGAGTCCTACTTCTGCTCCATGGACACCAAGATGGTTCTCATTGCCCCCAGCTGGTTGGCCTCATCGCTGGTGCCACTTTGGCAGGGCATTTGTTCATAACTATGCCTCATGACACCAGTGATGTCAGCTAGGGACTGTATTGTGATGGAGGCACCCACAGACTCCCTCTAGGGTGGCCACAATGGTCTCTAGCGCCTCCCACACCTGCTCTACCAACTCCTGCTTGACTCCTACCGGGGGACTGGGTGGGGTGGCAGGTGGTGCCTGTTGGTTGGTAGGTGGGAGATGTGGAGACCCCAAAACGCTTTTGACTCTCGCTGTGACCGGAGATGGTGCCCCGAAGGAGTACAGGAGTTCTTGGAGGGTATCCTGGTCGATGGTTTGCAGGTTGGCATCATCCACATCATTTCTGAAGTCCAGCACATCGTGCTGGCCAGGAGGTGACGGTTCATCCTCTGCAATGAGATGGATAAATGCTATTGCTGATCTCTTTTAGATGTTGACCTGAATAATCCAGATGACAATCAAGGTGCAATACATTTCACTTTCAATTCCCCACTGATGCGTAGGACACCTGTTACGCAAGGGTATGGATTACAAATCACACTGTATTTGCCTTTGAGATGACTGGATCTCAGCATTGTTCTCACTACCACTGTGTGCCTAATCTGAGTGGATGGGCCCTGTCACATTAGTCAGATTACGATCACTGACGTTCAACCCATTTCATCAGGACCAGAGTTGGTTATCTGCAGGGTGACACACATCATTTTAATCAGCTCCATGCACTTGTATGTGTACATGCCTCCTCTGGTTGTTGCGATTTTGGTCCTGGCAGCCAACTTACTGCCACACAGTGATGGCACCCTGATCATACATTGACTCTCATGTGTCTATGACACCTACCTCATGCATGACCATATCCAATGGACTGACATGGCAGGCTGTTATTAAGTGATATGTGTCAGGCAGCAATCCAGATGGTAGTAGAGCTGGAAATGGTAACAAGTACCTGCCAAGGGGCATATTCACAAAGAAATGGCACAACACGGCAGTGCAAGAAATTTAGCAGTGTCACCCTGTGTCATTTCAAAAACACAGGGATGCACTGTATTCACAAGAATGGTACATGGGTGCTTTCTTTGGTGGATGTCTGCTGTTTGTGCACCGGTCCTGGCAGAAAGGACAGGAATGCACCGAATCCTGTAGAGACAGCACATTCCTGCCCTTTCCTTTTGACATAGGGCAGTACAGCTAGAATGCTTGCGGTGCTGCCCTGCGACAACATATTATCAAAATGCCCATGAGCGTTCCACCGATGTCATGTTTAACCATAGATGAGCCGGCAATCTACCCTTTGACCTGCAGACAGTGCAGCAGCGTGCTGGGACATAGCTGCCTGCACTACATAACATTACGTAGTTCCCCACATTGCTCCTTGTTGCAACTTACCCTGTTGCTGTTGTAGTTTGTCATAGCCGGCGCTGTCCTGTCCTGCAACTCCAAACACCAACTCCTTGGAGATGACAGCGGACACCTGCTCTATTAAGCTCCTCCTGGGCGCTGGACTACCACCTCCGGTCTGCAATGCTGCCTCAAAATTGGTTGCCAGTTTCTCCTTTGTCTTGAGTTTACATTTGTGCCAGCATTTCTTAGTCAGTCACTGTCCTGTTGACTTCAGCAATGCTGTTCACCTTGTCCTCTATGGTCTGCCATATTGTCTTTTTCCTCTCCAATGGCACTTTGGAGCTGATGAAGAGCTTGTGTTAGTGCTCCATCACCTCCGTGATCAGTATCTCATTCTCCTCCTGACTGAACTTGCACTTCCTCTTCCTCTTCCCCTAGGACTCTGGCTGGTCATCCTTGCTGGTAGTGGGGTTGCTGCGGTTGATGTCCTGGGCTGCACTCACTGCTGGCTGCTCCATTGCTGCTTTCAGGTAAGTGTAATTTATTTTGCGTGCAGCGTTTTTTTTTATTGCCGCTAAGCACACAAAAGTGACAGTAGGATGGCTAGCGTCTATTTTCTAACTGCTAATTGGCCAAACATCACATTATTAGCATTAGCGTGAAATTTTCTTACGACATGGCCAACACTTCAGTGTCAGTTTTAACGACCGCTGCACCTTCCCAACGCCATAGATTGTCGTAGTGTAAATACGAAGCTAGCATGGCATTCAGAACAGTTGTACCGCAGCGGTAAAATTTTTGGTGCTCCGCTGCGGCAAAACAGAGGAGCACCATGTCTTGAAAATATACTCCTAAAGTGTATCAATGGTTATGAACCCCACTGAGACAATTTCTATCTATCTATCTATCTATCTATCTATCTATCTATCTATCTATCTATCTATCTATCTATCTATCTATCTATCTATCTATCTATCTATCTATCCATCTCTCTAACTATCTATCTATCTCTATCTAAAGTGTTTCTATGATTACAATGAATTCTTTGTTTGTTATTTCTACCATTACAGTTTGTTACAGGTTACTCAGTGCAACCATTATTTGTTACAGTTTTCATGCTGCATGTTATACTAAATTCAACAATTCCTAAAATTTCTGACGTCCTTTCTAGATAAAACCATTATGTATTGTTGCAATATGAGTAACACTGAAATAATATTACTCTACTACACAATGGTCTACAAAGATTTTGAGTCTGTTTTCAACATGTTATCAGCCAGAAGCATGAACTTGGTAAATCGACTAATCAATGGGATTTATCTACCAGATAAGCAGAGTATTATAGCTTGGTGGCATGTTCTTACACCAGATTTATTAAACAGTGGTTTCAACAAGGTTCGTTGTGCTTGGATCAGACCAGGACAGACACACACTATATACAGTAAAGACTCTTTTGAGAAACCACAGAGTCTACAACAGTTTGTTGCCCGTTGTTGCACCAAACTTGGGGTGCCGTCTTTTGTTGAATACCTGCCAAGTCTTATCTTAAGAAATAAGTCCCTTTTGAATGGTTGGAAGTGACCACTAAAGTACCCTTAAACCTCAAGTTTTTCAAACGAATTAATAACAGTCAAACATGCTTTTTTACTGCTAAGGCCTCTTTATCCATTATAAAAGATAAATAATTAGTTGATCAATTTAACACAATTGTAATAGAGGCTTTGTTTGCTTCCAAGAGCCCAGAAGGCTGGAGGTTAAATTTATGAAGACACTCTGATAGATAAGCTCTCCAAACACTTGTAAAATCATGATTTGTAAGTTCTTGCCAACACAAATTAGCTAGAGAACCGGGCTCAGATAAAAAAAGAATATGTAAACTTTTTTTTAAAGTAGACTGTCTCACTAGGATTTGGCTTAGTAGGCCGAACTCCAGTCGAATTTCTGCATGACCAATGTTGCTCGGGATCTTGAAAATAGATTTAAATATTTTGATTTATAGGTTGTCGAAAAATTACTGATCCATAGGCCAGTGAAGGAATCAGCTTGGCCTTCATGAGTTTTACTAAATGCTCATGTCTAGGGCATGAAATCTTGTCATACAGAGTTCTAAAAGCAATGGTAATTGCAGCAGTTTTAGCCTTTAGGTTGTTAAAATGGCACTTGAAAGACACTCTGTCGTCAAATGTAATGCCTAGATATTTGAAGGACCTGACTGATTCGATCACCACCCAGCATACTTTCCATTCTCAAGGTCTTGGTTTGAATTGGCCTATTGACATTACTTTGGTTTTCTTTATATTCATCTTTAGGCAGTTTGCTGTAATATCGTTGTAAAAAGACTATATTAACCCTTGTAGACCTATTGGCATAAGGGTAAGGAGAATAGTATCATCTGAATTTTTAATGCTACAACCTTTGAAATTTGGAGAGTGTGCATTTACTTTGTACAGATGGAGAGGTAGATCGGCCATGAAGATGTTGTTGAGACATGGTGCTAATATGCCGCCTTGCTTCAAGCCACTAAATGTGTTGAAACACCGGGTCAAGCGGCTGCCATCTCCCAATTTCACCTGGACGCATGTGTTAGTATATAACAATAGGATCATATCAAGAAGGTTTCTTGACACACACCATGCTGCCAGCTTTGACCATAACAAGTTACGTGGAACAGTATTAAAAGCGGATTTCAAATCAACAAAGCAAATATGTAGTTTTTGCCTATTGTGGATTGCTCTCGCTGCCATTAACATAGGAGACAGTAGATTTGTAATTGTTGACTGTCCTCTTTGGAATCCTGATTGGACCGTATAAGGAACATGGTGCCTGAATAGTTCACCGCACTGCTCGCCGCCCACACCATGTCTCTCAGGGAATCGGCCATTTGCTATGCGACCTGGAGCCTGGCCCCTGCTGAGAAAGCTGCTGCTCCTTGAGCTGGGCGGACGCCGGCATTTTCCTCGTGGATCTGAGACAGGGAACGGCAGCCCGATCTCGTTAGACAGCTTGCTGGCGGCAGTTGCCGCATCTTTTTTGCATTTTGCGGCATCTGTGGAACTCGGGCGGATTACTAATACATGGATACCTCAAAGGAGCGCTATGGCCATGAGGGGAGTAAGGGGCACCAAGACGCGAACCTTTTCATTGATGGCTGGAACCGCTGGCGCTGTCTCATCGGCACTGGTGGACACTGAAAACAACATTAAAGGTAAAAGGGACACCGGAGGAGGTGAACTGGGGGTGTTGCGCACAAAGAAGGGGGAGATTCTCAACCCTCTATTGCGAACTTGTTTCCCCCCTCTTGTACTATTAGCTCTAAGGGGAGGAAAATGGATGACTCTGGCATTGCTGGGGCAGCCACTGAGCTACCCATTGAGCCTCTGGATTTGGAGCAGCGACCCAAGACCGACTTGCGCCCCCCACCCTAACTTTGTTGTTGGCCAGGAACTGCCGCCATGCCTTGACTTAGACAGCTAGGTGACCCGGCCCCACGTAACTGTAGTCCCCCAGATACCGGGGGCCTTAAAGAAAAAAACAGTGGGATGGTGCCAGACAAGGGTGTGACCATGGACTTAGTGGATCTAGATTGGGGACCCCCAGACTGAAGTGGGACAAGAAGAGAATACCCTAACTACTCTAGCCATGGAAAATGGAATTGCAGCGGAGGGACAGCACCTACAAGTGGTCTCTTCCCCTGAGTTAGCGAGGGAGCACTTCTTTTCAGTCACTGATGGATCTGACTCTTCAGCAGGGGGGAATTTGTTTACAAGTGATGATGCACAGTCAGATTCAAATTGTAGCCCTACCACCAACGAGGTAGGCACCTCGCAGCGGAGGAAGACTACATCAAACAAAGGAAAGGGGAAGTGGCATGAAAGCCACAGCCACCTAAAATGGGACTATTCCGGTATGCAGCTTACCTTCCCCAATGGAGATGAGCCACTTAGAGAACCCAGGTCAGACAGAATCAAGACAAGAATGGAAATAGAAGAACCCTCTCTGTCTTCCATTCTGCACTCAATCAAACAGTTCCAAGAAGAGGTGCGGAATGACAATAGCCAAGCAAAGGGTGTGGCCAAGAAACTACAGGGTGGGACTAAGAAGCTGAAGAAGACGTGCTTAGATATTGCTGAATGCATCACGATGACAGAAAATCGCACGAGAGCCTGGAAGTAGAAGTTAACTCCTTAGAAACGCAAAGTATCTCCCAAGGCGCGTGCATGAACAACGTCATGTGGAAGCTAGAGGACCAGGAGAACAGACAGCGTCAGAACAACCTTCGACTCCTGGGGATCCGCGAACGGGTTGAAGAAGATGATCCCGACAGTTTACTGTGAAGCTCTTGAAAGGAGCATTCCCTGACCATCCAAACTGGAACTGGGATAAAGAGATACAATGGGCCCACCAATTTCCTTTCACGGTCAAGAAACAGCATTCTAATGAAGGAGAGAAACCTAGGGTCATCTCGGTCTATTTTGGCAACTTTTTGTTAAGACAGTTGGTATATGAACATGCTCGTCAGAACTAAAAAAAAATGTTTGAAGGGTTGTCTTGTTTTGCTAAACTAGATTTCAGTCATGCTACAGTCGAATGCAGATGGTGTCTTTGCCAGCTGATCGTCCCTTTTCAACAGATGGGAGCCCAAGTTTATCTAATGAATCCGGCTAAGCTCAAAGTTAATTTAAATGGCTCTTCTCACAGCTTTACGTCTGAAATTAAGGCTCAGGAATATTTTAATGAAATTAAGCCAAATCTGGACAAAGTTAGTACCCCTAGCAGATGTCTGATTTAGATGCTGTGGGATTGATGTGATTCCCTCTCCTGATATCTTCAAAACAAAAAAAGGGGGGGAAAGCGAGGGGTGGAGGGGGTAAAAGTGAGAAAATCCAAACTAATATGAGTCTTGCCGTGCTCGGCCTCACGTCTAAATATTTCTTTGTCTGAACATGGTGGGGTTGGGTGGCGGGATCCTAGTTAGGCGTCCATCATTCAGGTGAGTCCTGATTGCTAGGTTGCTAGAGGGGGTGGTGGTAGGGGCTTGTGGGGGTAAGTGGGCTAGGGGGTACAGGGGGTTAGACGGAGGGGCCCGCACAATGAAGCATGTTTGTGTATGCATAGAAATGTGGTTTTGTTGCTGCAGTAATGTTTCTTTTGATTTATTTCTGTTTGGTTTTTTTCATTTTTTTCCGGTGACAAAAGGAAGTCTTGGACATTTTCAGCTACAACATTGCAGGGGAAACCCAGATAAGCTAGAATGTCAAACTTAGCGTATTTTAGAATTGTCAATCTTACTGTCTGTGGGCTAAATGACTCGTGGAAAAGACAGAAGGTTTCCCAGGGATTGCGATTGTTGGGGGCAGATTTAGTCTGCCTTCAAGAAACACACATTGAAGGGGCGCAGGTAGATCTCTTAAACAGGCTGGGATACACTTTGATAGGGGGGACTTCACAGAGTGCACGTATTCGAGGGGTAGCCATTCTAGCCCGATGCAGCAGCCTATTCCAAACTATCCAAACTAAGGCAGATCCCTATGGAAGATAACTGAGTGCAGGCCTTTATCTAAGTCCTCGTTTACTTTGTGCTCAATATACGGTAGCACTGCAGATGACCCTGGGGTAATTAATTGGCTTACTGGGGAACTGGCACACTGGCCTCTCCCCATCATAATTTGCAGGGACCTGAACATTCATTTACCCTGTGACTGGGCCATGGATGGCCAACTGTCCTATTCAGGTTGAAAACCCAATGTTTTTCAGGCACTTAGGAATCTATTTCATGTTCACAGGCTAATCGATGTATGGTCTCATCTGAGACCACTCAATTTTGGATACACCTATTACTCTGCCCCACATCAGTCACATACCCGTTTAGATTATTTTTTAGTATCTGCCTCACTGATCCAGGATGTCAATATTGAGCTTGTCCCCCGGTTTATGTCAGATCACAATCCTTTAATTTTAGGGGTCAAGATGATACACCTTAGCAAAGATATTTCTGCCTGGAGCTTTAAGGAATATTATGACTACATGAAAGGGTGGATCCGGGAGTGTTTGGAAAGAAATAGTAGCTCCGCTCAAATAGGGGTGGTCTGGGACACCTTAAAGGCATGTATACGGGGGAAACGCTTCAGTTTTCATTAAGGAAGTATAAAGAGGATAAACATTTGCTTCAAGAGCTCCAAAAGAAATTAGCAAGCTCTGAAGAAAAACTTATTGGGGCAGTCCAACAAAAAAAGGAAATAGATTTGGCACAATTAGAGGTTGCGACGGCCAGGGCAGCAATCGGGGAAATCGTAGCTGAGAAAGCCGCCTCCAAGTGGGCGGCCTCTAGGGAAAAGGTATACAAATTTAGTGAGCAAATTGGCCATCAGTTAGCTTTGAGAACCAAACAAATTACTAATAATGGGATACGTTCAATCAGAGACCCGGTGGCCAGGGTAGTATCTGAGTCAGACAAAATCAGAACAGCCTTCCTTCAGTTCTACCAAGCTCTGTATACCGAAAAGGGGTTGGCGAAATAACGACTAGACAAAGCGCCATCGATAACTTTTTAGATCCAATTTTGATATCCAGACTGAGCGAGGAGGATCGTGAATTTCTTGAAGGCTCCCCCTCTTGGGAGGAGATCGCTACTGCTTTAACTAGCCTACCGGATGGGAAGGCTGCGGGCTCTGACCTTATTCCAGTCGAATTTTATAAAGTCTTTATTGATCAAATCAAAGAGACATTTAAAACCATGCTAGAACAAATCTGTAATGGCTCGGCCCCTCCTTCTTCTTGGTCATTTGCAAAAATCATCATTTTCCCCAAATAAGATAAACCTCTCCAGGAAATGGGCTCTTATCGCCCAGTAACCTTAATTAACGGAGACTCCAAAATCTATTCTAAAATATTAGCCTCCTGTCTATCGGTAGTACTTGATAGACTAGTATCTAGATGACAGCATGGATATACCTAAAAAAAGCACTACTAATCATATAAGGAGATCTATCACACTGTTCAATGCAACACAGGTTACAGGAGACCCGATGGCGCTAATTTTGCTTGATGCCGAAAAGGCCTTCGATCGGGTCTCCTGGCTTTTCCTGTGGATCATCATGCAGAGAATGGGGATAGGGCCCAAATTTATTCAGGCTGTTAAGGCACTGTACACAAACCCCGTGGCCAGTGTCTTGATAAATGGGATACAGACAGAGCAATTTCCAATTACACGGGAGACCCACCAAGGTTGCCCCTGCTCTCCTCTGCTTTTCTCAATGTATATTGATCCGTTTATCAAGAAGCTAGAAATGAACCCTGCGATCCCTTCAATACATAGGCACGGATTTGATACTAAAATTATGGCTTATGCTGACGATTTAGCACTTGTTACCCCTGATCCTGCAAAGGCAATCGAGGCAATTGAACTGGGGGCTCAAAGTTTTGGAGAGGTCTCAGGCTATGCTTTAAACAAAGAAAAAACTCAGATTATTGTGAATGAGAAAATTGAATGGGCCGACCATAGGGTGGTTAATAAGGCGAGATATCTTGGGGTGAACATTTTGTCTAATATTGATATGATTGTGGAAGAAAATTTTGCTCCTTTAGCCTCAGAGATGAAGATTTATTGTATCAGCTAAACAATCTGCACCTCTCTTTCGTGGGTATGTGCAAAGGTCTAAAGATGATTTTTGTCCCAAAAATCTTATATTTTTTTAGAGCTATCCCTCTTGAATTTACAAACCTAATGTTAAAGAAATTTGATAATCTCTTTATACAATTTTTATGGGCCTACTCTCAACCTTGAAGATCTTTAAAATGCTTATCTCTCTCCCCAGGGAGAGAGGTGGATGGTCGCTCCCAAATCTAAAGCTATACTATTGGACCACTATTATGCAACTTTGCCCCGTACTGCTGCAGGATCGCTCCCAAGTTCTAACGACAAAACTTCCTTATCCGTTCGAGCTCTTGATCAGTCCAGAAGCTGGAGGCTGCTTGTGGCGGCAATTAGAGTTCGAATATTTGAAAAGAGTAAGGTTCAAGACCCTTATTGGAACCTATGAGGTCTTCACTGCTGTCCGTAAATTAATCGGGATTGGCAGATTGAACTATCATACTCCTACAAGAAACAACGAGAACCTGCCAGAAATATTTGGGGGACACTATTTTGCAACCTGGTTTAAAACTGGGATCAACAAATTGGGAGCTTACTATTCCTCTAATGGGGTTATAACTTTTGGGGATTTAAAAATAAAATTTGGCCTTAGCCATAAGGAATTTTTCAAATATTTATTAATTAGCAATTTTTTACAACGCAAGGGAGGCGGGTCTTTGGGGTTTGTCAAGTGCAAACTCATGGAGAAATTAGTCGAGAGTAACGCGCCACGAATTGGGACTATCTTTGGTATCCTCAATAGCCTGATGCCCGATGACCTGAGTAAGATCTCCGGGAAATGACAGATGAAATTAGGCATCATGGATAACGCCTTCCAACAAGCCCTCCTTTTCGCACAAACTGATTTACTCTCTCCTAATCTCCAAGCCCAGTTTTATAAAACCTTCTTTTACCTATATTATACCCCGAGCAAAATTATGAAATGGGGGGGATGGTAAAGGCACCAAGTGGCCCCGTTGTTTTGAACACCAAGCTGATTCTGTGCATATGTTCGCAACTTGTGGGATGCTTGGACCTTTGATGGAAGATATTACGGGCTTTTTTAAGCTAGTTTTTTCCCAGAATGTATCTCTAACCCCTCCTTTGATTTTATTGGGAGGACATGATATTATAGACAGAAACGAGGGAGGGGCCCTGATTTTTATCGCAATGGCTATACTGAGGCTGTGCATTGCCTTTGCATGGCTGGATCACAATCTCCCTTCCTTCCAGCATTGGTTGGCCCAATTACTCTCAATCCACAATGTGGAAAAAGCAATATATGCCAAGAAGGGAATTCGCACCAAAAAAAAGGGATTGGTTATCTGGGACCTACTGACTAAGTGGGCTTGCCTCCCAACTTCGCAACATGGGGGGGCAGTAGAATCCAGGTAGATAAACTGTGAGTCTGGGTAAAAAAAAATTATCTGTACTATATATTTTGTATTTTGTACATTAATTTTATCCACCTGAGGGAGACCCCAAGACCGTTTTTAAACCCATAATAAAATCTGATGGATTTATGATTTGGAATCCTTAAGCTTAATAGGTCTTCCCTATGGCCGTTCTGCTGCATCTTGCACTTTGCACTTTGCACTTGACACTTTATATACCTCTGGTGTGGCTCAGACTATCTGGGGGATATTATCTGTGTGCATAAACATATTTTCATTCATGCAATTCGCCATTAGGGAGAATAAGTACACTTGGAAGAATATTACTGGGTTAAACCGTGTTGTATATGCAGTTTGCCCTTGGCACTTAGCACTTTATGTCATCTACGCACTTTTTTCTCTTTTTGCTAACTTTTTTTTAGTTTATATAATGAATTCAGTGGCGAATACAAGATGGATTAATTAACTTAATAGGATTTTGTCAGGATCGTGTTATATAGTTGTTGATCTGTGTAGGGCCATGGGGCTGGGTTTGGGAGGCTGTGGGTGGGTGAAGATGGCATTCTGTCGTACAATTGTATTTGGTTGTATATGAATTAAAATGGTAATAAAAAAATTAAACCAAAAAAGGAATCCTGATTGGACCAGGACAATAGGTGTGGGTATTGAAGCCTGTGGCTCCTAGAGCCCTCCAGGAAAAGTGGACTAGGCCCTATCCAATCCTAGACAGAAAGGGTGAGGTACCTACCTGGTAGACCTGAACACCCCAGGAAACCTCACTGGGTCCTGCATGTCATTAGGTTGAAACCCCACCAAGACAGGGCAGACATGACAATGTTGATAGTCACAGATGAGGGAGGAGAGGAGGAGACTCAGCCAGTGCCTGACCTCCTCTCTAATAATGTGCAAGATGCATCAGTGGAGGGAGTGATAGTCTCCCCCAAATTGACAGAGCAAGAGCACAGAGACTGCAAGCAGACACTGGAGCAGTTTGCTGGTCTATTCTCTCTGACCCCAGGTATCACTAGCTGGTGTATACAGGATATTGACACTGGTGACAGCCTACCTGTTAAGAGCAAGTTGTACAGGTTGTGTGACCAGGTCAGAGCCAGCATTAAGGCTGAGGTGGCTCAGATGTGGGAAATGGGGGTAATTGAGCCCTCTGACAGTCCATGGGCCAGTCCAGGGGTGCTGGTACCCAACCCTAACCCCCAGGGGGGAAATAAGGAGTTATGGTTCTGTGTGGACTACAGAGGACTGAATGAAGTCACAAAGACTGATGCTCGTCCTATTCCTAGAGCAGATGAGCTCATTGATAGGTTAGGGACTGCTAAGTACCTGGTTACATTTGGATTTACCTCAGTCTACTGGCTGATTGCCCTCAGTGAAGGAGCAAAGGAGAAGTCAGCATTCTCCACACCAGAGGGACATTAAAAATTCACAGTAATGCCCTTTGGCTTAAAGAATGCTTGCCCCTGCCACATTCCAAATGTTGGTGAACAGGGTCCTATCTGGGCTGGACCAGGCAAGTGCAGCTTATTTGTAAGCGTGTGCAGTAAACTCCGCTCCGCCGCCAGAGTTTGCGGAGTTTTGAAACTCCGCATTCCGTTTGGAATGCGAAGTTCAAGGCAAAAACTCCATCAGCTGTCGGCGGAGCGGAGTTTACCAGAACTACCGGCAACCTGGACCAAACGCTGAGTGACAATTTGCTCTCAGTATTCTAGTGCGGCCTAGAAGCCTTCCTGGGGTTGTGCTGATCTTACGTCACAGAATCATTGTTTGGCCGGAACACGGAGAGCAGCACGGATTGGCGGCACTTCGGGAATAAGAGGAACTCACAAGACATGGCGCAAGAATTAAATCTGAACTTCCTCAAGGAAATAGAGCAGGAGAAGGTGTTGGATAATAAGTGGGTGTGCGGTAGCTCTGACATCTACTGCTCTCCTTGGTACAGATCTCGCAGTCGCAAGCAATGAAAGCTCCGTGGGTGTAGATGATGCTCTGTGCCCTGGAAGTGACTCTGCTATCTTCTGCTCTTCCCTGACACAGAGGCTAGCCTTGAGCACGAGGAGCTGAGGCACACGGATAGCGAGACACAACTGGGCATGGTGAGGACTAAGGACTCTGAGCTAGAGGCACACTCGCTAAACAGGCTGCCGGGTTCCACTCCAGGCTGCGATGCCTCAGAGACCTGGATGAGCTGGCCTCGGGTAGAGTGTGTTTGAAGTTGGTCCGGCTTGCAGCAGAGTCCATGCACTTTGAGTCGACTCGAATCTCGAGTCGAAAGTCAACTCTGTTGCCTTTGGGCGCGCTGTGTGTGATGAGTTCACAAGAGCAAAATGAAGCATTCTACCACCGAAAAAGAGGGCAGGTCAATCAATGATTTTGCGAAGGGCTGACAACAAGGAATGCCTATAATAATGAGACTACCAGACTAGCACTGTCTGGCTCGTGTGCCCACTATCCTGGCTATCCAGCTCTGTTCCCCTCCCCCTCTCACTGATAACTCTGTGCTCTGCAGCTAGAGTTCATCCTCCCCAGCAACTTTTAATAAATTAATATAGACCGATCTGAAGCAGCTGAGTGTGGGAATGAGAGCGTGCATGGCGGGGGGTGGGGTGGGGGTGGGGCTCGCTGGGTGCTGCTGCAATGTGCTTGGTGCTGCCCAATAACTAACTAAGCCTACCAATAACTCAGAAGTGGAACTACCATATGCCGGCCCGGCCTCCTTTTGCTCCGGTTTGTGCTGCGTGGAAAATATATTGGCCTGTGCCTGGGCACAAGGCTTCCTGAGCCCAGCACCCTCCTACACCCCAGTGCCCCATAGGATGCACTGCCAGGTGGAACCTCAACTCTTACTTCACACAGAGCCTGGTCCGGGCTCCAGAGATCTGCTAGAGGGGCGCAGGCACACTATGCCAGCATGGAGCTGCTCATCACGAGTCACGACATTGGCATCTCTTCTCTTCGCTGTGTGTTCTTCCTGCAAGGCAGTCAGGCTCCTGAATGGTGAGTTTTTAATTTTAATTCATTTATTGGTGTTAGATTTAAGTTTTTTAGCATCATTATTTATGAACTCGGAGCAACCAGTGACTGAAGCGTGTTTGCGAATGGCGTTCTTCTGCATGTGTCTACATACCTTGGTGAGTGTGCCTGCCTCTTATTTTGGTGTGTTTGATTTCAGTAATCGGACAAAGGCCGCGTCCTTGCGTCCTGCAGTTTACATTGACCTGTTCAGTTTCTCTAATATAGCTCCCACATTGGCACTGCGTATCTCGGGACTCTGGCGCTCTGTTTTCAGCAGTAGGAATGGCCACGTAATGGCTATGCGGACATCAGGTTCCTGGCGTGCTTTCCTGGGTCTGAAGCCATGGTACTACTTGTAATGGCCGGAACTGTGTCCACGCTTAACGTGGGATATCACAGCCGTTAATGAGGGCGTCAATGTATTGTAAGAAGCATTATAAAAAAAGCAAGTAATATAACTCTGCGCCATGCTTTGAAATACAGGTCCTCGTCGCTGATGTATTTTTTAATTTACTAAAGTATGCCTCTTTATTTTCCTAAAATCAAATGACATTTAGGCAAATGCAATTATATAGAAAAAAATTTAATCAGGCTAAATAATAATATGAGTTCATTATGAGTTTAGATGATCAGTGAAAATCAAAATAAATGCAGATCATCGCTTTTAAGAAGTAATTAATTAATTATTTTTTAGCTCAATTGCACCATCTACTGGCAACAGGTAATGTAGTAGAATAGCTATTTTACGTAGCCAATATTTTACGAGCAAAGACTGAATTAATTCAAGGAAGGTCTACAATCGTCAAGTCACTCCGCCAGGTCGCGGAACTACGTGGAATTTTGCGGAGTTTTACGGTAACTCCGCGGAATTCCGCGAAGTGAAACTACGCGAGCTACGCCCAGGGTTACTTATTTGGATGATATAGCTGTGTACAGTTCCAACTGGGAGGATCACTTAAGCCATCTGAAGAAAGTGTTTCAGGCCCTGCAGCAGGCGGGTGTGACTATTAATGCCAGTAAGTATCAAAAACTGCAGAATTCAGTTGTGTACCTGGGTCACCTTGTAGGTGGGGGCCATGTATAACTTCTCCAGGCCAAAATTCAAACCATTTTGGATTGGCCAGTTCATACAACCCAGACACAGGTCAGGGCATTCCTTGGTCTGACTGGGTATTGGAGAAGATTTGTTCAGAACTATGGGACCATTGTGGCTCCCCTGACAGAACTAATTTCTAAAAAGCAGCCAAAGAAATTCATGTGGACCCC
Organism: Calotriton arnoldi; assembly: GCA_963921515.1. NCBI lineage: Eukaryota > Metazoa > Chordata > Amphibia > Caudata > Salamandridae > Calotriton > Calotriton arnoldi. The sequence goes on along the minus strand of CAWUFW010011955.1, from coordinate 481,118 downwards.
AGAGTGTCAGAAGACTTTTGACACTCTGAAAGAGGCTATGTGTTCAGCACAAGTGTAACTGGCCTCTGACTACACAAAGGAATTTGTGGTTCAGACAGATGCTTCAGAAGAAGGGATTGGGCCTGAGTTGGCACAAGTAAATGAGGAGGGCCTTGATCAGCCAGTTGCCTTCATTAGCAGGCAACTTCTCCCTAGAGAACAAAGGTGGAGTGCCGTTGAGAGGGAAGTCTTTGTTGTGCTTTGGTCCCTGTAAAAGATGAGACCATACTTGTTGGGTACTCACTTCTGTTTAAAAAGTACCACAGACCTCTCAGATGGCTCATGTAGATGAGGGGGGGAGAATCCAAAGCTGTTAAGGTGGTCCATTTCTCTACAGGGAATGGAATTCACAGTGGAACACATAACTGGGGCTGCCCATGTCAATGCAGATGGACTTTCCAGGTTTTCCCACTTAGCTGATGAGGACTACCAGGGTGTAGGTTAGTCACCCAGCATTTTTCATTTGAGAGGAGGCAATGTGAAAATGTCATTCTTTTTGGCCCTGTTCAGCCCTATTTTTTGACTGATACTGGTGGTAACTGACTCTGACTGTGCCCTGGGCTCTGCTAACCCAGCCCAGGGCCAGTTCTCTGATGAAAAAGGTACATAGTATGTAGGATATAATTACAATTGCCAATGACAGACCCTTGTAAACCCCTAGTATATAATAAGGCAAGGAGGAGTCAAACTACCTATCAGTCCCTAGTATGTAATAGGGCATGAGAGTTTAGTGCCCAGTAGATTTCCTGCACTGGAGTGTGCACTACTGTGTTGCCTGCAGTCACTTTTAAAAGCAGCCCTGCTTTGCAGACTGTCTTTAAAAGTAAATTCTATGCAAATGTGACTTTCAAGGTAAAGGTACTTCAAAAGTGGTAATCTACCTTATTTTTCCTTATACATCATCCACAAGGTTATCTCTAGGTGCCACAGGGGTGGGGTGCCTTGTAACTATAAGCAGGGACATTATAAAATATGTTTTATAAGCCCTTATGAGGGAAAAACTGCCAATTTTGTTTCCCCCCATTGTAGATTATTAGCTCCGTAGACTAACATTGGAATATGTTATTTTATTATAAATATTGCTAGGAAGGAGCTGAAAATGTCGTTCAAAGACTTAAAATATTTGCAATGATAAATCCAACAACTTGCCACTGTTGAATTTATCATACCTAATAATAAAAAGAAGTTATAGAACTTTCTTTTCTGTGAGTCAAAATCCAGCATTTAAACAGTCTCTCCTGATCGGTCAGCCATAACCCTATTAGTGCCTATTAAAAATCTTTCAGTGCCAAGCCATTTAATGACTTTTTAGAGTGCTTTGCTTTAACATGCTGTAGTTTGTGTGAATATGATTATAAGGTTGGGAAACTGCATTTTTAGTTTCAATTCTTCTTGTACTATCAATTTATATATAAAACATACATTTATAAAACACCTTGAAGGTACATGACACAATTCAAGATGGGCTAAAGGTGACTGTGAAAATGATAAGTGTGAATGATCGCATTGGAAGTTTAATTAAAGAAATTGTGTTTTCCAAAAGCAGATGCCCAGAAATATTTATTATTCTGTTTGCTCAGCAGGTAAAAAGGCAGATTTCTATTTTTACTTGTTTTTTATGCTTTTCGTCATACCATGACATAGATGTAAGGCACATACATTTTTGAATGTGTTTCTTTTGTTCTGCAAAATCTAAAGTTATAAGCATAGCAGAATTGGTTCACAGTAGTAAAATGGATGTTTCAGAGAGTACTGTTAGTAAAGATATGAAAAGCCATATATTTTTGCTGCTTTTGACAGTACTTTACGTACTACAAAATGGCCGACCTACTGTTTCATCTGATGATGTTTTTTCTATATTGATCTCAATCTTGTATTTGGAAATATGTTCAACATCTCAAAATGTATTTTCTAACCTTTATGTACAGTAATAGTGCATATTTTGCGAATAGATGACATATAATTTAATTCAGGGTCTCTTGAAAGTCACAGTCCTTGACCTTTGACCCTAACTGGTACTTTCTGGAAGTGTGCAAAGGATGTATCTTTGTAACAGTGAAATTGATTTTGCAAAGTGAGGTATCATTGGAAAGGCCATTGTCTGATCTCACAGGTCAACGAGTCAAATTTTATAAGAGGTCATAAAAAGTGAACTTTGACCCCTAATTAACCATTTTTAAAATTGTTTTTAGTTTTCATTCTGTTACCCTTAAATCAAGTTCTGTGTAATATTGGACTTGAAAATGAAAATACTATCTTTTTCCTTGTTCACATTGTTGGAGAGGTCATAATGTTTGACCTTTGACCTCTAATTGCACTTATTGTAAGTGTTTCAAGGTGATTATTCCATTATGGTTAGATCATTTTTTACAAGTGTCACAATGTTAGAATCGTCATGATAAGTACTTACTTTTTTCTTGGTTAAATTGGTGGGGGGTCATGTGGTTTGAACTTTGATCTAAGTGTTTCATGGTCATTAATCCATTACTGTTAGATCATTTGTTACAAGTGAAGCATTATTGGCATTTCAAAAAGAACAATTGATGGACAGAATGCAGAACAATGTCATACATTCACCCAAGTACAGAGATCTGGGCCTAAAGCCATCGTTTTTTTGCTCCCAATGCCATTCCAGTTTGAAGCCAGCCATATGCAAATCAGTCTTGACCCTGCGCCCAATGGGAACAGTTCAGCCCTAACTGCCCGGCCAGGTCCTCCTTGGACTGGAAACAAGCATCCTAGGACCGGTTTCGGGGTTTCACCCCTCATCAGCCAGGATAGCTTGACTCTAGTGGCATGGAGAGCACGGGACCCACATCTGGGCATACCCGTCCCACTCGGGGTGACAAATGCAAAAAGAACAATTGATGGACAGAATGCAGAACAATGTCATACATCCACCCCAGTACAGAGATCTGGGCCTAAATACATTGTTTTTTGCTCCCCATGCCATTCCAGTTTGAACCCAGCCATATGCAAATCAGTCTTGACCCTGTGCCCAATGGGCACAGTCCAGCCCGAACTGCCAGGCCAGGTCTTCCCTGGACTGGAAACAAGCATCCTAGGACCGGTTTCGGGGTTTCACCCCTCATCAGCCAGGATAGCTTGACTCCAGTGGCATTGAGAGCATGGGGTCCCTTGCTCACTTTGCCACTGGATTCAAGCTAGCCTGGCTGATGAGGAGTGTTACCACGAAACCGGTCCCAGGATGCTTGTTTCCGGTTCAGGGAAGACCTGGCTTGACAGTTCGGGCTGCACTGTTCCCATGAGGCACAGGGTCAAGACTGATTTGCATATAGCTGAAAAGTTTCAGCGCTCCATCCATCATCTCCTTGTGTTTGCTTTGTTCACCCTAGGTTGGCAGGGTATGCCCAGACATGGGTCCCTTGCTCACTTTGCCACTGGATTCAAGCTAGCCTGGCTGATGAGGGGTGTTACACCGAAACCGGTCCAGGGATGCTTGTTTCCGGTTCAGGGAAGACCTGGCTTGGCTGTTCTGGCTGGACTGTTCCCATGAGGCACAGGTTCAAGAAGGATTTGCATATAGCTGGGTCTGAACTGAGGTGGCGAAGTGAGCTAAAGAACGATGATGGATTCAACCCAGATCTGTGACTGGGGGTGAGTGTCTGAAAAGCTTCAGCGCTCCATCCATCATCTCCTTGTGTTTGCTCTGTTCGCCCTAAGTTGGCAGGGTATGCCCAGACGTGGGTCCCTTGCTCACTTTGCCACTTGATTCAAGCTAGCCTGGCAGATGAGGGGGTGTTACCCCAAAACCGGTCCAAGGATGCTTGTTTCCGGTTCATTGAAGACCTGGCTTGGCAGTTCGGGCTGGACTGCTCCCATGAGGTACAGGGTCAAGACTGATTTGCATATAGCTGGGTCTGAACTGAGGTGGCGAAGTGAGCTAAAGAACGATGATGGATTCAACCCAGATCTGTGACTGAGGGTGAGTGTCTGAAAAGTTTCAGCGCTCCGTCCATCATCTCCTTGTGCTTGCTTTGTTCGCCCTAAGTTGGCATGGTATGCCCAGACGTGGGTCCCTTGCTCACTTTGCCACTGGATTCAAGCTTGCCTGGCTGATGAGGGGTGTTATCCTGCAACCGGTACCAGGATGCTTGTTTCCGGTTCAGGGAAGACCTGGCTTGGCAGTTTGGGCTGGACTGTTCCCATGGCGTACAGGGTCAAGACTGATTTGCATATAGCTGGGCCTGAACTGAGGTGGCGAAGTGAGCTAAAGAACGATGATGGATTCAACCCAGATCTGTGACTGGGGGTGAGTGCCTGAAAAGTTTCAGCGCTCCGTACATCATCTCCTTGTGTTTGCTTTGCATAATTGGAATTGTCATGATGAGTACTTACATCCTATTTAGTTGCTGTCTTGGAGGAGGTTATGCTTTTGGACCTTTGACCTTGAATCTTTCTTGTTTAGGTGTTTCAAGGGTATTATTGCATTACCCTTGGATCATTTGTTACTAGTGTTGCATTATTGTAATTGCCTTGATAAATACTTGCATTTTCATTGGTTTAATTGGTGTCGGGGTTCATGTCTGTTGACCTTTGAAATCTAATTACACTTTTTTAAGTCTTTCAAGGTTATTAATCTATTAAAGTTGGATCCTTCTTTCACAAAAACACTCCCACCTACAACGCAGGCAAGGGCACCTGCGTTGGCACGAGGCTGCACACAGTGCCAGAGCAAAGAAAGGACAGGAATGCTCCTTATCATTTTAAATACGCTGCATTCCTACCCTTTCCCTTTCACGCAGCACGGGCAGAAATGTCTACATATCTGAGGAAAAAGGGGGTATTGGCATGTGCCTTAAGGTAAAAGAAAAGCCAACGCAAGCCTGTACTATTAGTGTCCACATCTAGCCTAGCAGAGGATGTGACTATACAGACCAGATCTGGGAAGTGAATCATCAAACCTGAAATCATTCTAGATTATAACAAAGGAATGGGTGGGGTAGATATACAGGACCACAAAGTATATGCATTCGCAGCTGAGGGATCAACACATAGATATTGGTCCAAGGTTTGGCATAATCTGATTGATGTGTCGATCATGAATGCTTAAGAATGAAAACTCTCCTAGTAAACATGAAGGAAAGTTTCAATTCTATTAAGGACATGGAGGCAAAGATTGTGCTCTACTTTCTTTTTTTCCATTCCAGCAGTGATCAAAAATATCTTGAAAAACTAGCTTTCCCTAGATGCTCAGGAAAGGTCAACACATATCAACCAATCAACAGTCCAGAATGTCCATAATGGTAGGATTCCCCTGAATAGCTTTCTCTTTCTTGACTGCAACAGGATCTCTTCCACAACTTTCCATTAGTCTGCTTTGGACCCATCCAAACCTGAAACAATGCAGAGAGAAGAAGTATGAATCTGAACCTTCTGACCTTAATCAAGAGAAACTGTTACAGACCATGCAGAAACCAAACTGGAAGATAGTTATGCATCTCTATAGTAGAGATGCTCACAGTAGAACAAGTTACAGCAATTGGTAAGAAGAAACAACCAAAGATACTTATGCCTTAAGAAAGTCAAGAAATCGGCTGCCAAACAAGGACCAAATCCCGCACATTTTCCTGGGTTGGGACACAGAGGGTCTCAGGAACCATGGGTAGAAACTATCCTTGCCTCTTTGTCCTTAACAGGATATAAACTTTCCTTCAAGTTTACTAGAAAATCTTTAATTCTCTGTCAGGACCGGAGGTCGAGGATTATGCTCATACAAAGCTTACTACCACCAAAGATGCTATATTCACAACTGGTTTAAAATAGAACCGCTTGCACATGAAGTCCGAAGACATTCTGCTACGTTAATAATGTCTTCAAGATGAGCCCTAGGGAATAGGATATTGAGGCTATTGCACCTCTGACAGGATGGGTTCTAAATTGCAAGACATCAATGCCCACCAATTGCATGACCCAGAGGATCCAAGAAGCTGTGGTGGGAGGAGTGACCGATTTGAAAGCTTTTCTGAGGGGCATTAACAGCTGACGTTCTCCAGGTGGACGGAGTTCTTCTGTCATGCTTTTGAAAAATATGACTCTAAGTTCAGGGAGAATGGTACAATACCTGAGAGTCATTGGAACAGCTGAGCTGAGTAGTCAGTGTTCGCAGGCCCAAATTAACCTCATGATTGGGTCATATCACGTGCTGTAGTGTTTCTGGGGCTGACAGCAGCCCAGAGCCGACTTCGATCATCAACAGCTATCAGAAGCTGAGCCCCCCTCTACTCCCTCACTTTTCCATCCTCAAATTCGTCCCTCTTCACCTGCAACTACTAACCTCATCTGGCGATCACCCTGTCATTTAGTCTTTACAAGTCCAATCTCTTCTCCTACTACTCTCCATTACCTGTCAACGGAATCTCAGTCACACACTTCTACTGCAGCTGTCCTCACTTTGTCACTTGTCCTATAACTGTCCTATAACTGTACACTCCAGTATGGGCCAGCGTGCTTTGAGACTCTAGTTGTGCATTTACCTTACTGAGGCCCTTTGGAGCAGCATTACTCTGGCCCATTGGCCGAGGCTTGATTGCTGTAAGTTTCCTTCTTTCTCTACGTGGCTGCTGCACCTCCACCCTCTGTAAATGTTAATGTAAGAGATGAAAGTCTCAACTCAAAAAACTTTTGTCTATGAAAGACAGAAGAATGCAAGGTGCACCTTCCAAAGATGAATTCAAAATGAGAAAGCAATATGGAATAAATATGTGTAATCTGTCAGGAAAATGATTTTAGAGTACTCTTGCCAGACATTCTCCAAAATTATGAGTGTGGAAATTTAGGTGTTTCTTCAAGGCTGAAAACTGTTGAGCTCCGATGCCTAGACTCACCATTTTAGTTTGGACAGAACACCCTTTGAACAAGTGCACATGGGCTTCCTTCATCTCCTGAAATACCACCCCCCTCCAGTCCACTCACATATAGTGTAGATTGACCCAGGCCCAATACACATAGGATACACTCGCAACTTCATACAAACAGCACAGGAAACACAGTTGGCTTCCAAGACATAGAGTATCTGTGTCAGCTACTTAGAGGTGCAGGGCAGGCATAGAGCTGTGGTGGGGCATGGCCAAGCTCGATATTGCAATGCTAGTATGTTCATTCCTTCTCCGTCTGTCGCAATAGATGCCAAGATTCCTGGATCCATGTGTGATATGCTGTTTCAGTCCACGCTTTTGTCTATTCATTCGGGGACCTGCAGTCTTGTTTTATTTTAGAACAAACAAGACCACAAGTCCCAGAATTCTAATAAAAAAACTGGACTGGAGCAGCACATCATGCATGGACCTGGGAAAATTACCAGAGCTGCTGTCTTCTCATGAGTGGTTTTTGAATATGAGAAAGAGGGCCCAGTGGGCAGGGAGGTGCACCCTTACTTTCAAGCATGAGTCTAACATCTGGCAACAACAGTCTGTTAGCATTGCACACACATTGAGCAGCTCGGTAGTTGGCAGCATTCAATTCAGGATCTACATAGGGCCAATTAGATTGGCCCGTGGCACTTCCTGGGTTAACAGGCTTAGCCAGGCTGCTTTGATGAGTAGATAAGTGGCCGCATAGAGCAGAGGTTATCTGATGGGGAGAGCTCTGCAGAGGATGGGTCAGAAAGGGGGCTGGTTAAATCAAACAAGGCTGCAAGGTTTACCACCCCCTCTTCCTCTAACCCAAGCCAGATGGCAGGCCCGTGAATGGAATTTGCAGGAGGTGGAGGGGGAGTGTTAATGGAAATGAGCCACACTAGTAGGTTGGTTTAGTCAGCTCTTATTTTGCTGAAGACAATCCTCCATCTTGAATTTTAAAGTGCAGTGCTTTGTGGGACAAGAATATGCCACACTTTGGAAGAAGCTGTCATGCTTTTGGGTGGCAGCCTGCTGCTCATTGGACATCGAGAGTCAAGCAGACTACCTTCAACCGCGACCTGGCCTGAATTTCAGGTTCATCCCGCTCAAATCTCCTAACTTCCAGGATTTGACCAGGGCCTCACGCAATTCAATGATGTTGCATGAAAATTGGCCTGCTGGAGGGGACTGCACAACGTAAAAAGGAAATCCTCCCCAAAAAAATTCTAGATCCAAGGGTAAAATTTTGACCGGGGCCTCCCTCTTAGTGTATCCGACTAGGGTTCCATCGCAGTCAGCCTCAAACTTTGACTTTGTCCCGGTCAAGCGGATCAGATGTGACAAGTTGGCACTATATCTTTTTAAGCATTATAAAGTGATTAATATTTAAAAAGTCATATCTCTGGTTCCCTATATTGGATTTTTGTCATTTTGGTTGTATTTTAAGGATAAGAATATTTCCTATTTTTACAAATTGGTGTGGGATTTGTATTGTGTGTTTTGTCTTATTTATTTACTGTATTTGTGTTTTTAAATGCTTTACATACCTGTTTCCTAATTAAGCCTGGCTACTCATTGCCAGCTACCAAGGGTTGAGCAAGGGAATAATTTATTGAGATCTTGCCTGGACCGTAGATTGCCCCTACTGATAATCCACCTTTCAATAATGTTTCATTATTTTATATTAACCCTCACCTTCTCTATTAAGGAGACTAAGGGGGATATTCACAAGAACGTGTGCTAAATATCACCCAAAAATGTTAACGCAACTTTACACATCGCAGTCCATCGCGGGAAAATAACCCTGTGTTAACGTGGAATTCACAACACAGCGGTACCATGCGATAGTCTCCTGAAACCGCGGACAATGTCCGCGATACCACCACCTCGACGGCGATAAAACCACAAACCCCAACACCAAAAAACGTGCGATGAGCCCATTCGCGATGAGGAAATCAGCGATAAGCAGTGCCAGGCCTGCCATACACACACGGCAGGCGGGAAAATTACTACAAAAGGAGAAAAAACACACAAACACAAAATGACCAACACCCAAGCACCATGGAGGCAGCCGGAGCAGGCGCAGAGGACGAGCGCAACCCCACAAGTACCCTAGATGACCAGCCTGGGACCACGGTGACAGGGAAGGGCAAGGACAAGAAGAAGAGGAAGACGAAGTACAGTCCGCAGGAGAATCGGATCCTGGTCACGGAGGTGATAGAACACCATCAACAACTGTTCATCGCCTCCAATGTGTCTTTGGGCACCAGAAATGGATTATGGCGGGCCATCGTGGACAAGGTGAACACCGTCGGAGAGTACAAGAGGTCAATGGACGAGGTCAAGAGGCGATGGAATGACATCAAGCGCAAGACCAAGGAGAAACTCGCAGCCAACCAGAAGGCAGCAATGCAGACTGGAGTTGGGAGGCCTGTGCCACAGCAGGAGCTGGATGACATGGAGGAGCTGGTGTCGACAGTCATCAGTGTGAAGACTGTGGCAGGAGTGGGGGGACCGGACACTGCTCGATAGGACACAACACAACTGCAACAGGGTGAGTGACCACCAGGTACTGGGGGGACGGGGGGAGATGGCCACAATGGCACACATGCACAATCAAGCAGAGCACAGTGCACACCCACAATGACTCTGGATCATGGCCCTGAGCCACAGACTGTCACAATGTACAATGCCATGCTGTCTGAATGTGAACCTGTACCATGCGCCTACATACATGCGGACACATTGTAATACACCATCTCCCCTTCACATTGCAGGGGCACCGTCAACACCTCCTGCAGAGCAGTCCCAGCCACTCTTCACTGATGACGAGGAGGACACCCCCAGCATCGTCACCCAAGCCCTCCAAGACATCATTGAACTCATCCGCCAATCACCTCCAGGACCAGGGCAGCCCAGCTGCATCGAGGAGACCCCACCCACTCCACAAACCACCCAGCAGGAGGCACCCACAACCCCGGCTGTCTCTCAAGACCCCCAGGAAAAACACATGGCCTTCCACGCTGTGTGCTGGAGGGCCAGAGGGAGACGGCTGAGCAGGTGCGGGTGGGGTTCGACCTCATGGCTACCAAACTGGACGCCATCCATGGGTGTCTAGGTCCCATCAGGGACCAGCTCCAGTCCCTAACGGACACCCACGGCCCTCTCTATGGTCTCCAACGAGCCCTGACTGACATCGCTGGAGTCCTGACTCGGAGACAAGAACACCTGTCCGCTCAGAGTGGCTCCAGCGATTCCAGCCATGAGCTGGCTCACATGCGGAGGCTCATGGAGGACATGGTGCGGATGGAGGCGGAAAGGATGGCAGCCACTGCTGCACATCAGCGAAATGTAGCTGGGATCTACCAGGCCCTGCATGTTCTCATCATTGCATTGCTGCCACAAGGCGTGGCGATGATGAATGCTGCTGCCCCCACACCATCCACATCTCCGCCCCCTGGTGTGTCAGTGCCTCCCAGTGCGGCAAGTGTATCCACTCCGGCACCTGATGTGTCACTGCCACACAGTGCAGCTGACAATCCTCCTCCGGCCCCTGATGTGTCAGAGGCACACAGTGCCGCAGCCGGTACTGCAACACCCACAGGTGGGGCAGAGCACACATCCGAGGACGTGGATGGGCTTGGGTTCAGAAGGAGGCACTAGCATTCATGTCCACCACCTTGCCTGTTTCTGCTTGGTGCCGCACATGGAACCATGACCTGCCACTGACCCCTGATACACTCCGCTGCACTCACCTTGGACCGCGACATGGACTGCCATATCCTGTTCGATGACACGGCGACCAGACTGCGGACTGTACCCTTCCTCTTCCACAGTACTTGTCATCCCCGGATGGACTCTGGCTGGCCCTCCACGGGCCCATATTGTGTAGTGTGCTTGGCATGGACCTGTACTGCTCCAGCTGCAATACTCCACCGGATGTGCAATAAACATCCAGAAACCCACTGCTGTGTCATGTCTTTCATCATTCATGTATGAATGTGTGGATTAATGTAGGGACAGTGATTTCCCTCACGTCAATGATGCTCATCTAGTGGGATTCCAGTCACAGTGTGCCACATTGCCTATTGTGTCCCACTTGCCGTGGACACTACAACAGGGACACACGCAGTAGTCACTTCCTTGTCCGGACATGGACTGAACCACGCCCTGAGCCCCCGAGTCATTGTTGCAAGCCCTGCGCTGGTCCAGCGTACGCCAGGCCAGACCACTCCGCCTATACTCAGAGGGGGGGGCCCACATAGCTACATGTCGCAGGCGTACACGCTGGTGGTATGCAGGTCACTGGTCTAGTTGTCAGCATGTCACAGCCACTCCCTGAGGGCAGGTTTGCACACACACCACACCCATCCGGCACAGGCGTCACAGGCCATGTGACCCCGCCAATATAAGGGGCCGACAACGTCACATTCCCCAGTGCCGGTGGTGACTGGATGACGGACGCTCCACGGTTCTCAATCATAAAGGGCCCATGAGTTGTTGCGCACAGGGTTGGTCGCACCCGAAGCCTTGCGCCCGTCGCGGGCCTACAACCACGTGGCGCTGACTGGGGTTGCACAGGGTTAGTGGCACCCGAAGCCTTGCGCCCATCACGGGCCTATCACCATGTGGCGCTGACTGTGGTTGCACAGGGTTAGTGGCACCCGAAGCCTTGCGCCCGTCACGGGCCTACCACCACGTGGTGCTGACTGGGGTTGCACAGGGTTAGTGGCACCCGAAGCCTAGCGCCCGTCATGGGCCTACCACCACGTGGTGCTGACTGGGGTTGCACAGGGTTAGTGGCACCCGAAGCCTTGCGCCCGTCATGGGCCTACCACCACATGGCGCTGACTGGGGTTGCACAGGGTTAGTGGCACCGAAATAGCTGAGCGGGTGTGCAGCCTGCGATGATGACGTGTGCACTGATGTGGTCTCTGCCATTGATGGCTCAGGACTCAGCGTCATGTGTGGGACCTGCTGTGCTGCAAGGCGGCTCCGCATGATGTGGACCATGCCATGGTGGCGGGACCGGGGCCTGGAGCTTGCACGGGCACGTGGTGTGCCCACTGGTGGACACACCGTTGGCGGCAGGTGAGCAGAGGGCCCGGGGTGCGCAAGTACGGACAGCCAGCGCTGGCCGGCGGGAGGGGGTGGGGTGCGGCTGCATGCGTGCGCAGGGATGGACAGGCATTGTTGCCGTGTGCTGTGTGATGGACTCTGCCATGATTGACTCTGGCCTCGATTACAGGTTGCAGACCTGGTGGCTTGCAGTGTATCCCGGCACGTGGTTGGAGACACACCGGTGGCAGCAGGTGAACAGTGGGGCCTGGGTGCGCAGGGGTGGCGGTGTCTCTCTCTCTCTCCCTTCCTTCCCTCTCTCTCTCTCTCTCTCTCTCTCTCTCTCTCTCCCTTCCTTTCCTTTCCTTTCCTTCTCTCTCTCTCACTCTTACTCTCTCTCCTTTCCTTCCCTCTTTCTCTCACTCTCTCTCTCCCTTCCTTTCCTTCTCTCTCTCTCACTCTCTCTCCTTTCCTTCCCTCTCTCTCTCACTCTCTCTCTCTCTCCCTTCCTTTCCTTCTCTCTCTATCACTCTCTCTCTCTCCCTTCCTTTCCTTCTCTCTCTTTCTCTCTCTGCCTTTCTTTCATTTTCTGTTTCTCTGTGTCTCGCTCCTTTGATGTGCGCATGGCACACGTTCTGATTTTGTGTTTTGTTTTCCAGGCTGTGACATCGAGATTGTCCCGGACGGACCCGACAGGAGTCTTCCGCATTGGTGTTTTGTGTTGTATTTCAATAAGGTTTTTGGTTGTTACTTCAGTGCTGTGTGACTGTTTCTCGTTCTTCTGGCCACACATGTGTGTTATTTTTTGTCAATGTGCATCATCAGGCGCTTTTTGTGGCTCTTGTGTCGTGCACGGTATGTATATGTCGGGGGTGGCGGTGGGTGTTGTGGCCCTCATGGGTATAGGAGCTGCATGATCATTGTCTCCATGGCATCTGTGGGTCTTCAGGTGTGGCTCTTGGCTGGGCTCCCTTTCATGCTGCAGGCAGTCATCCTGCTTTACACCAGCAAAAGGCAGCTGTTAAATCCCTGGTGCTACCGCAGCTTATCGCCTGTTTTTGGTTCGCATCGCAGATCTGGCAGTTCGTTGTGAAAGTGGTGTTGTGGTTTTTTCGTGTGTTTTTGCATGGGAACGCCTACTCTGCATCTCATTAGGGTTAGTTGGTGGTGTCCACCGTGGTGTTAAATTTTGGGGCAGTTGTCGCGGGAATACTGGCGATGTCTGCAGTTTGCACCCGCTTGTGAATGGGGTGTTAAATCTATCTCCACTTTTGATGAGTTAAGGTGGAGATAAATCGGAGATAGGTCCTTGTGAATACCCCCCTAAAACTTTCCTGGGACTTGCAATTTTATTATCAATCATTTATTAAGAACTTTGCAATGATAAAGAGTGATAAAATGAAGAAAGGATTCTATGGGGGATGATTAAGAATAAAGAGATATTTGTACTCTCAAAGAGATGTTTGCTAAAGTTCACATTTTAAGTCATCTTTATATGTCATGAAAGTTTATCTTGGAAACAGATGCTTCTGAGAGAGCAATTGGAGAAGTCTTGTTAGAAGAGCAAAACTATGATGCATAAGAACATCGTGTCATTTATTTTTCTCATAGTTTATCAGAATGAGAACTGTTAACCAAGAAAACAGCCTGTACTGTATAGAGAAATCTTTTGATAGGTAAAAGAGAAGACTCTGAAATTCAAAGTGAATATTGGAATGTGCAATATTTGAAAAATCCCGAATGTAGGAATAGCTATCAAGTTAGACTGTAATTTTTCTTTGCAGAATATGATTTCACTGTTAGTTATAGCACTGTTTCAAATAATCTTTTTGGTGGATTCTTTATCTTTTTCCTATATAGAGACAGCAGTCACTTATAATAAAACTGTGATTGATTCTCAACATGTGGTGGGAAAAGTTCAATCTTTCTTAGATAAAGTTAAGCTGCCTCAAGAAAAAATGGATCCTAGAAAACTAGAACAGTTTCAACTAAGAACTCCTTTCAATTGACATGTTTATTTCAGCAGTTGTATTAAGCAGTATATGGTCTTCATAAGCTTAACAATTTTGTCTTGGGAATGAGAAATGAAAAAGTAAAATTCTGAAACCACATACTGAATTTACAATATGTGCAAAACTTTCAAAGTTCAGCTATTAGTCAAATTGCTTCTTTAGTTGGGACATGTACTTTCATTCAAATAAGTCAAATGAATTCAGAGCTATTAGTGAAACAAAGAACAAATTGATAATGGAGAATGCAACTTAACCTTAATTACAGTACTCCTGTCTTCAGTAGCCGACTAACAACAGTGCAATGTCTGCTGTAAAATACTTGACAAACTTTAAATTGATAGAGATTTCAAGAAAATGGCATGACAATACTCCAGTCAACACATATAATTACTAAAATAAAATGCTGCTTTTCTTTTATATTCTTAATGCTATTATGCAGATTACATAATGTTTTTCCTAATATGTGGAGTTTGAGGATCACTAAGTTTAAAATATGGACAGGCACTTCATTAAACCTTTTGAATGAAAAGAAAATGACAAACAATGAAATGTTCAAAAAGTTAAAGACAAAGAAATAAAGCATCCAATGTAGAAAGATAACCATTAGGGAAAACTTAATTAAACTCTAAATGTGTACAAGAACAAAGAAGAAATAAATGAGCAGAGAGCAAATGAACTAGTGAAGCAGTGAACACAAAGAAACCAAGATGGATTTAACAGTGAGCATGAATAGTAAACCACTGAAGCAGAAAGGAAAGAAAGATGGTGAAAGGAAATGATGTCCAAAAATTGCAATGCTAACTAAAGGGAAGATAAACTGAACAGATTTGGCAACAATTAAGAAGACAGAAGACACAGATAAGGCGACCATTTAAAACACCTGAATACTCAGCAGGAAAAACAATAAAAGTGAAAAATCATGCAAATCAGTGTTTGAAACCATGTGCTCTCCTGATTTAAATTGCGACATATGATAATATAAATGTACGTAGAGGAGAAGGGAGATCTGTTTCAGACACAAGTGCCTGTGGTGGGTACTGCAATGGTAAGACAGTTACTTTTTTAAGACTAAAAACATATTCCTGTTTGTCAAAATAATATATCCACCATAGGCACACACTACCACCAAAATGTACTAGGATTCTGAACTGAATTCAGATGAGACACTGTGTACTCTTTAAAGAATGGCGCAGAATGTGAAACAGGAAAGAGACCACAAAGATAATACTGTAGGTTTTGCAATTACAGTTTACTTTTTTATTAGGTACCTGAGTCCCAGGCATGACATTAAAGCAAATGGGGCTATGGAAGTTGGTGCCAAGGTCTAAGACGCAAACATGAGTGATATTTGATGTACATGCTAATAGACACCTAGAATCGTAGACTCTGCTGCAAGTGAACCATTCTGAATAATTGCATTGTATGTATGTGCCTATGTATTTGTGTTTTTGCATCAGAATTTTATCTTGACTCCGGTGCAACAGAGAACACTATATATGAATAATAAGAACAAATGAGCTGACCAATTCAGAAGGGTCATGTTATGAATGCAGATTAGTGAGACGTTGAATCTTTTTTAAATGATCACCCTGTTCCACTCCCCCACCTGTAGTGAGGGATCCCCCTTAAGACATATGCCATACCGATTGGGAATATAGAAGCAATGGAGCAATATACAGTTCAAAAGGGAGCACAAGCCCTGTATGTCAGGAAGCGTATGAAATAATGAATAATTCTTGATCATATACAGTGACAATCAGAATGGGGTGTATATGGGTAGTTATAGTTAGGACTATGTTTCCATAGGAAAAGCATTTTTTTGTTTGCTAATAACGTTGGCACTGTTTGACGAATCTTCACGAAACGTTCGCCAAAAAAGTTTATTCTTTCTGGAAAGTTTCAGGGTGATTCATCAAGTGTGGCTGGAGAAAATAGAGGGGTCCCAAACACGTTTTCCCCATTCATTTTTCCATAGGAAAATTAGAGATAGTTACAGCCAACATGGCTGAATGGAATTACATGAAATTTGGCAGAAAGCACGTTCAGATTGTGCTTTTTGTGATTTGGTGTTATTCTATCCAGTAGTTTTTGAGATATGAAGGTAAAAGAAATATAGATATTTGACATTGTGGAGAATCTGCAGAGCTGATAGATCTTGAGATAAGATCTGATTGGCTGCCACTCTATCAACAAAATGCAATGGCAGTCATTTTAGGACTCAGGGACTCAGTCTCCTGTCCTGAAAAAAATCATAAAAAACACATAAAGAGTAGGGTAGGGACACGCTGGCTCCTATGCCTGGTGATGGTGGGGTCAGACCCCAGGGGCAAAAAACAAAAACAAAAATGTTTTACAGTGAATTCATGCTTTAAAAAAATGGAGGGTGGGCCAGGGCCTGGGGTGAGTGAAACGATATATGTAAGAAAGGAGGGGCTGCTTTCATAATTAGGAGAGGGGGCACGCAGCCCCACTCCCAGGCCATTTCCAGGCCCCAGGGTCTCCATCCCTGGGGCTGATTCATAAAATGAGGGGAGGGGTCATGCAGTATGGGGTCCCAGGGCCATATCCAGGCCTCTGGGACCCTATTCCCCAGGGCTAAGTTAGGAAGGGGCATGTGCCACCCTCTCAGAGCCTCTTTGAGGCCCTGGGGACTCCATAACTTGGTGCCAATAAACATTATTGGGGGAGGGGAGTGCATCACCCGGGACCATAAACATTATTGAGAGAGGGGAGTCTTATTATGGCCCCAGGGACCCCATCCCCCAGGACAACATGGTTTCCCTGCCCACAAGCGAGCAGCAGGGAAGTCTAATGTGCTTCCTCTGGACAGGAGCAGAAAACGTCTCCTGCTGGGTGGGAACACATATGTTTCTCCCTACCCTCTCTCCCACAGGCAGAGAAACATTACATTTCCCCGGCCCTGCAGGAGCAAACAAACACTGCTTCCGCTGGGTGGGAGCAATGCCAGCTCCCCCTACACTTGTGATGGGTGCTGGCAGGGGAAGCCACTGGGCTGCTGGGACCTTGTGGCTCCCCCACAGCACCCAAAGTAAAACATGTTGTGGGGTGAACCAGGTGGGCACCAGGGCACCTCACTATTTCTCAGGTACAGCTGTGTGAGTGGGTGTGAGTGGTTGCAAGGGTGTGTACATGGGTGTGTGAGTGGGTATGAGTGCCTATGTCTATTTGTGAGTGGATGTGCAAGTGGTTCTTAGGGTCTCTGAGTGGATGTGTGAGTGGCTGTATGGGTGTGTCAGTGGATGGCTGTGCGATTTGTGTTCCTGGCTCTCTGAGTAGGTGTGTGAATTCCTGTATGGATGTGTGAGTGGGTGTGTGAGTGGTTGTATGGGTAAATGTGTGAGTAGGTCTGTGAGTGGGTGTACTTTTTTAATTGAGATCTGGATCTACAGATCCATTGTGGATACACACGGGAGCCATGCTGAGCACCACGTTCGATCAACAGATTTTTGCGTGTCCAAAGAAAAAAACATTTTTGGGCAATTTCTGGCCCATGAGGAGTCCCTTGCAAACCCCTCCATCAGTCCCATGGGGTCACGATACCTCTATCCTGACCTCGTATATCATTTTTAGATTTTATTTAACCCCTTGGAAACAGTGTCCAGATTAACAAAATGGCACCTGCAATTTTCTCGTAGGCTGTGGCCAGTCAGTCACAGCATTGCTGTTGGCACATGGACCCACGGATACACCTCGGTGGATCCGCGTCTCTAGATATACAAACATCTATTTTCTGTAATAACTCTAAAACTACTGAACAGATTTATACCAAATTACAAAAAGCACTCTTTGTGGACCAAGACCTAGCTTTCTGCCAAATGTGGTGTAATTGCGTTCAACGGTCCGGGCTGCAGTTGAGTTTAAAAATCTCAATGGGAAAACGCATGGTGTAAACACATTTTGGGACCCCCTTTTTCCCAGCCCCCACTTGATGAATCACGCCAAAACGTTCCGCACAGCCGATGAAATGAGTAGCAAACTAGTTTTGAATAGTTTGTGAAGATTAGTCAACCAGCGCCAAAGTTATTAGCAAAACAAAAAATACTTTTCCTATAGAAACTAGGCCCTAACTATAACTACCTACTGGTGACCTCCAGTAGGTAATATCAATGAATCAATCAATCAAGGGTTGGTATAGCGCAACTACTCACCCATTAGGGTCTCAAGGCGCTGGGGGGGTGGCTCTGTTGAGTGCTGGGGTCATCCGAAGATATGATATCTATATTTATCTATATTTACTGAACAAAACAAAGGTAACAGGGGCATTACAGTTAGGCTCAAATTTCACGTGTACAAAACCAGTGAAATGCAGCAGTTATAGTTACTTGAGGTAATTATAACTTACATCCTGCAATGCTGCAGTGCTTATGACCTCACATATTACATCACTCATGACATGGCCAGTGACATCACTGATAACATCACTGATGACATCTCAAATGACATCAGTGATGACATGACTGTTGACATTATCTAGTGATTGTGAGTGTTTTCTAAAAGTTCATGAGTGTTAAAAATATATACTAAGCTACTACAAAAGTTAAATTAGTATTTTTTGTGTACTACTAATGAGTGATATTACTTCTAACAAATATTAAGTAAGTGGCTGTGTGACTGTGTGTATCCATGTGTGAGTGGCTGCATGAGTGTCTCTATGGGTATGTGAGGGCATGTGTGAGTAGCTGTGTGGGCGTGTCAGTGGGTGTATGAGTGATTGTGTGTGTTTCTATGGGTCTGTAACTGGGTGTGTGAGTGGTTGTATGGGTGAGTCAGTGGCTGTATGTACTGGTGAGTGGGTGTGTGAGTGGCTTTGTGGGTGACTGAGTGGCTGTGTGAGTGGCTGTTTGAGTGAGTGACTGGGTGTTCAATTGGTTGTATGGGTGGGTGTTTGGTTAAGTACGTTAGTGTGAAAGGGGCTGTATTAGACAGTGAATGTCTGTGTGAGTGGTTGTATGGGTGAGTTAATGTGTATGTAAATGTTTGGGTGGGTATGTGAAATGTCTGAGTGAGTGGCTGTTTAGGGAGGCTGTATGGATGAGTGAGTGGGTATGTGTATGTGGCTGTGTGTGTGATGAGTGGTTGTATGAGGAGCTGTATAGGTGAGTGACTGATCGTATCAGTGGTTGTATGAGTGAGTGAGTAGGTGTGTGTGTGTGATTAGCTCTGTAGACGAGTTAGTAGGCGTGTGAGTAGTTATATGGGTCTGTGAATGGGTATGTGAGTGGTAGTGTGGGTGGGTGAGTGGGTGTATGAGACACTGTATGGGGGTGTGAGTGTGCGTGTGTATGTGTGAGTGGTTCTGTGGATTATGTTATCAGTGATGTCATTTGGTATGTCATCAGTGATATCACTGACCATGTCATGAGTGATGTGATATATTAGGGCATAAGCAGTGCATTGCGAGGGCAAACGTTATGGCTAGTGCAGGTAACTATAACTGCTACATTTCACTGGTTTTGTACTAGTGAAAATCTGAGCCTAACTATAACATCCCCTTCCATTTTCTTCAGTACTTTTGAGCATCAGGAAGTTGGCGGTCCCCTGGGGGAAATTAAGAAATAGGAGGGGGTCCGCATGACACTGCTCTTCTTTTAGTTCATAAGCCCTGGGACGGTGATAACCCCCATGGCCTCTAAGGGGGTTATCACCGTCCCAGTAATAATATATATATTATAAAATAAACCCCCAGGGAGGTGGTGGTCTCCTGTGGTAAAACTCCCCTTGTGGAGGGTGGCTGCAAGCGCCCCCTCCAAATAAATAGCATACCCCCGGTACCTGTCCAACCCAGGGCTGAAAAAAGAACAAGAGCGAGAAACATTTTGCCACAAATTTGCAAATCTGTCACGATTCTTGTGCAAAAAGGAAAACAACATGTTTTGGCCCTGGTGAGGTCCCTGGAATACCCCAGCACCAGGCCTGAGTTGCTGTGTGACTGGTTGTATGGGTGTGTGAGTACCTGTATGGGTCTGTGAGTGTGTGTGTGAGTAGCTGGATGGGTCTATCCATAAGTGGGTGTGCAAGTGGCTGTATGGGTCTGTGAATGGGTGTATGATTGGTTATCTGGTTCTGTAAATGCATGTGTGAGTAACTGTATGGGTGTGTGAGTGGCTGTTTGGGCATATACGTGGGTGTGTAAGTGGCTGTATGGTTGTGTGTGTGGCTGTATGGGCATGTGAGTGGGTGTGTGAGTGACTGCATTAGTCTATGAGTCGGTGCATGAGTGTTTTTCTGGGTCTATAAGTGGGTGTGTGGGTGGCTGCATCAGTTGGTGAGTGGGTGTGTGACTGGCTGTATGGGTCTGTGAGTGGCTGTGTGACTGGTTGTGTGGGTGTGTGAATGGGTGTGTGAGTGCCTGTATGGGTTTGTGAGTGGGTGTGTGAGTGGCTGTACGTGTGTGCAAGTGGGTGTGTCAGTGACTGTATGGGTCTTGTGTAAGTGTGTGAACAGCAGTATGGGTTTGTGAGTAGTTTTCTGGGTCTGTGAGTGGCTGTATGTATTGGTGAGTTGGTGTGTGAGTGGCTGTGTGGGTGTGTGAGTGGGTGTATGGCTGGCTGTATGGGTCTATGAGTGGGTATGTGAATGGCTGTATGGGTGTCACTGGGTATGTGAGTGACTGTATCAATCTGTCTGTGAGTGGGTGTGCAAGTGGTTTTATGGTTCTGGGCATGGTTGTGTGCTTGGATACCTGGGTGTGTGAGTGCTTGTGTGAGTGACTTTATGGGTGTGTGAGTGGGTGTGTGAGTGGGTGTGTGAGTGGCTGTATGGGTGTGTGTTGCTGTATAGGTGTGTGAGTAGGTATATGCATGACTGTATAGCTCTCTGAGTGGGTAAGCAAATAGTTTTCTGGGTCTGTGAGTGTGTGTGTGAGTAGCTGTTTGGGTCAGTGAGTGGATGTGTGATTGGCTGTATGGGTCAGTGAATGGGGTAGTGAGTATGTGAGTGACTGTATGGGTATGTGAGTAGCTGTGTCACTGGCCATATGGGGTTGTCAGTGGGTCTCTGAGTAACTGTATTAGTCTTTGAATGAGTGTGTGAGTACCTGCATGGGCCTGTGATTCCCTGTGTTGGTCTGTAAATGGGTCTGTGGGTGCCTGCATGGGTGTGTGAGTAGATGTATGAGTGGCTGTGAGGGTCTGTGAGTGGGTGTGAGGCTGCCTGTGTGAGTCTCTGAGTGGGTGTGTGAGTGACTGTGTGGATCTGACAGTAGGTGTGGGAGTGCCTGAGTAAGTCTGTGAATGGGTCTATAAGTAGCTGCAGGGTCTGTGAGTAGGTGTGTGAATGCCTGTGTGAGAATCTGAGTGGGTCTGAACGTGCAAGCATAGAACTGTGAGTGGGTGTGTGAGTGCCTGAGTGGGCCTGTCAGTGGATGTATGAGTGCCTACATGGGTATGTGAGTGGGACTGTAAGTACCTGCATGGGTCTATGAGTAGGTGTGTCATTGCCTGCGCAGGTCTGTGAGTGGATAGTGGATGACTGCCTGGGTGGGTCTGTAAATGGTTGTGACAATACCTGTGTGGGTGTCTAAGTGGGTTTGAAAGTGTTTTTTTAAAGCGCATCAAGATTCGCGGTCCTGTTGCAGATTTGCAAGGGGGGCCATGATGAGCCTCACAGGGGATCCGTGGACTCCTGAAGTGGGAAAAAAATTATAAAATTCAATTTGGTACCCAACCTAGGTCCCTCTGATAGGCCTCTAAAACACCCATGAGGTCAGGGATCCACGGAGGATCTGCGTCCCTAGATATATACAATGTTGATATTCCTTTAATAATTCCACAACTACTAAACGGATTTACACCAAATCCAAAAGAGCTTCTTCTCAGCAAAATCTGCTGTAATTCCGTCCAGCAGTTCTGGCTGTTGTCGTGTTCAAAATCCTTTTGGGAAACGCCACCTTTTTCTCAGCCCCTGATTGATGGATCACTCTGAAACTTTCCATGCAGAAGTAGACAAATGGGGCCGCTATGTTTGAAAAATTTCGTGAAGATTCGTTAAATGGCGCTAAAGTTATAAGCAAGTGAAGATAATGATTTTCCTAAACTAGGTCCTAATTATATATATAGCGAAGATTCGTCAAACGGCGCCAAAGTTATTGGGAAAAGAAAAAACGCTTTTCCTATGGAAACTAGGTCCTAACTATAACTATCTACTGGCGACCGCCAGTAGGTAATATATATATTCACTGAAAAAACCATAGGTTTCAGGGACGTTATAGGTAGTTGTACATTTCACTCGTACAAAACCAGAGAAATTTGGCCGTTATAGTTTGTTGAGGTAACTATAACTCGTGCCCCCGCAATGCACTGCTGATGACATCACATATTACATCACTTATGACATGGTCAGTGACATCACTGATGACATCACTGATGACATCATGCAAGTGATAATCTGATGCACCTCCTCACACCCTAATATAACCTTTGATACACACACTCTAAAATGCAGACTACCATTTTCAAAACCAGACACACCAATACCATTTACTACATACCCACTCACTGATTCCTATGTCTACACACACATCTACTCATTCACCCATACAGTCACTCATACATGCAGTCACTCATCAATACAGCACTATCATATGCACTCATACACCTATACAGACACTCACATACCACCACTCACCATAAAGTTACTCACACACATAGTCAGTCATGCAAAGAATCAATCACACTCCCATTTACTCACCTAAACAATTATATACACACACCCTCACTTATTCATACAGATACTAACACATAATTACTCTGTTATACAATCACTGACACAAGCACACACTCATCCATACATCCAGTCTCACAATCACTCACTCTCACATATAGTCATTTATATAGTCCAACACTCACATATACTGCCTTTCACATATGTAGTTACTCACACATGTACCACTGAGACATCTAAACACTCACCAACACACCCATACACACACTCATCCACCCCTACAGCCCTCCACAGACACACTCTTGAACCCATACACCCAGTGAATCACCCACTCACACATCTTTGCACAGAGTCACACATCCCCACCCACCCACACAGATACTCAGGCATCCATACAGATACTCAGACAACCAATCAATAACCCATATAGACACTCATGTAGCTACTCACCAACCCATGCAGCCGCTTACACACCAA
Organism: Calotriton arnoldi; assembly: GCA_963921515.1. Taxonomy (NCBI): domain Eukaryota; kingdom Metazoa; phylum Chordata; class Amphibia; order Caudata; family Salamandridae; genus Calotriton; species Calotriton arnoldi. The sequence continues at coordinate 457,990 of CAWUFW010011955.1, read as the reverse complement.
CAGACAGACTGATACAGACATTCACACAGTTTAGCCACTAACTCATGCATTCAGTAAGACACGTTTAATCACTCACTTATACAGTCAGTCACACACCTACTAAATCATCCATACAGGCACTCATACACCCACTCATTCTTCAATACACCTTGGCATATATATATATATAACATATTTAAACTTTACAGAAACACACAGTCACTGGATGATGACATCAGTGATGTCATCAGTGATGTCATTTGAGATGTCATCAATGATGTCATCATTGATGTCACTGACCATGTCATCAGTGATGTAATATGTGATGTCATCAGCAGTGCATTGCGGGGGCGCGAGTTATAGTTACCTCAACTAACTATAACGGCCGAATTTCTCTGGTTTTGTACGAGTAAATTGTCCAACTAACTATAACATCCCTGAAACCTATGGTTTTTTCAGTGAATTTCTAAGGTTTTTTAAATGCAAATTTCTAACTAGAACATCCCTGAAACCTATGGTTTTTTCAGTGAATTTCAAAGGTTTTTAAATGCTATTTTCTAACTATAATATCCCTGAAACCTATGTTTTTTCAGTGAATTTCAAAGGTTTTTTAAATGCTAATTTCTAATTATAACGACCCTGAAACCTATGGTTTTTTCAGTGAATTTCAAAGGTTTTTCAAATATTAATTTCTAACTATAACGACCCTGAAACCTATGGTTTTTTCAGTGAATTTCAAAGGTTTTTTAAATGCTAATTTCTAACTATGCCTACATAGGTAGGACATATGCAGAAAGAAGAAGAAAGGCGCAGAAAGAAGCAAGAGATATGCAGAAAGAACCAACAGAGGTGCAGAAAGAGGCCTTGTTGCAAAGTCATCCTGTGCCCCCAACATTTTGCTGACGGGTACTGGTGGTAACTGACTCTGACTAACCAGGCCTAGAGCCAGTGCTATGCTAAAAGACACTTAGAATACAGTGAAACACCTACATACACTAGGGTACACTATGGTTTGGGGTACCCCTGTGATTGGCATGACCTCCCTTGTAGGGCCCTAGTACATATTGGGGCAGGGAGATTAAAACTACCTCTTAGTCAGAGGTGCAGAAAGATGCTTCTTTAACTAGTAGTCGCATTTGCAGAGTGGTAGAGAAAGGGTGCTGGGCCTCTGACCAGTGCTCAGGAACTCCGCTGCGTAGGACTTACAGGAGGTGCCAGGAGGGCTCCTTGGCCCCCAAAGTCCCTCAGGAGTAAAGTGGACTTCATCCTCCATCCCGTAGTCTGCCAGGAGACGCATTTGCAGAGTGGTGGAGAAAGGGGGCATAGCCTCTGAAGACGTCTCAGCAATCCTACTGAAATTGATGTTTCACTGAGAGAGGGCAGCCCTCCCTCTCTACAGTGTGGGACTCACTGGAGGTAACAAGAGGGGTACCCCTCCTATTACCTCCAGTAAGTACCACAGAGCAGGATTGCTAAGTTCTCATAACAGGCCACGCCCTCTTTGCCCACCACTCTGCAAATGCACCTCCTGGCAGGCTCTTGGTTGGGGGATGAAGTCCCCTTTCCTCATGAGGGTCCCTGGGGGCCAACTAGCCCACCAGGTACCTCCAGTAAGCCCCACACAGCTGGATTGCTGAGAGTGTTCCGAGGCCACGCACCCTTTTTACACCACTCAGCAAACGCGCCTCCTGGCGCACTGCTGCTCGGGGGATGAAGTCCACTTGTGTCCTGAGGTCCTCAGGACACAAGAGGACCGCATCGCCCCACCAGCAGTGTGCCAAGAGGTGCATTTGCAGAGTGGTGTTAAAAGGGGCGTGGCCTTAGACCACCTCTCAGCAATCCCACTGTGTGGGGCTTACTGGAAGTACTTGGTGGGCTAGTTGGCCCCCAGGCACCCTCAGGAATGAAGGGGACTTAATCTTCAACTTAGAAAGCACCAGGGGTGCGTTTGCAGAGTGGTGCAGGGAGGGGCGGGGCATCAGCGATATGCCGGCTTTTTAAAAATGTTGGTTTTGGGGAGGGGGCTGTGTGGCCCCCCATCCCTTTATTATTTTTGGGCCCTGGGGACCCCATCCCCCAGGGCCTGAGCATTTTTTTGCTGTTTTAAAAAAATGTAAAATGGGATGGGGGCCGCGCAGCCCCCCTCCCGCGGCTGATTTCGGCCCCGGGGACCCCATCCCCCAAGGCATGGCCACATATTTATTCTTTTTAAAATTTAAGGAGGGGGGCTGTGCAGCCCCCGTCCTGAGGCCATTATTGCCCCAGGGACCCATCCGTCAGGGCTGTGCCTCGATCTTTTTTTTTTTTTAAATTAGGAAGGGGGGCCGTGTGGCCTCCCTCCCCTGGGCCACTTCTGGCCCCGGGGCCCCCATCCCCAGGGCCGGCCCTCAGTGTTGGGGACCATGTGGGGAGCCCCAATGCCCCCACGGTCCTTGCCGGCTCCCCGCCTCCTGGCATTGCTTTTGGGCATGGGGAGCTGCTAACATGCAGTTCCCCTTGCCCAAAAGCATTTCTGCTTTGCTTCTTGGAAGCGAGAGCAGGTTTCCTGCTCTCGCTTCCGAAGCAAGCAGCAGTGTTTGCTATGGCAGGGCGGAGCCATGCTCCCGCCCTGCCATAGCAAACGGCAATGTCCCGGGGTGGGCACCCCGGGACATTGCATGAGCCGGCCCTGGTGGGGTGGCGGTCCCCAGGACCATCGAGGGCTCCAGGAGGGGGGCCGCGCTGCCCCCCTCCCAACGTATGGATAGTCCTGGGGAGGTGGTAGCCCCTGGGGCCCGGGGGCCCGCAACGGACCCCTGCATTTAAATAATTAGTGCCCTGGGGAGGTGGTGGTCCACGGGGCAGTGTTCACTTCATTTTTTTCATTTAAGCCCCGGGGAGGTGGCAGTCCCCGGGGCTTGGGTGGGCCTGCGAGGCCCCCCGCATATAATGAACAATTCCCCAGGGAGCTGGCAGTCCCCGGGGCAGCGTGGGGCCGCGTGCCCCCGCATACAATTAGCATAGCCCCGAACTTGTGACCTGTCAGTTCAGTTGAATGTTCCATGAACTGTTACTATGGAAACTGGCATTAAGCAGAATGGGGGAAGGGTTTAAACATAACTGTGGACTTAAAATGTGAAATTCAAATTTATATATATCAGTGAAATGTTATTAAAGTAAGATTTCCCAACTCAGTAGTATCTTTAGAAGTGGTGTGTTTTTAAAAAATAGTGGTATTTTCATTTGTAATATATTTTTGAACTCCCGTATGGATTCGCGGCTCTATCGCTTTGGTGCACGGTGGAATCGCGACTCCAAAAAATTCCAGAAGCAGTTTGGGCACTTTTAGAAGTCAGTTGGTAAGGGTTAATATGTCTAACCAATAGAAATGTGTTTTAGAATTTGAAATAATGTAGGAAGCAATGTGATTTGTTACTTACATTTATTTGTGTGGAGAAAGAGAGGGAAAGTTTGCCATTACTAGTTTTACCTTGTTGAGAGCAGTGCATTACATTAATTGTGTGCATAAGAAAATCTTTTCTGAATTTCTGATATTTATATTCTACAAATCAATTTGGAAGGTGAGTTATAAATTTGTGAGGTGTATTATGTGTTAGCTTTATTTTTAAAGTTAAAAAGTTAATCAAGAACTTTGATGTTTGAAATATATTATTAAATGTAGAGATGTTTATTGTAGTTTGTTTTATTGTAGTTAAATGTTGTTTGAAATAGATTCTATATAGTATTGTGTATATTGGAATATGGATTACTGATTATGGTAGTTTGTTATAGTCTGTGGATATGTTCATTTATAGTATACCGCATAATTTTAGCTGTTGCTTTAACTTTGGAGGTGGAGTGTGTCAAGTTTTAAGGTGTGCATGGACTTCTGTGTGAAGTATGTTTCTACTTGTATATGTATTTTCATGTGTCTTATACATTTGAAGGAGCATGTTGTATAACAAAGAGGTGTTGTTGCTTTTTATGTTGTAGGCTTAAGACTGTGAGTACTAGTAGAATGGTGAAGATGGAGCACAAAAGTGTGGTGAAAAAGATGCTGACATAAGGTGTTATTAATTAGGCTTCTTTTTTTCAAGTTTCTAGAGAGGTATAGTTGAAGTATGCTGCATAAATTTTGATGTTTGCTTGAAATTGGAAGTTTGTTTGGTGAATTTTTAAGGTTTGGATAGTGTTATGGTAGAGACATATTCTTGTATGGTTTTACTAAAATGGTGAGACTTTTACTAAAGATATGTGGATGGTTCCTACTTTGTATTTGGGTAGCTGTATTATTATAAGTAGTTGTACAATGGTTAAGCAGTAGCCTGAAAGTGAGGTTTGAGATGTTTGCAGGGATGTTATTTATTAGACTAATTTGTATGATGTGAGGAAAGTTATATTTCATACATACCGCATAATTTTCAGTGTCTGTTTGAAAATTGAAGTGTAGTCTGTGAATATCTGAGCTGCACATGGTATTGTGAGCTGAGATATGTGTCTACTTCCTCATACACTTATAAAATCACCCAGGCACTACCTTTGCACTCCTGTAATCAGTCAGGCAGTATCTTAGTACTTTTGTAATCACCCAGGCACTACTCATGCACTTTTAAAATCACCCACTCTCTTGCTATGTACTTCAGTAATCCCCCAGATATTACTCTTGCAGGCATGCAACCACCCAGGCTCTAGTTATGTACTACCCCTACAGTCATGTAATCATGCAGGCTGTACCTATGCAGTCATGTAATAACCTACACACTACCCTTGCAGTCATAGATTCACCCATGCCCTTCTGTCGCATTCATCTATTCACCAAGGCAGTACTCAATGACTCATCTATGCCTTCAGGTGCTATTTATACACTTATCCATGCACTCAATGTGTATATTTGCACTCATGCAATTAGTCAGTCACTATCCATCTGTTTCCTGCAAGTATCCAGTGACTACCCTTGCACCCATACAATCACCCGAGCACTACCCATGGAGTTTTGGAATCACTCAGGCAAATCTATTACATGTCTCAGTTTCTAGGTTTCACTACATTTCAGAAATATTGTATACATATTTCTGTTAGATATCATGATGATTTGAAAATGTAGAGACATATGTATACATGCTTGTTAATAATATGGGGAGACTTATAGTCGAGTCATGTAATAGTGTGCTGCTTTATATTTGGTTAGGCTCAACACTCATGCAGTTATAAAAACACCCAAGTAATTCACCATGCAGTCTTCAAATGATCCAGTCACTACATATGCAGTGCTGTAATCACTCAGGTATTTCTGCTGCACTGATGCAATCATTTATCTATGCACTCATGCAATCACCGAGGAATTACTCATGTACTTATATAATCACCCAGGCACTACTGATGCAGTCCTTCAATCACGGAGGCACTATCCTTGTACTCATGTAATCACTCAGGCAGTAGTCTTAGCTAGTTCATGAAATCACCCAGGCGGTACTCATGAACTTATAAAATCACCCACTCACTTGCTATTTACTCCAGTAATCCAGCAGATATTACCTCAGTAGTCATGCCATCACCCAAGCACCTATGCACTTATGTACTCACCCCTGCAGTTATGCAATCATGCAGGGTGTATCTAAGCACTCATGTAATAACCCACACACTACTCTTGCAATCATATAATCATGTAGGCCCTACTGTTGCATTCATCCATCCACCTAGGCACTACTTAATGACTCATCTATGCCTTCAGATGGTATTTATACACTTATCCATGCACGCAATGTTTATGTGTGCACTCATGCAATTAGCCAGTCACTTTTCATCTTCTAGTGCAATTACCCAGTGACTACCTTTGCACTCATACAATCACGCAAGCACTACCCATGGAGTTATGCAATCACTCAAGTAGATCTATTATATGTCTCAGTTTCTAGGTTTTACTATATTCCAGGAATATTGTATACATATTTGTTTTAGATATCATGATGATTTGAAAACGTAGAGACATATGTATCTGTGGTTGTAACAATATGGAGAGACTTATAGTCGAGTTATGTAATAGTGTGCTGCTTTATTTTTGGCTAGGCCCAACTCGCATGCAGTTATAAAAACACCCAAGTACTTGCCATGCAGTCTTCCAATGATGCAGGCACAACATATGCAGTGCTGTATTCACCCAGGCATTACTGCTGCACTGATGCAATCATTTAGGCACTCTCTATGCAGTCATGCAATCACCAAGGTATTACTCATGTACTTATATAATCAACCAGGCACTACCGCTGCACTCTTTCAATAACGGAGGCACTACCTTTGTACTCATGTAGTTACTCAGCCGGTAGTCATAGTCATGCTGTTATGAAATCACCCAGGCAATACTTTTGCACTCCTTTATTTACTCAGGCTGTATCTCAGTAGTCCTGCAATCACCCAAGAAGTACCCATGTACCTATAAAATCATCCAGTCACTTCCTATGTAGTCATGTAAATCCCCAGATATTACCCCTGTAGTCATGCAATCACCGAGGTGTTACCTATGTAGTCCTTTAATCCCCCAGACATTACCCCTGTACTCATGCAGTTACCAATGCATTAGCTATACAGTGCTTCAATTACCCAGACACTATCCTTGTACTGTTTCAATCACGCACGCACATTTCTTGTACTTATGTAATCACTCAGCCAGTACTCATGTACTTTTAAAATCACCCAGTCACTACCTTTGCACTCCTGTAATCACTCAGGCAGTATCTTAGTAGTTCAGTAATCACCCAGGCAGTACTCATGAACTTATAAAATCACCCACTCACTTGCTATGTTCTCCAGTAATCCACCAGATATTAGCTCTGTAGTCATGCCATCACCGAGGCACTAGTTATGTACTACCCCTGCAGTTATGCAATCATGCAGGGTGTATCTAAGCACTCATGTAATAACCCACACACTACTCTTGCAATCATAGAATCATGTAGGCCCTACTGTTACATTCATCCATTCACCTAGGCACTACTTAATGACTCATCTATGCCTTCAGGTGGCATTTATACACTTATCCATGCACTCAATGTTTATGTGTGCACTCATGCAATTAGCCAGTCACTTTTCATCTTCTAGTGAAATTACCCAGTGACTACCTTTGCACTCATATAATCACCAAAGCACTACCCATGGAGTTATGCAATCAATCAAGTAGATCTATTACATGTCTCAGTTTTCTAGGTTTCGCTATATTCCAGAAATATTGTATACATATTTGTTTTAGATATCATGATGATTTGAAAACGTAGAGACATATGTATGTGTGCTTGTAACACTATGGAGAGACTTATAGTCCAGTGATGTAATAGTGTGCTGCTTTATATTTGGCTAGGCCCAACTCTCATGCAGTTATAAAAACATCCAAGTACTCGTGATGCAGTCTTCCAATGATGCAGGCACTACATATGCAGTGCTGTAATCACTCAGGCATTACTGCTGCACTGATGCAATCATTTAGGCACTATCTATGCACTCATGAAATCACCAAGGTCTTACCCAGGCACTTATATAATCACCCAGGCACTACCGCTGTACTCCTTCAATCACAGAGGCACTACCTTTCTCCTCATGTAATCACTCAGCAAGTAGTCATGCTGTTATAAAATCACCCAGGCACTACCTTTGCACTTCGTTTATTCACTCAGGCAGTCTACCTGAGTAGTCCTGCAATTAGCCAAGAAGTACACATGCACTTGTAAACTCACCCAGTCACTTCCTATGTAGTCATGTAAATTCCCAGATGTTATCCCTGTAGTCATGCAATCACCCAAGGTGTTATCTATGTAGTTCTTTAATCCCCCAGACATTACCCCTGTACTCATGCAGTCACCAATGCATTAGATATACAGTGCTTCAATCAATCAGACACTATCCTTGAACCCTTTCAATCACACATGCACTTTTCTTATACTTATGTAATCACTCAGCCAGTACTCATGTACTATTAAAATCACCCAGGTCACTACCTTTGCACTCCTGTAATCAGTCAGCCAGTATCTTAGTACTTCTGTAGTCACCCAGGCAGTACTCATGCACTTTTAAAATCACCCACTCACTTGCTATGTACTTCAGTAATCCACCACATATTACCCCTGCAGGTCATGCCATCACCCAGGCACAAGATATGTACTACCTCTGCAGTTATGCAATCATGCAGGGTGTATCTATGTACTCATGTAATAACCTACACACTACCCTTGCAGTCGTAGAATCACGTAGGCCGCTACTGTTGCATTCATCCATTCACCTAGGCACTACTCAATGACTCATCTATGCCTTCAGGTGCTATTTATACAGCTTATCCATGCACTCAATGTTTATGTTTGCACCCATGCAATTAGCCAGTCACTATCCATCTTTCTCCTGCAATTACCCAGTGACTACCCTTGCACTCATACAATCACCCAAGCACTACCCATGCAGTCGTTGGAATCACTCAAGCAGATCTATTACATTTCTCAGTTTCTAGGTTTCACTATATTCCAGAAATATCCTATACATATGTCTTTTAGATATCATAATGATTTGAAAATGTTAGAGACATATGTATGTGTGCTTGTAACAATATGGAGAGACTTATAGTTGAGTCATGTAATAGTCTGCTGCTTTATATTTGGCTAGGCCCAACTCTCATGCAGTAATAAAAACACCCAAGTACTCGCCATGCAGTCTCCCAATGATGCAGATACTACATATGCAGTGCTGTAATCTCTCAGGCATTACTGCTGCATTGATGCAATTATCTAGGCAATATCTATGCACTCATGCACTCTTTCGATCATGTAGGCACTACTCATGCACTTATATAATCACCCAGGCACTACCGTTGCAGTCCTTCAATCATAGACGCACTACCAGTATACTCATACAACCTCTCACACATTACTACTGCACTCATGCAATCACCCACACTGTAATCATACACTTTGCCAATATCCCAGACATTACCCCTGCAGATATGCAATCACCCAGGCATTACCAATGCACTCTTTCAATTACTTAGGTAGTACGCATGGATTCTGCACCTCTGTTCCTTCTTTCAGTATTTTTTTTGTATCTTTCTGCATCTGTCGCTTCTTTCTGCACTCCTTTTACGTCTTTCTACATCCCTGTTGCTTCTTTGTGCACCTCTGTTCCTTCTTTCTGCAGTTGTTTTGTTTCTTTCTGCACCTCTTTTGGTTCGTCCTATATTTCACTTGCCTCTTTTTTTACCCCTCTTGACTCTTTGTGCACCTCTGTTGGTTCTTTTTGCACTGCTCTGGCTTCTTCCTCCTCTTCTGTTCCAAATTTCTGCATCTCTCTTGCCTTTTTCTGCAGCCTTGTTCCCTCTTTCCACACCTCTGTTGCCTCAGTCTGCCCACCTGTTCCCTCTTTGTGCAACTCTGTTGGTTCTTTCTGCACTGCTCTGGCTTCTTCCTGCTCCTCTGTTCCAAATTTATGCATCCCTCTTGCCTCTTTCTGCACCCCTATTGCCTCTTTCTGCACCTCTGTTCCTTTTTTTTGTGTACTTCTTTTTTTTCTTTGTGTACATCTTTTGCTTCTTTCTGCACTCCTCTTCTCTGTTTCTGCACCCCTCTTCCCTTATTTGGGGCTCAGGTGTAAGACTCGCCATATTCCGAAAACCATATATGCATTTGTTTGTAGCTTTTAAATAGAAGGTGTTTCTTTAGTAATAGATCAGAATATTTGTATATAATTATTTTAATAATATTAAATTATTTTAAAATTTTATTTTTTTAGATATTCTCCATTATTATTAAGAAATATTCAGTATGACAAGAAAAGCGCAAAAGAAAATAGAACAAAGAAAACAGTACTATTTAAAGGAGAGAGAAAAGCAGAAATTAGATGAAGTACAACATGTGACATTGAAGAAAAAGTCTTCTGGTAAGAGAACTAAAGAATTTGTTAAAAAACTTTTAAGGACTGGAAAGAATTTTGAAAATGCAGAAAATAGAAAGAATACTTGCAGAACCAAGAAGAATTAAATGAAAAAAGGACAAATTAATGGAAAATCAGGTTATGAGAAAACAATGTATGTTGAAAGAAGGATGAAACTATATAAGAATATTAGGAAACGAATGTATAAAAGTAGAGTACTACAAAATGTATTGAAAGATTGAAAGACATATAAAAGAAGATCTGCATTTTACAAGAAGAAACAACAGATTGAAAGTATAGTCGAAAAGGCTTTTGAATTGAAAAGAAGATTTTTTATATTAGTTTTGAAGAGAATGCGAACATTGGATAAACCAATGCATTCTATAAAGGAGAGAAGTAAAAGAAAAAGACTAATTAATAGAACTAACTTTTGGAGAAAAAAAAATTGCTGAATGGAAGCACACTTCTAGTTCAGAACCTTTTTTTAACGAAGAGAGCTATTTTCAAAACAATACATTAGTTCACGCAGTTGATACCAGTGGTCGTGCTTATGAGGTTAAGAACGGTTGTGCAATTGAAAAAGAAAAGATGGTTCCTAGAAATGTGGAAGAAGTAACAGCTGTAGAACTTCAAGGGAGACGTTCACAAGCTCCAGTGTATAGGTGGGATTGTAGTAGTATTTTTAGTATACAACAGGAATCTATTGATATTTTATGACATTTCTTACGAGAATATAGTAAAAAAAGTATTAAACAGAAAATTAAGATGTTGCAAGGACTAGATCCTTGTAAAGTGAGAAAAAATACTGGCTTGCAGGGTCATTCTTTGGCTTGTCTTTCTAGAAAAGTGTGTCAAAGTAGTTTTCATCATTTGAGAATGTTAGCAGTACATCACTCAGAAATGCGTAAGTTAGTAAGAAGATTGTACTATGTAATAAGTCCTGCATTATCTTTAAGTGAAATAAACACTGCTCTTGTGCATGGTTCAGTGTTGGATGTAAAAAAAGTTTGTGATGACATACAGTTTTGTTTCTTTGGTCCTGAAGAGGAGTATAGAGAAAGTGAGAGTTTGATAAGTGTAGGTGTTGAAGAAGAGGTGGAAGATACTACTACTGAGAAGTTTGTAAAAGAAATTACAAAGTTTAAGGTAATTTTTGTGAAAAACCAAACTATGGGCATCATTACGATGGCGGGCGGACAAAGTCCGCCCGCCACCGCAACAGAATGCGGGACCGTCCGCAAGGGGTGCGGCGGTCCCGCACCTGGGATTAGGATGCCACTGTGGCGGTGGCAAGCCCTATTCCCAGCATTGTGGTGGGCGGTGCTCACAGCACCCCCGCCACAATGCTGGGAATAGATGTTGTGCATTGGCATACACAAGGTGACAGGCACCGCGTGGTGCCTGCCACTTCGTCCATGCCAATGCGGGGGGGTACCATAGGTACCCCCCCATGTGCACCCCCACACCCCCAACTTCCTGGGGGCCCGCTACGGGCCCCCAAAGGCAAAGACCACATGCCTTTCCATGGCGGCAACACAGCCATGGGAAGGCACATCTCCGCCTGCATGCTAATATGGATGGCGGTGTCTTGCAGACACCGCCACCATATTAACCATGTTTTCCGCCGGTCGACGAGTCGAGCGGCGGACGGTCTTTCCGTCCGCTGCGGACCCCCAGCCATCCTAATATGGCGGGGGTCTTTGCAGTGTGGATGGCGGGCGGATCATAATGACCCAATTTGTTTGTATTTGTTGTCGACGTACTCACTATAGAAATCAAACTAGGAATGTTGATGTGTATTTAAAAAGTGAAAAGGAAAACAATGATAAGTGGAAGCAATTTGGTGCTTATTTGTTGCTGGAAGGTCGTTTTGAGTTGGGTAGTGATCAATGTATTTGTAAATACTGTTACAGCAAACTAGAAGAGAACAAAATGCCAGCTAGAGCTGTACATAATAACCTAGAGTTGGTAGCTATTCCTCCAGAACTGGTAGATTTAAATACATATGAGTCTATTCTTATTCAATCTGTGCACCCGTTTCAGGCTATAGTTCGTATGGAGCCTAAAACTGGTAAGCTGCCTCGAACAGATTTACAAAGAGGATTAAAAGGAAGAGTTGTGTATTTAGATTTTAAGAAAAATATTGAAACTGTTGGTATAGAGAGAGAGGAAAGTGAGCCTGTAGTTATTTTAGTTATTGGTGTACCTACAAAGTGTCGGAAAATATGGCAAGAGTTAGTAGATGTCATCAAAGTTAAAAAGGCTATGTTATACCTCATAGAAAACAATATTTATTATAAAAATGTATATCTTGAAGAACCAGAAATATCTTTGGAAGATGACACAGAAATTTCAACTGGCCAAATTGAAAAAGTGGACAACTCTAGGAGTGAAGAAATTTATGAACATTATAGTATTCATCCTTTACATTCAAAAGAAGTGATTGGAAATACTATTGAATTATTCCAAATGAAGAAAGCGACGGGAACTCCTATGAGTGTTTGGGAAAGAAGTTTAGAAGCCCGTTGTTTTCCACAGCTCTTCCCCACTGGAAAAGGTGGACGATATGATGAACGACCAGTACATATTCCAGCTTCAGAATATCGTTCAACAAGATTGTATTCAGAAGATCTAAGATTTCGACAGTGTGTTCCATATTTATTTCATCTTCTGTTTGAAAGTGACTTGTCTGTACTTTCATATGCAGTGAACCACATATTAAAAACAGGAGTTCATCTTACATATGTTTCTGCAAAGGAATTCATGGACAAAGTACAATAAAGAGATGATCATTTAGGATCTCAGTTAATTAATTTGATGGCGTGTCAACATGGTACTAATGAGTATTGGTATCATCGTCACGGAGAACTTAAATGTATGTTAAGGAACTTAGGAACCCCTACGTGGTTTGTTACGCTTAGCTGTGCTGAATGCGCATGGGACGATTTACTTGAAATTCTACGAAAAGCAAATTCAAATGTAAAAAACATTGAATTGAAAACACATGGAGAATTGTGTTCCTTGGATCCTGTAAATGTGTGAAGATATTTTAATCATAGGTTTCAAGCTATGATCTCTTTTATCTGCAATAAAAATAATCCACCTCTTGGAGAAGTTATTGATTTCTTTTGGAGAAAGGAGTACCAAGCCAGAGGTGCACCTCATATTCATATGCTGTAATGGATCAAGAATACTCGGGGGCGTGGCTAACCGCCAAGTATGGCGGACGCACTGTGAGCGAGCTCCGCGCCCGGACCAAAGAAATCCTGTTCAACTCCTACCTGATCGGCTGACGTTGGCCCTGAACACCCTTGCGGGGGGGGCTACTAGCCGACTTGTTGTGCTTTTACCACCGAGGGCTGGCTGTCCTGATCGACTGGCGAGGAGGACCGCGAGCTGTGCAGAGGCCGCGTTGGCCACGGCCTGACCTGGGAGTGCTGTGGGTGGAGAACTGCGATCTTCCCATATCGAGGGATCAGTGATGGGCAATGTGATACGGGCCCCCCCCATTCGCCTACATCTGTGCACACAAACGACTGGACGGCGTGGGTCTCGGGGCAAAGGGGCCCACAATCGGCGGCAGCCCGTGGCCTGTGCTGGTGGACGTGACCCGCTGATCCCCCCGGCTGCCTGTCCTTCCCGCCGGGCCATAGAAGCCTGCCTACCGCCCTGGCTGAGTGACTCCCCTGCCCGGAGGTGTGATGGTGAGGGGCACCGAGTGGACTCAGCCGCGCTGGTGAGGAAAACACGCCTGGACTGTGCCGAGGCCACGAGGGCCGCGGCGCCTGCTGTGGGCACGAGTGGCGGCGAGTAGAGGTGGCCACATACCCGGTACCAGCATCGTGAGGCGGCGATCGGGGCTCCCAGCCACGCTCCCTGCGATCGACTGCTGGCGGCTGTGTGAGGTCGGCCTGGCTGAGCTGGCTCTGCTGGCGGCGGTTACCCGGTCTACATCCTGCTGGGTGTGGCCTGCTGATCGACCCTGTTGCCTGTCTCCCCCCTGCTGCACCACTGGAGCGTCCTGTGGCCCCCGACTTGTGCTTGTTATATGCGGACCCTGGCGTATGGAGAGAGCCTGATCCGGACTGCTGAGGGTGCGGTCTCGACTGGCGGAGAACGACCACATGAGGTGAGAGGTGGCCCGGCGTTGCGAGGGCTGGGACGCCATAAGCATACGGCAGCGGCCATCAGTCTGCTTGAGTGGTACCCCTGTGCCCGCTGCGCTGCCCTACCGGACACCCTGTGCCTCGCTGGGGCGCCCGGCGACGAGTGCCTCTCGAGAAGCAGTGGGGGGCTGCGACGGAGCGTGATTGGGCCTCATACCTGCAGGACCTGTGTATTGACCTGAGGCTCTGGTGGCAACATCGCTGCGGAACTCGGAGGGGCCTACTTGGACCGTTCGATCCGGTCGCTGTCAGCAGTGAGCAGTTGGGTGCTGAGGGGCCCATCGAGTACTGGCCGATTGTTGGGCTCCCTGCACAGTCTTGGGCTCCCGCCTGAGGCCACCGCGCTGCCGCTGGTGAGGAAGGGCCTACACTGAGGCCTACAGCTGCTTTTACACCTGCATTTCGGTGAGTGCACGAGGACGCGGCGCAGAGGCCCTAGAGGGACACCCACAATAGTCGCACCTGCTCTGGGGTGCCCAACTTCACAGCAAATAGCCCTGTTGGAGGAGCAGTCTGTATGCCGGGGCGCGGCACGGGGTGCAACTGTGACTTGTCTCTAGAACACTGCTACATGCGCACGTTTGCCTCTGGGGAGTACTAGTGGTGAATTCCTGGCCCTCCCAGGAGACCTCTCCCTGGGGCAGCTGGTGTACGGCACTGGGCCTGGCCTGGCCCTACCACCTGGCACAAGTGCAAGAACTGGTCCGCTATACCAAGGCCGTCGGGGTTCCTCAATTAACAACAGTTGGGCTATAGCTGGGCCTAGCACCTGCACAAGTAATACATCATCCGTAAAGGGCAGACTCTGCCCCATCACATGCACTGCCTGGGCCCCTCCCACTGGGACTTGAAGAACTAGTACAAGGACACCACCGATGCCTCAACATAGTGCGCTTTGCGACCCTCCCAATCGGATTGCACAAGACCACTCTTTATAATGGGCTGACCGAAGGGTAAGACACCAGACACTAACACCACAGATACCCAACCTACAGAAGACAAAGACTCCTCCACACAAATGACGAACAGTATTCCGCCTACTAATGCGGAGCCCCCCCTAGATAAATTAGATCTCATTCTCCAAGAAGTGCGGGACTCAAGAAAGTCCATCGAGCAACAAATCGGCTCCCTGACAACTGGGTTCACCCTCCTGAAGGCTGATCACGCAAAACTTGCTGCCACTGTCAAGGACCATAAACTTGCATTAGCGGAAATATTGCAGCAGCACAAAGAACATGGGGAACAAATTGCGCAACTTCAACGACAAGTAACTGGGCTCCAGGATAGGGTGGACGACGCAGAAGCGAGGGCCCGACGCAATAACATTCGGGACGTAGGCCTACCAGAATGCTGTGAGGGTTCACATGCCACCAAATTTATGGAACAATGGTTCAGGGACCATGTGGCACCGGAGGGCCTCTCGGATTTTTTCTGTGAAGAGAGAGCGCATAGAATCCCCACGGAAGGCCGACAGCTGGGGCCCGACCCCGTCCCCTGATCGTAAAAATCTTGAATTTCAGAGACAGGGACGTACTTTTGCAGAAAGCGAGGGAGCTGTCCCAAATCCAGTATGAAAACCAGCGTGTGTCGCTATACCCATATTACACCATTCTGGTACAACGTAAACGTTCTTTATACCAGGACGTAAAGAAAAAACTCAGGGCACTGAACATCAAATATGCACTACTATTCCCAGCCAGGTTAAAGGTAATTCACAACCAAAATGCAGTTTTTTGACACCCCTGACGAGGTGGAAGAATGGCTCGAAATCATGTTCCCCCCGTCGGGGTCTGGACCTTCTTCACAAAGCGTCACTGGCTCTCCGAAACCTTTGCGGAGTCGGCGGTCACGGCGCCAAACGCATGGCACCACATCCCAGGCTAAGAACCCCACGCCAGAATAGGCCCTGAAGGGTCGCACAGAGGCGCTGGTAACTGCAAGCATGTTCCGGGAAGGTGCCCACCACATATCTTCGGACTCTTCTGAGGACAACATGGTCCACTCCGATTCAGAGAACAGCCTAGCACTATTTAGTACTATCACGCCTCAAACTGCTGAAGGTTTCCTAGGATAGTGCTCAGTCTGTAGAGGGGAGTAACACACTCCAGACAGGATGTACTAAAATGTTATATTTCTGTACCCACAGCGCATAATCCTTACCGATGTCCCGATCTTGAAATGATTAATGCTATGTTTGGTCCGGGTTGTGTTGAGCTCGCACTGTTTTCTCATCTCACTAGTTAGTCTATTAGGATGCACCCCCCTATGGCGAAAGCAACGACTACACTGTTAACTGTTAGCACCTTTGTGTACACGGTTTGGACCAGCACGGTTTTACTGCTGGACCGAGTATTACATGTTATAGTTCAAGAGTTCTTGAAGTCTGGTCCACCCATGAAGCTACCCCACATGCCACCTGTCCTCTCACATTCGATAGGAACACAGCACTGTTATCACTCACATACAGATGCAGGATAGTTACAAAGTAATCACCTTTAACGTGTGGGGCCTGGGGTCCATACATAAGAGACATAGAATCCATGCGCAGTTGAACAGGTGACATGCACATATAGTTTTCCTACAAGAATCCCACCTCACCGCAGCATAGACAATCAAATTACGCAAGAAATGGAGAGGTCAGGTTCACTCCACTTCATACTCCGCCTTTGCCCGAGGTGCGACCATTTGGATCAGGTATGGGGTCCCCTTCAAAATGCTGGAGCAACGCACGGACCCTCTGGCGAGATATATTCTGGTGAGAGGCACATTAGACGGCACACAAGTAGTACTAGGGAGCATCTACGCTCCTAACTTTGAGCAGGACAAATTTCTTATGAGTCTCAACCCTGTACTAGCGACCTGGGCAGCATATCCATGGACACTAGGCGGGGATTATAATGCAGTGATGGATATAAGCATGGATAAATCACACCCCCCCTCCAAGGCGCTGGCACTATACGACAGGCTGATGCACTACGTAAATGGGTGGAAGGCTGGTCACTGGGGGATGCCTGGCATCTGAGGAACCCAACCAGTAGAGAACTACACACCAGAATAGACAGGATTCTTTGCTCCGCTCCCACCACCACCCAGATCACGTATGCTACATACCTTGGCAAGACATTCTTAGACCACAATCCCCTGGAGGTCACCCTCGCTTGGGGCAGAATTCCCACTCCAGTTCCCACCTGGAAGTTGTGGCCTCAAATGCTTGAGGACTCGGTCTTCCACAGTGCATTGTCCGCGGGTATTACCAATTATTTTGCAGAAAACACTGGCACCGCCTCCACACCCCAGGTGGAGTGGGATGCCTTCAAGACGGTAATCATGGGGATAGCCATTAGCACCACAGCGGGAGCTAGGCGCGAAACGCATAACAACCTCAAAGATGTCGAAAACTCAATGAACAAATTGGAGTAGGAAACTGTAGAAGATCCTACCAAGAGTGTCCTCTTACAGGAAACCCGAATAAAACATGCAGAGCTACTAGAAATGCTGAGGCAAATTGATTACACTGCATACATGCACACAAAACATGCTGAAGCTGACAAAGCTGGCCCACTCCTGGCGCGCATACTAAGGGACGACCCCCCACATACCCCAATACATGAGATAACCATGATGAGCGGGGTCACAGTGGACACGCAGCGAGAAATCAATGAAGCTTTCTGCGAATACTACCAAACACTTTATCAATCGCCCCCACCACTGGCGGAAGACTCGCTACATACGTTCCTGGCTGACTTACCATTCCCCAAACTAAATCAAGCACCACAAGACGACCTCTCCCGCCCCATCACTCGGGCGGAAATCAAAGAGGCCATCCGAGACCTCCCACGGAATAAAGCCCCTGGCCTTGATGGCCTTCCAGCTGAATTCTTTGCTACATTTTCAGATGCCCTGATACCACAGCTAGAGCGTCTATACAAATCTGCAATAGACACAGGAACGCTACCTCACACCACAATGCAGGCGCTAGTGGTGTCCCTTCCCAAACCGGGCCGCTCTGCGACTGACATCTCGGGATACAGGCCCCTGTCCCTGCTCACAACTGAGTATAAAATACTGAGTAAAGTCCTCTCGCGCCGTTTACTCCCTTATTTACATAAACTAATCCACCCAGACCAATGCGGCTTTGTACTTGCGCGCTGCACCTCGCTCAACATTAGGAGGCTATATCACGTCATGGAATCAACCCCCCCAGACAGCCACAATACAGGATGTATCACCCTGGACTTAAGGCAGGCATTTGATACTCTTAGATGGGACTACATGATCTGAGTACTCGAAAAATTTGGCATACCCCCAGACTATTTGAAATGGGTTAAATTACTGTACTCTGCCCCCACCGCAAGGGCCCGCACCGGCAGACATATCTTGCATGAATATCGGATCAAGAGGGCCACCCGACAGGTCTGCCCCTTATCTCCTTTATTATTTGTGCTAGCCTTGGAACCTCTGGCCCTCAAGTTACGACTGTCTGCAGAACAGAAGGGTATACGTCTGGGTAACGCAACACAAGTGATGTCCACTTATGCAGACGACATTATACTGTACGCTAACGACCTGCTCACAGACCTAACACTGAAGCCGGAGATTTTTACTCACTTTGCACAGCTTTCAGGACTTACCATAAACGAGACTAAGTCACACACCTTTTTTTTTCACCCCGGGGAACGCCCAGAGGCAATTCAGTTTGGGCAGCTATCCCTGATGGTCGCCTCACACACGTTCAAATACCTGGGCATACAAATTTATAGAGCTGCGACTGACCTTATAGAGGGAAACCTGAACAAGACCATTCGGGCACTCCGGTCACAGATCACATTTTGGACTTCACTGCCGCTCTCAGTAATGGGCTGAGTGGCAATCTCGAAAATGGTGGTTCTACCTCGCCTATTATACTTCTTAACTAACTTGCCAGTAGTGATCCCGACTCCTATACTTACCTCACTGAACACGTTACTGTCCGACCTGAGATGGGGTAACTGCCGCCGTAGGGTGGGACTGCCTAAATTACAACTAGATACAGATAGGGGTGGCCTGGGTGCCCCAGATTTTCAAGCTTATTGCTATGCCAGCCAACTACAATGGCTATCGTATTGGCTGGCAGGACGCAACCTGCACGAAATTGGCTACACATCCCTGGAAATTGACAGAGGGGAGTTGCATACACTATTACTACTGTGGGCTACTATACCCCCAGGCGCCCCGACACTTCTCCGCACCGCGCTCACATACTGGAAAAAATCCCTCCATTACACGCGCCCCTGTCCTCCATACTCGGACAACACACCGCTGTTGGGCATCCCCACTCCTACTGGTTTACTCACTACACGGAGAATCCGCACCTGGTCTGAGGGCGGGGTCACCACAGTGGGCGCACTGTTTGACGGGGGCACCCTCATGGACCACGATAACTTTACCAGGCATAACGGGGTCACAGACGCGTTATATCTTACACATGCTGCAGTCCTCCATTATGTGAAAAAACACAGGGCCCCACACAGGGTAGCACCCACCCAGCATGAACTGGTTCATATGACCTACCTCATGGGGAAAGGCCGCCACCTCACTAAATGGTTGTACAAAAGCATTAAAGCACACACTGGAATCCCCCTGACGGATTTACGCAATAGATGGTCCACGGATCTTGATAAAGATCTCACTGACAAGGAATGGGGTATGATTCTAGAATACCCCAATAAAATCCCACAGAACGCCAAATTCAAATTCATCCAGTACATGGTATTACACAGGGCATATCTCACTCCACATCGTTTGCAGCACATGTTCCCAGCCACACAACACCACTGCCCCAGATGTAAATTAGAGGAAGTAGACCTGATCCACATGCTGTGGCTGTGCCCGGTGATTGCTGAATATTGGTCAGAAGTGCTTGCAAGCGTTATCTCGGCGACGGGTCTCCCCGTGCCGAGCACAGCCGGTAGCTGTCTGTTAGGTCTGACCCAGCGCTCCAAAGCGCAGAAAGTACAGCTGCGCTTTGTTGATCTAGCCTTACTTATGGCCAAACGCTCCATCACCATGCGGTGGAAGTCAGCCAAACCCCCACCACTCCACGTATGGCACGGGGAGGTAGTGAGATGGGGTAGCACAGAAAGCGCAGCAATTCGACGTGAAGAAGCCTGCGGACTGCGTAAAAATGTAATTTCCATGGACTGGGATATTATTCTGGAAGCTTTCAAGACACTTGCACTGGCACCAGTCCCTGTAGTGCAAGATCAGTAGGAGCCCCTCTTAACCCAGGCCCTCCCCAGCGAATGCAATGCAGCCCTGCACATAGTCTGGTGATTTAATTATACTAAGTGTACATGTTCAGAACTCAATTCATTAAGAGAAAGTGGGAGCAACCAAGGGAGGGTGTTGTCAAGATGGTGAGATAGGGTAGGGCCAACTGAGTTTGGGGAAGGGGGGAGGGGAAGGGTTTAGTTTATTTGCTCCATTTCACTTATTTTTTCCTCAGTTCTTCATGTATTCCTGCACTACCATTAAAATAGCCCATTGGATAATTTGTAGGTAAAATATTGTTTAACAGAACTGATCAACATGATTGCATAATGTTGCATAATATGTACGATGACATTACTTGGAACTTAAAATGGCTTCCCTATATCCGACTGTCTTGCGAGGTCTGATGCCTATATGCTAAATGTCTGTTTTCCTAATGGATGTAAACTGTTAAAAAACGTAATGAAATAGGTTTTTTTTTAAATGGATCAAGAATGCTCCAAAGTTCGGAACTGATACTGATGAAAGTGTTTTGCCTTTTATTGAAGAATATGTTACCTGTGCCATACCAAAGGAAGGAGGAGAAAACAACTTGAGACAACAAGTTTTCCGGTTTCAGAGTTATCGATGTGGAAAATATTGTCGACGGAAATACAAGTCAAAGGGAAAATTTTACACAAAATGTCGTTTTGGATTCCCACGTCCAGTAATTTCAAAAGGAAGAGTCAACAGTTTCATGTCGGCACCAAGGCATACTATAACTCGAAAATCTCCAAAGAATACTTACAACATAAAAAAACGAAAGAATCAAAGTATATTAATGACTACAATACAGTGATTTTGACGATGTGGAATGCAAATATGGATATCCAGTATGTTGCAGATAATTCGATTGCTGTTGCTCGCTATGTTACGTCATATATAACCAAATCTGAAAAGACAGAGTTGAAAGAAATGTGGGAAGAGATTTCACAAGAGAAGAGTCTTAGTAACAAATTGTACAGCTTTAGTTTGAAGATGCTTCCCCATCGAGAGATTGGATCCTACGAATGTTCGGATCGGTTGACTTCTACAAGTTTATACTCAAAGTCTAGAGGAATCCTTTGGGTAAGTCTAGGTCTTGCTGCAACACGAAATCGAGTATTAAAATGTATAGAAGAAATTGAATACTTAGCATTGAATGAACCAGAAAGTACAGATATTGTTAAAACGAATATGTTGGATACATACTATCCTAAAAGAAGTCCACATCTGGAAAACATATGTCTTTATGAAGTACTGCAACATTACAGCTTTAAGAGAAATGTTACAGAAAATATAAATGAAGAAAAATATGCGGTAATTGGATGTGAAGGATGTTTGGTAAAACATGCCAAAGGAAATCTTATTAACCACAGGAAACTCAGTTGCGAAACTCCAGATAAAAGGGAATTTTTCTATTTAGCACTTCTGCAACTTTTCAAGCCTTGGCGTAGTGAAGTGGAATTACTTGGAGAGTTCGACTGCTTTGAAGATTCTTTTATTGCATGTAACGTTAACATTCAATGCACAATATTCCCTACGTATCTACAAATGTTAAATGAAGAGATAGAACAAGAAACTACTATTGCAGCTGAAATAGCTAGAGACAGTTCTCAAGATAGTCAGAGTTCTGCTCCACTAAGTCAAGATCCACTAGGAGAACCAATTCTTGAAAATGAAGCAGCAATAGCTATGAGTGAAGCAGACACTGCAATGCAACAAGCACAACAGGATATTATTGATTTAAGAAAGTTGGAAGAACAACTGAATATTGAACAAAAAGAAATATATCAGCAAGTGACACTACAGATTCACCATGGTTTGCTACATGAAAAAAAGAATGCCAATGTACATCATTTAAACCTATTCTAATGTACATCAGTGGGCAAGCTGGAACAGGAAAAAGTTTTTTAATTAAGGATTTGACTAGTTATCTACACAAAACTACTGGATGTCATTTATCTTGTGTTTTAACAGCTCCAACTGGACTAGCGGTACACAACATTAAAGGGATTACTTTACATCGATTACTCATGTTACCAGTTGAACATGAAAATAAATTGGAATATCACAAGCTATCTGGAGAAGCTTGTTATGAAGTGTCAAGAGTATTGAAGAAAATGAAACTTTTGATCATTGATGAGGTGAGCATGGTCTCAAACTTAATGCTTGCCTTTGTACATTTAAGAATGCAACAGATTTTAAAAACTGATTGTGATGTTCTATTTGGAGGAAAGCATGTAATTGTATTTGGCGACCTACTACAACTTACTCCTGTGAAAGGGCAACCTGTTTTTAAAACACTAGTCCATGAAGACACTAGGAAATGTTTGGGAAGTATTGGAAATGTCAACATTTGGTCTCATTTTGAATATAAAGAACTTATTAAGAATATGCAACAAGCAAATGATGAACTTTACGGAAGAATTCTTCAAGATATAAGAATTGGTGTTTTGACAAAACATGGCAAAGAAGCTTTACAAAGTCGGCTACTAACGAACTAGTTTCGAAAGGAAAACATTGCACCTGAAATAGTGTACAAAAAAATTGGAGAAAAGAACTCTATAGTTTGCCTAATGCCAACGCTGCAAGAGTGTTCTACATTTAATCAAGAACTTTTGAAACTGGAAAAACAACGAATACTGAAAATGGAAGCCATTGATAAAATGGAACACGAAGGAGTTACTATTCTTCTCTCAGAAAAATTACAGTCAAAATTGGATTCTTTGAAAAAGTCTGTATGTAAGACTGCTGGTTTTGAGAAGACTTTATGTGTATGTGTAAACTGTCGGGTAATATTACAGCGTAATTTAGATGTTGAAAAAGGTTTAGTGAATGGAGCAATGGGAAAAGTTGTTGATTATGTAAATTTTCAGAACAGAGATGGAATTGAATTTTTAAAGATTAAATTTGATCAGATTGAAGAGGTAAAACAGATTGGACGTTGTGCTGTTCGTTTTTTGCTTGTAGAAGACTTGCATGTTCGTAGAAAACAGTTTCCTCTTTCTTTAGCGTATGCAGTAACCATTCATAAATCTCAAGGTATAAGTCTAGACAGTGCTTTGGTAAATATTGGAACTACAGTGTTTAAAGAAGGCATGGCATATGTTGCATTGTCTCGAGTAAGAACATTATCTGGTTTGTATTTGATTGATTTTGATGAGAAAAAGATTAGTGCTGATGCGAATTGTGTAAGAGAGTATAATCGGTTAAGAAGACTGTATGCTCCTAACTTAGGTGAATATCCCATATATGAAAAACGTGTAATATGTCCAAAACAAAAATATGAGAAACATTCTAGTGAGGTTGGAAAAAGAAAAAAATTCAAGAGAATGAGGAAGCTGAAAAGAAAATTAAAATGGACACTGTTGATGATATTGTAGGATACCAGTTCGAAAATAGTTCAGGTATCAACTGCTATGCTAATGTAATTGTGAAAGTCATGTTTTTTCTAGAAGATCTTCATCATCAAATTATGGAAAATCGAGAAAAAGATTCTGTTCTTTGTTACATTATATTTTTGAAAAGTTGGAAACTGATAAAAGTAAAATCCATACTGCTTCTGGCATACAACATCTTTTGGATATATGTACTGGTGCTTCACAATTTACACTTAATGTACAACAAGATTCTCAAGAATTTCTTATGTTTATGCTTGCAGTATTGGAAGATGAAGGAATAGAAATTGAAAATCTGTTTGGACTACTTTACAGATGGGATCATAAATGTGAAGAGTGTTCATTTTCTTCTACCACTGAAATAGACACTGAACGATTCATATATTTGACAATACCAGATTGCAAAACAGTGTCTTTTAACAAATTAGTAAAAACAACTAATCAAGATATGAAATGTTCTCATTGCAAATCAGAAATGTTCTCAACATTAAATATAGAAAGATTTGGAAAATATGTCATTTAATGCTAAATTGGAAACCAAAATTAAAATTTTTGTGGCAAGTCAACTATCAATTTCAGGAAGAACTTTTAAAGCAGTGGCTATTATTTTCCATGACGGACCTAATACTACATCTGGACACTATACTGTGTACTTAAAGTGCAATAAAGGATGGACACATTGCAATGATGCACATTTGGAATTCAAATGTAGGTTGCCTTTTGAATTACAAGATTGTTATCTGATATTTTTTTAAGCCAAAGTTTTGAAAACATCATTCGGCCTATTGGGAAGATGTGAACACAAATACACAAGTTTATTTTGAATATTTTTTAAAACAATTGGTTTTGGAAACATCATTCGGCCTATTGGGAATATGTGAACAATAAGTATTTGGATTATTGTTTCTACTATTTATTATACCATATGCAAAATTGTGTTTGAAGGAACTAGTTCATATATTTGATCTTTATATTATACGCGATGTATATGAGAGTGTATATTTTAAAAATTATACTTTAGAGTAATAAATGATTTAATGTACTTGAATAATGTAATTTAGAAACTATAGATAGGTAAACATATAGTTGAATTTGTTGTAAATATTTTCAATGCAGATTTGTTTGTTTTTTACAATCCTATTGATTGTATCTTTTTCCCCGCTGTTATATGATGATCAACATTGAAATCACTGTGTATGGTGAAATTCAATAGAATCTGAAAACAGCAAAAAAGAGAACCTGAATATGTTCTGAAATTCTAAAATTATGTAGTGTTCTTAAAACTATAATATTATTTGCAATAACACTCATGTAGCTACTCATCAACCAATGCAGCAGCTTACACAGCAATAGACAGACTGATACAGACATTCACAGTTTAGTCACTAACCCAGGAATTCAGTAAGAGAAATTTAATCACTCACTTATACAGTCAGTCACACACCTACTAAATCCTCCATCCACACACTTATACAGCCACTCATTCTACAATATACCTTGGCCAATATATTTATAAAACATATTTAAACTTTACAGAAACACACAGTCACTGGATGATGTAATCAGTGATGTCATCAGTGATGTCATTTGAGATGTCATCAGTGATGTCATCAGTGATGTCACTGACCATGTCATGAATGATGTAATATGTGACATCATCAGCAGTGCATTGTGGGGGCGTGAGTTATAGTTAGCTCAACTAACTATAACGGCCGAATTTCTATGGTTTTGTATGAGTGAAATGTAAAAGTAACTATAACGTCCCTGAAACCTATGGTTTTTTCAGTGAATATATATATATATATATATATATATATATATATATTCACTGAAAAAACCATAGGTTTCAGGGACGTTATAGTTACTTGCCTGAGTGTCTGTGTGGGTGGGGGGGTGTGACTCTGTGCTTAGATGTGTGAGTGGTTAATTCACTGGGTGTGTGGGTTCATGAGTGCATGTGGAAACAGCTGTATGGGTGAGTGAGTGTGTGTATGGGTGTGTTGGTTAGTGAATGGATGTCTCAGTGGTACATGTGTGAGTAACTACATATGTAAAACGCAGTGCATGAGAGAGTTGGAGTATATAAATGACTATATGTGAGAGTGAGTGATTGTGAGAGTGGCTGCATGGATGAGTGTGTGCTTGTATCAGTGATTGTAGAAGAGATTAAGTATGTGTTAGTATCAATATAAATAAGTGAGGTGGTGTATGTATATCTGTATAGGTGAGTAAATGGGAGTGTGATTGATTCTTTGCATGACTGACTAAATGTGTGAGTAACTCAATGGATGAGTGGCGGTGTGTGAGTGTCTGTATAGGTGTATGAGTGCATATGATAGTGCTGTATTAATGAGTGACTGCATGTATGAGTGACTGTATGGGTGAATGAGTGGATGTGTGTAGTTCTAGGAATCAGTGAGTGGGTATGTAGTAACTGGTATTGGTGTGTCTATGGTTTCGAAAATGGTAGTCTGTATTTTAGAATGGGTGTATCAAAGGTTTTATTAAGGTATGAGGAGGTGCATCAGATTATCACGTGGATGATGTCATCAGTGATGTCATTTGAGATGTCATCAGTGATGTCATCAGTGATGTCACTGACCATGTCATGAATGACGTCATCAGCAGTGCATTGTGGGGGCGTGAGTTATAGTTAGCTCAGCTAACTATAACGGCCGAATTTCTATGGTTTTGTACGAGTGAAATGTGCAAGTAACTATAACGTCCCTGAAACCTATGGTTTTTTCAGTGAATTTCAAAGGTTTTTAACATGATAATTTGTAACTATAACGTCCCTGAAACCTATGGTTTTTTCTGTGAATTTCAAAGGTTTTTTAAATGCTAATTTCTAATTATAACATTCATTAAACCTATCTGCTGTGCGATCCAAAAACAAGCTGGTGCTTGTAGTGTTATGGACAGTGGACGCAACCATGTTACCTCAGGCAGTGGGGAAGATCTCGGTCATGAACCTGTGTCGTCGCCCCCTTTAAGCGGAAGCGCAGTGGGCTGGTCCAACGTATGCCACTCCAGCGTAGAAGTGTGAATAAATAGGCCGGGGTTCTGGGCGTGGTTCACTTGTGTGAAAGCCAACGCGTCTGCCAGAGCGGCGACCCTCACCCTGCCACGTGGCTGCCGCCATGACCGCGGGCCTCCTCGACACAAGCCCCCTGCGAACACAGCGGCACAGCACTGCACAGTTATGTATGTACAGACTACTGCCTTCGATCTACACTGCGGACAGCAGGGCTCACGATTCAGATTGAGTCGCGATTCCAGATGACGGAGTCCAGTAGGCATGACACATTGCTCCCAGTACGGCCCGCCAGGACCACGCATCATCGCAGGCTGCGTACATGCTGAGCGACAGAGGTACCACTAACTCAGTGCACCACAAGTAAACGCCATGTGGCCTTATTAAGGCAGAATTCATTAAACAAAAGACATTGCTACCAGTGCGGCCCACACGGACCACGCATCATCGCAGGATGCGCACACGCTGAGTGCTTCAGGTGCCACTAGCTCACTGCACCATAAGTCATCGCCATGTACCCTTAAACCTACATAATATCCTTTTAGTATCCTTGCTTCAAGAACTTTTTTGAAATCAATTATTGCTTTAGTACAATGACCAAATTCATCTTGCAACTCCAAAGGAACACTGAATGGCAGTCTACACTGCGAACAGCAGAGCTCACAATTTGAATTCAGTCTTGAATTATTAATTGCAGACAGAATTGTACTCTATGTCGTTGAATTTTCTCAAGAGGAAGTGACAAAAAGCTTTCCTCGATGTCTGTGCTGACTACTGCCTTCGATCTACACTGCGGACAACAGGGCTCACAATTCAGATTGAGTCGCGATTCCAGATGACGGAGTCCAGTAGGCATGACACTGCTCCCAGTGCGGCCCGCCCGGACCACGCATCATCGGTAGCTGTGCACATGCAGAATGCTTCTGATGCTCCTACCTCAGTCCACCACAACTGATGGACCCTTTATGACAGAATATTTTGTGTATGATTTCAGATCTGGTGCCCCTAACTTAGTGTAGCACAAGTCATGGACCCTTTATGATTGAATCTCTGTGTGTGATCTGATGATTACTGTTGTACTTGTTACCAGCACCAACCATTCCCGGAGGGCTGGCTTACACTCACCCCACACGCATCCAGCACAGACGTCACTGGACATGTGACCCTGGTAATGAAAAGGAGTCGAGTGCACATGCTCGTACCCAGTTCCACTATCTATCTGTGTCCGTGTGTTCATTATGTATGCAACATACTGCCCCTGGGCCCTACCACATTACTTTGTGCTCTGGACAGCGTATGCAACCAACTTACTTTTGATAGTGGGAGAAAACTTTGGTTATGTAACTTTGTCTCGGTCATTGTACAAGTACGTACGTAGAGACTGGATGATTAGAGTACTGCAAGGAGAGTGTATAGTGAATTTATAAGTACGTGGGGATTGGTGGAGTGATTGTTTAAGTACATTTGTTGGCGCACCCTAACTCCGTCAACGAGCTTGTCTCTAATTGGCTGCCCTCCATGTCCCAAAAACTGAAATTTGGATTTTGCATGGCCCAGTATTGCTACAGCTGCAATACTCCACTGAATGTGCAATAAACATTAACACCCACACAGATGTGTCATGTCCACCATCTTTCTTGTGTGTAACTATGGATGAATGTAGGGTCAGTGATTCCCCGTACCTTCCATGTTGGCCATGTTCAGGGACTTGGCTCACAGAGTGACACATTGACGCTTGCGACCCGGGTGACGGCAGCACTACAACAAGAACACCGGCATGCCAGTGTTGCAAGATTTTTTAAGCATTCTCTAGCCCAAAGACAACCAAAAAGTAGCCCAAACTAGCCCAATATTGCTACTTTAAGGAAGGAGGGGCAGGGACATCATCAAGCAGGCGGTGAATGGATTGGAATTGATGTTGCAGCAGGCTGCCAAGTAAATATTTGTCTAATAAAGTGCTTTAACATACTAGTTTGCTGGAGCGCTGTATATATATTTATAATCTGGCAACTAGCACAAACCTAAATTTTACCGCACAACCGGGAAAAATATAGCCCAATTGTGCGTGATCTAGCCCAATCTGGCAACAGTGCTGCATCAGTTGATTCCTCATACAGCTCACGATGGAGCCACGCCCATAGCTCTGGAGTCATTCTTCACAGCCTCACGCAGAACTGGCATACGCCAGGCCAGGCCAGCCCACTCCGCTTACGCTTACAGGGAAGGACAACAACGCTACATGGCCCAGATTTTCATTGCAGTGATCTGCTGGTCACACCCTAGTTGTCAGTACGCCACAGCCACTCCCTCACGGCTAGTATACACCCACACCACACTCATCCAGCACAGGTGTCACAGCACACGTGACCCTGCCAATAAAAAAGACCGGGCGCCCATTCTCAATGCCATTTCAGAGCTGCTCGCACCGGATGCACTGCGGCCGGCACAGGCACACCGGCACGGGACGGTGACTTTCGGTCCACTGAGGTATGGGTACCGTAACTGCTGAGCGGGTGTACAGCCTGCGGTGATGGCCCGTCCCGGCGTTCTGGACAGCTATGGTTTGTGTGCCCTGCTGGACTGCAGTGTCGGCCTGAGCCACCGAACAGGGAGGCCTACCACCACGTGCGTGGCCTCACTGTTCACTGGGTTAGTGGCACCGCAAGGACTGAGCGGGTGTGCAACCTGTGATGATGATAGGTGCACTAGTATGTCCTCTGGCATGGCAAAATCAAGACGCAGCACCAAATGTGAGACCTGTTGGCCTGCGGAGCGGGACTGCATGATGCGGAGGGTGCCCTGTCCGCGAAAAGGTGAGCAGTGAGGCCTGGGTGCGCAGCGGTGGGCAAATACGTCTGGGCGGCGGGAGTAAATACACAAAGGCAGCACAGCGATTTAGGCGTACGGAATCGTATATACTCTCCCATTACTAATTCTGTACTATGTTTAGATGTGGGAGCTTGAGGGCTCCACTAGGTCCCGGCACGTGGTTGGAGACACAGCACTCACTGTCCCTCTTCATCTCTTCCTTTCTCTCCTTCACACTCTTTCTCTCTCTCTTCTTCTCTCACTCTCTCAATCTTTCTCTCTGTTTTCCTCTCACTCTTTCTTTCTTTTTCTCTCTCTCTTCCTGTCACTCCCACTGTTTCTCTCTTTCTCTCTGTCTTCCTCTCACTCCTTCTTTCTTTTTCTCTCTGTCTTCCTCTCACCCTTTCTTTCTCTCTCTTTTTCTCTCTTTCTCTCTCCTTTGATGGACGCATGACGCACAATCTTATCTTGCTTTTTGTCTTGCAGGCCTGCGATGAAGCATGGCCATCCTGCAATCAACACTCAACCTGAATTGTGAGCACCGCTCTCCGCATGTACACAAAGGGTGAGGAGGTTTCTTCGGCACGTGGTGGACCCTCTTCGACACATGCCGGTGGTGTAAGGTGAGCAGAGAGGCTTGTTTGCGCAGTGGCGGGCATTCACCTCCGGGCAGTGGGAGTGGATGGGGTGCAGCAGCCTGGGTGCGCAGCGGAACGCAGTCACCTCCTGGTAGTGGGAGTGCATGGGGTGCAGCAGCCTGGGTGCGCAGCGGCTGTCATACACCTCTAGGCAGTGGGAGTGGATGGAGTACAGCAGCCTGGGTGTACAGCAGCAGGTAGACACCTCTGGGCAGTGGAAGTGGATGGGGTACACTAGCCTGGATACACAAAGGCGGGACTGCGATTTAGGCATACGCAGTTGTATGTACTCATCCATTACTGATTCCATTTTTATGTTTCAGATGACTAAGCTTGAGGGCTGCCCTATATCCCGGCACGTGGTTGGAGACACACCGGTGACAGAAAGGTGAGCTGTGAGGATTTTCTCCACAGTGTCAACACTCACTCTCCCTCTCCATCTCTTCCTTTCTATCACTCACACTCTTTCTCTCTTTCTCACTCTCTATCTCTTCCTTTCTCTCTCTCACACTCATTCTCTCTTTCTCTGTCTCTTCCTCTCTCTCTCATTCTTTCTTTCTCTCTCTTCCTCTCTCACTCTTTCTCTCTCTCTTCCTCTCTCTCACACTGTCTCTCTCTTCCTCTCTCTCACACTGTTTCTCTCTTCCTTGTATCTCACTCTTTCTCTCTTTCTCTGTCTTCCTCTCTCTCACACTTTCTCTCTTCCTCACTCTCACTCTTTCTCTCTTCCTTTCTCTCACACTTTCTCTCTTCCTCACTCTCACTCTTTCTCTCTCTCTCTTCCTTTCTCTCACTCTTTCTCTCTCTCCCTCTCTCTCACTCTTTCTCTCTCTCTACCTCTCTCTCACTCTTTCTCTCTCTTTCTGTCTCTCACTGTTTCTCTCTCTCTTCGTCTCTCTCACTCTTTATCTCTGTCTTCCTCTCACTCTTTCTGTCTTTTTCTCTCTCTCTTTCTGTCACTCCCACTGTTTCTCTCTTTCTCTCTGTCTTCCTCTCACTCCTTCTTTCTTTTTCTCTCTGTCTTCCTCTCACTCTTTCTTTCTCTCTCTATCTCTCTTTCTCTCTCCTTTGATGGACGCATGACGCACAATTTTATCTTGCAGGCCTGCGATGAAGCGTGGCAATCCTGCAATCAACACTCAACCTGAATTGTGAGCTCCGCTCTCCGTGTGTACACAACGGGTGAGGAGGTTTCTTCGGCACGTGGTGGACCCTCTTCGACACACGCCGGTAGTGTAAGGTGAACAGAGAGGCTTGTTTGCGCAGCGGCGGGCATTCACCTCCGGGCAGTGGGAGTAGATGGGGTGCAGCAGCCTGGGTGCGCACCGGCACGCAGTCATCTCCGGGCAGTGGGAGTGCATGGGGTGCAGTAGCCTGGGTGCGCAGCGGCTGTCATACACCTCTGGACAGTGGGAGTGGATGGAGTGCAGCAGCCTAGGTGTACAGCAGCGGGTAGATACCTCTGGGCAGTGGAAGTGGATGGGGTACACTAGCCTGGATACACAAAGTCGGGACAGCGATTTAGGCATACGCAGTTGTATGTACTCATCCATTACTGATTCCATTTTTATGTTTCAGATGACTAAGCTTGAGGGCTGCCCTATATCCCGGCACGTGGTTGGAGACACACCGGTGACAGAAAGGTGAGCTGTGAGGATTTTGTCCACAGTGTCAACACTCCCTCTCCCTCTCCATCTCTTCCTTTCTGTCACTCACACTCTTTCTCTCTCTCTCACTCTCTATCTCTTCCTTTCTCTCTCTCACACTCTTTCTCTCTTTCTCTGTCTCTTCCTCTCTCTCTCATTCTTTCTTTCTCTCTCTTCCTCTCTCACTCTTTCTCTCTCTCTTCCTCTCTCTCACACTGTCTCTCTCTCTCCTCTCTCTCACACTGTTTCTCTCTTGCTTGTATCTCACTCTTTCTCTCTTTCTCTTTCTCTGTCTTCCTCTCTCTCACACTTTCTCTCTTCCTCACTCTCACTCTTTCTCTCTCTCTCTTCCTTTCTCTCACACTTTCTCTCTTCCTCACTCTCACTCTTTCTCTCTCTCTCTTCCTTTCTCTCACTCTTTCTCTCTCTCCCTCTCTCTCACTCTTTCTCTCTCTCTCCTCTCTCTCACTCTTTCTCTCTCTTTCTGTCTCTCACTGTTTCTCTCTCTCTTCGTCTCTCTCACTCTTTCTCTCTGTCTTCCTCTCACTCTTTCTTTCTTTTTCTCTCTCTCTTCCTGTCACTCTTACTGTTTCTCTCTTTCTCTCTGTCTTCCTCTCACTCCTTCTTTCTTTTTCTCTCTGTCTTCCTCTCACTCTTTCTTTCTCTCTCTATCTCTCTTTCTCTCTCCTTTGATGGACGCATGACGCACAATCTTATCCTTTGCAGGCCTGCGATGAAGCGTGGCCATCCTGCAATCAACACTCAACCTGAATTGTGAGCTCCGCTCTCCGCGTGTACACAACGGGTGAGGAGGTTTCTTCGGCACGTGGTGGACCCTCTTCGAGACACGCCGGTAGTGTAAGGTGAGCAGAGAGGCTTGTTTGCGCAGCGGCGGGCATTCACCTCCGGGCAGTGGGAGTGGATGGGGTGCAGCAGCCTGGGTGCGCACCGGCACGCAGTCACCTCCGGTCAGTGGGAGTGCATGGGGTGCAGCAGCCTGGGTGCGCAGCGGCTGTCATACACCTCTGGGCAGTGGGAGTGGATGGAGTGCAGCAGCCTAGGTGTACAGCAGCGGGTAGATACCTCTGGGCAGTGGAAGTGGATGGGGTACACTAGCCTGGATACACAAAGTCGGGACAGCGATTTAGGCATACGCAGTTGTATGTACTCATCCATTACTGATTCCATTTTTATGTTTCAGATGACTAAGCTTGAGGGCTGCCCTATATCCCGGCACGTGGTTGGAGACACACCGGTGACAGAAAGGTGAGCTGTGAGGATTTTGTCCACAGTGTCAACACTCACTCTCCCTCTCCATCTCTTCCTTTCTGTCACTCACACTCTTTCTCTCTCTCTCACTCTCTATCTCTTCCTTTCTCTCTCTCACACTCTTTCTCTCTTTCTCTGTCTCTTCCTCTCTCTCTCATTCTTTCTTTCTCTCTCTTCCTCTCTCACTCTTTCTCTCTCTCTTCCTCTCTCTCACACTGTCTCTCTCTTCCTCTCTCTCACACTGTTTCTCTCTTGCTTGTATCTCACTCTTTCTCTCTTTCTCTTTCTCTGTCTTCCTCTCTCTCACACTTTCTCTCTTCCTCACTCTCACTCTTTCTCTCTCTCTCTTCCTTTCTCTCACACTTTCTCTCTTCCTCACTCTCACTCTTTCTCTCTCTCTCTTCCTTTCTCTCACTCTTTCTCTCTCTCCCTCTCTCTCACTCTTTCTCTCTCTCTTCCTCTCTCTCACTGTTTCTCTCTCTTTCTGTCTCTCACTGTTTCTCTCTCTCTTCGTCTCTCTCACTCTTTCTCTCTGTCTTCCTCTCACTCTTTCTTTCTTTTTCTCTCTCTCTTCCTGTCACTCTTACTGTTTCTCTCTTTCTCTCTGTCTTCCTCTCACTCCTTCTTTCTTTTTCTCTCTGTCTTCCTCTCACTCTTTCTTTCTCTCTCTATCTCTCTTTCTCTCTCCTTTGATGGACGCATGACGCACAATCTTATCTTGCAGGCCTGCGATGAAGCGTGGCCATCCTGCAATCAACACTCAACCTGAATTGTGAGCTCCGCTCTCCGCGTGTACACAACGGGTGAGGAGGTTTCTTCGGCACGTGGTGGACCCTCTTCGAGACACGCCAGTAGTGTAAGGTGAGCAGAGAGGCTTGTTTGCGCAGCGGCGGGCATTCACCTCCGGGCAGTGGGAGTGGATGGGGTGCAGCAGCCTGGGTGCGCACCGGCACGCAGTCACCTCCGGGCAGTGGGAGTGCATGGGGTGCAGCAGCCTGGGTGCGCAGCGGCTGTCATACACCTCTGGGCAGTGGGAGTGGATGGAGTGCAGCAGCCTGGGTGTACAGCAGCGGGTAGATACCTCTGGGCAGTGGAAGTGGATGGGGTACACTAGCCTGGATACACAAAGTCGGGACAGCGATTTAGGCATACGCAGTTGTATGTACTCATCCATTACTGATTCCATTTTTATGTTTCAGATGACTAAGCTTGAGGGCTGC
This sequence comes from Calotriton arnoldi, assembly GCA_963921515.1. NCBI lineage: Eukaryota > Metazoa > Chordata > Amphibia > Caudata > Salamandridae > Calotriton > Calotriton arnoldi. The sequence goes on along the minus strand of CAWUFW010011955.1, from coordinate 423,683 downwards.
CCTATATCCCGGCACGTGGTTGGAGACACACCGGTGACAGAAAGGTGAGCTCTGAGGATTTTCTCCACAGTGTCAACACTCACTCTCCCTCTCCATCTCTTCCTTTCTGTCACTCACACTCTTTCTCTCTCTCTCACTCTCTATCTCTTCCTTTCTCTCTCTCACACTCTTTCTCTCTTTCTCTGTCTCTTCCTCTCTCTCTCATTCTTTCTTTCTCTCTCTTCCTCTCTCACTCTTTCTCTCTCTCTTCCTCTCTCTCACACTGTTTCTCTCTCTCTTCCTCTCTCTCACACTGTTTCTCTCTTTCTCTCTTCCTTGTATCTCACTCTTTCTCTTTCTCTGTCTTCCTCTCTCTCACACTTTCTCTCTTCCTCACTCTCACTCTTTCTCTCTCTCTCTCTTCCTTTCTCTCACTCTCTCTCTCTCTCTCTCTCTCTCTCACTCTCTCTCTCTCTCTTCCTCTCTCTCACTCTTTCTCTCTCTTTCTGTCTCTCACTGTTTCTCTCTCTCTTCGTCTCTCTCACTCTTTCTCTCTGTCTTCCTCTCACTCTTTCTTTCTTTTTCTCTCTCTCTTCCTGTCACTCCCACTGTTTCTCTCTTTCTCTCTGTCTTCCTCTCACTCCTTCTTTCTTTTTCTCTCTGTCTTCCTCTCACTCCTTCTTTCTTTTTCTCTCTGTCTTCCTCTCACTCTTTCTTTCTCTCTCTCCCTCTCTTTCTCTCTCCTTTGATGGTCGAATGACGCACAATCCTATCTTGCTTTTTATCTAACAGGCTCTGATTCACGAATCGACGTTCCCCCCCCACACCACCACAGCTGAACGCGTGTACAAACTGCGATGATGCGTGGCCATCCTGACAACGCCTGACAAAGTTGCTTCAGCACGTGGTGCACCCTCTTACACACACGCCGGTGGCAGAAGGTGAGCAGAGATACTTCTTTCCGCAGCAGCGGGCAGTAACCTCAGGGCGGTGAGAGTGGATAGTGTGCAGCAGCCTGGGCGCACAAGAGCGCACAGACACCTCCGAGCAGTGGGAGTGGATGGGCTGCAGCAGCCTGAGTGCGCATTGCCGAAACAGATAATTAGGCGTGTGCAGTTGTATGTACTCTGCAATTACTAATTCTATACTATCTTTCAGATCACTAAACTTAAGGGTGCACTATGTCCCGGCACGTGGTTGGAGACACACCGTCGGCACAAAGGTAAGCTGCGAAGATTTTCTCCAGTGTCAACACTCCCTCTCCATCTCTTCCTTTCTCTCTCTCACACTTTCTCTGTTTCTCTGTCTGTTCCTCTCTCTCATTCTTTCTTTCTCTCTCTTCCTCTCTCTCACTCTTTCTCTCTCTCTTTCTCTCTAACTCTCTCTCACACTGTTTCTCTCTCTCTCTTTTCCTTGTATCTTACTCTTTCTCTCTCACTCTTTCTCTTTCTCTGTCTTTGTCTGTCTTCCTCTCTCTCACTCTTTCTCTCTCTCTCCTCTCTCTCACTCTTCCTCTCTCTCTCTCTTCCTCTCTCTCACTCTTTCTCTCTCTCTCTTCCTCTCTCACACTATTTCTCTCTTTCTCTCACTACTCTTTCTCTATTTCTTTGTCTTCCTCTCTCTCTCACTCTTTCTTTGTTTCTCTCTTTCTCCCTCACTCTTTCTCTCTTTCTCTTTCTCCTTTGCTGGACGCATGACGCACCATCTTATCTTTCTTTTTGTCTTACAGGCTGTGATTCACAAATGGTCCAGCAATGACATGACATGGCTGTACATAGTTTTATTTGTTGTTGTTTTGTTTTAATAAAATGTTTTATATGTAAATCCATACATGACTAAGATTCTTATTTCTCCAACCTAACGTGACTGTCACATTTGTTTGTGGGGGGTGGGGGTGAGAGGAGATGGCGGACAAGGAGCTCCTACTGGGGGATGTCGGAGCAGTGTTGGATGTCCGACCTGCATGATCGTTGCCTCCATTACATCTGTTCTCAGAGACTTAAGAGCCGGCGGTCTGGCTCATAGATGAAGAACTGCGAGCCGACTAGCAGGCTCATAGAGGGAGAACCGCGGCCCGTCAGTTCGCAGAGGAAGAGCTGCGGGCCAGCTCGCAGAGGAACACCTGCGGGCCGACTAGTATAGGGAAATGTGCGGGCCATCGGCTTCCAAAGGGATAGCTGCGGAACACTGATGTGGGGAGAGGGAGCGTGAAGAGCGTATCTCGCAGAGAGACACCTCCGGTATATTTCCAGTATTGGCTTCACAGATACAACTGCGGGCCCGAGAACTCGCACCCGAAGAGCTGTGAGCCGACAAGTGGTTTGCAGAGGCAGACTTGCGGGCCCAAGTATATTGTTGGAGGTATGCTGTTGATGGTGGAAAAGGGGGCGTTACCTGCTGATGTAGGGAGACGCAGCGTGAAAGCGGTATCTCGCACAGACAGAGCTCCGGTATATTAAATTGCCCCCGGGACCTTTCTTTTATATTTTCACTCGATGCGAGGCACAAGATGGCTGCTAACACTTCCTGGTTTGAATTGTTAGCAGCCAATCAGAGGCAAGCTTGTGCTCGGGAGTTAGGCACAGTCCAGATATATATATCTTTTTTTCCTTTAATATCTCAAAAACTACTGAACGGATTTACACCATTTCCACAAAACAGCGCTTTCTGCACCAAGACCTTTCTCCCTACCAAATTTGCAATTCTTTCTTTGTCACACAGTACATGTAATGCACTGCTCTCATCAAGAATGGAATCAGTAATGGCACAATTTCCCTGTTGCTCCACACATAAATACATGTAAAGAACAAATCAGAATAGTTCCTTTATTTTTTCAAATTGCAAAACTTCTCTCTATTGGTTATTTTTGAACTTTCGATATAAACAGTTTTTTAAAAATTTAAGAACACATACAGGTGAGAAGTTCAACGTATTCTATCAACAAACTTTCTAGAACATTGTACGACACGTGCAGGTTAAAAGTTCATCCTTTTTTCAAACCTAACGATATTTTTTTGCAACATTTTCTCGAACATTTAAGGGCACGTGCAGGTTAAAAGTTCACCATTGTTTTAAGTTCGAACAGTGCCTTCCAAATGCAAGTACCAGGTGTGGTTGAACTGAGCAAATGTTATCCTATCATATGAACTCTACGTTGAAACTGCTTTTTATTAACCAATCACAACGATGCTTTTCGACAAACTAATATGCACCCTACTTTTTAGTAAACAACGTTTTTCATCTCCCAATCAGTTATCGTTTTGTATGAGAAAAAAAAGTAGTTCCCCATCTTTAAACATATCTCTTATTCTACGAACGGACTGCACGAGCTACAGACATCTATCCATATCTTCCAGCTACACCTTCAAAATGCTAGTGTGGATCGTAGGACATAGCTATGTTTTCTGGTGCAAGAGGTATGCAGAACAGAGACGTATTGACTTAGACCTAGGTTTACAAAATGTGGACATTAAATGGTTTGAACAGAGAGGATTGAAGTGGCACCAATTACTCCCTTTGGTTAAAACATGTTTGCATCTCCAACTCCCTGACCTCATGATTGTGCACTGTGGTGGAAATGACCTAGGCACATTGACTGGGGTAGGTTTGGAAATGCTAATGAAGGACACCTTTAGACAATTGATGTTGCTTTTGCCTCAAACTGTCTTTGTATATTCCAATATATGCCAAAGACAGAAGTGGAAATGGTCAAATAAATTTTGTCCTCAGATTGAAAAATCTAGGAAGAATGTCAACAAAGCTGTATCTGCATACCTCAGAGACCATAGAATAGGGTCGATCTACAACAACAACATACGTTATGATATGGCTGATATCTACAGAAGTGATGGAGTACACTTCACAGATCAGGGAAATAGAGTTTTTCTGAATAACCTGAAGCTGTGCATCTGCACTTATATGTAGCTCCAACTAATAAACACAAAGGCTCTTTTTAGAGCTGCCTTATATTCCCAATATCGGTTCGCAGACTGACAACTGCGATCCGACTAACACAGGGAGTCCTGCGGGCCGTTGGGCAGCCTCGCAAAGGGAGAACTACGGCCCGTGGCCTCGGCTCGCACAGAGAGAGCTACGGGCCGTCGGGTCGCAAACGCAGAGCTGTGAGCCAATGGACTGGTAGTGTTTTATGGTTTAGGGTAGTGCAGTGGTGTGTATGTAGTGTAGGGGGTCCTGCTGTGGGTAGTGTTTTAGGGTTTACGGTAGTGCAGTGGTGTTTGTGTAGTGTAGAGGGTGGTGCTAGGGGTACATTTAGGGTTTAGGGTAGGGCAGTGGTCTTTACGTAGTGTAGGGGGTCCTGCTGTGAGTAGTGTTTTAGGGTGTAGGATAGTGCAGTGGTGTTTGGGTAGTGTAGAGGGTCATGCTGGGGGTAGCGTTTTACGGTTTAGGGTAGTGCAGTGGTGTTTCTGTAGTTTAGGGGGTCGTGATGGGGGTAGTGTTTTAGTGTTTAAGGTAGTGCAGTGGCATTTCTGTAGTGTAGGGGGTCGTGCTGGCAGTAGTGGTTTAGTGTTTAGTTACGTAGTGCAGTGGTGTTTGGGTAGTGTAGGGGGTCGTGGTGGGGTAATTTTTTAGGGTTTAGGGTAGTGCAGTGGTGTTTCTGTAGTGTAGGGGGTTGTGCTGCGGGTAGTGTTTTAGGGTTTAAGGTAGTGCAGGGGTGTTTCTGTAGTGTAGGGGGTCGTGCTGGCAGTAGTGGTTTAGTGTTTAGTTACGTAGTGCAGTGGTGTTTGGGTAGTGTAGGGGGTCGTGCTGGGATAGTGTTTTAGGGTTTAAGGTAGTGCAGTGGTGTTTCTTTAGTGTAGGGGGTCGTGCTGGCAGTAGTGGTTTAGTGTTTAGTTAGGTAGTGCAGTGGTGTTTGGGTTGTGTAGAGGGTCGTGCCGACAGACTGACTCACAGAGCTCCGAGCCAATGGACTGGCTTCTAAAGGCATAGCCGCGACCTCGTGATGAGAGGAGAGGCAGCATGAAAGGAGTATCTTACACAGACACAGATGCCAGTGTTGCCTCGCAGAGGTAAAACTACACACCTGATGGCTTCTACACGGAGAGATGCGAGCTGACAGACTAAGTCACAAAATGGCTGCCAACACTTCCTAGTTTCAACAGTTCACAGCCAATGAGCCGTGAGCTCGTGCTCGTAACCCTCAGCCAATCAGATGTCAGAATTCTCAAATATCGATATCTGTAAAATTTGATATTTCTCAAAAACTACTGAACGGATTTACACCATTTCAACAAAAGCGCACTTTCTCGACCACAACCTTTCTCCCTCACAAATTTGGTGTAATTCCATTCAGCAGTTTGACCTGTAGCCTTGTCTAAAGTTTCCTATGGAAAATGCATTGAAAAAAAACACATTTTGGGACTCCCCTTTTTTCTCAGCCCCCCCTTGACCAAACACCCCCAAACTTTCAAGCTAGGAGCTGATCAAAAAAGAGAAACTTTTTTGAAAATTTCGTAAAGATTTGTCAAACGACGCCAAAGTTATAAGCACATGGAGGGCTCCAGGAGAGTGGCCGCGCAACCCCCCTCCCAACATGAGTGAAGCCCCGGGGCTGCGGGGACCCCAGCGGGCCCCCGCAGCCCCAGCGACTTCCAGCTATTATTTTTTAAGAAATGCCCGCGGGACCTTGCCCACCCGGGGATCTCATTAAAATAAAACGCGGGAACCCGCGACCCCAGCGGGAATTGCGCCGATTTTTGTTTTTTTATAAAAAATGCTTTTTTTGGCCCTGGGGTCCTTCTGGGACCCCCTGAGCAGGTCTAGGGGGTCACGGTGTTTCTACCCTGCCCCCTTCTCTTGTTTTATACCTTTGTTTCTCTGTTTTCTAGTGACTCGCTTCTACCGAGCCACAAGATGGCTGCCAACACTTCCTGGTTTGGAGTGTTCGCAGCCAATCACAGTGAAGCTCGTGCACGGGACTTAGGCTCCGCCCAGATATCGAAACTTTTATTTTTCTTATTTCTGAGCAGTCACTGAACGGATTTACACCATTTTACAAAAGGTCACTTTCTGAGCCAAGCACTACCTTTTTGCCAAATTTGGGGTAATTCCGTTCAGTAGTTTTGGCTGTAGCCTTGCACAAAGTTTCCTATGGGAAATTGATTTTTTGACTCTTATTTTTTGTATTTCTCAAAAACTACTGAACGGATTTACCCCATTTAAAAAAAAGGTCGCTTTCTGAACCAAGCTCTACCTTTTTGCCAAATTTGGGGTAATTCCGTTCAGCAGTTCAGGCTGTAGCTCGTCGCAAAATTTCCGATGGAAATTAACATGGAGAAAACGAGTTTTGGGACCCCCCTTTTTTCTCATCCCCTGCTTGACGAATCACCCCCAAACTTTCAGGATGGGAGCTGACCTGGATAGACTTTATTTTTGTAGAATTTCAGGAAGATTCGTCAAACGACGCCAAAGTTATTAGCAAATCAAAAAATGCTTTTCCTATGGAAACTAGGTTGTACCTATAACTACCTACTGGCGACCGCCAGTAGGTAATATATATATATATATATATATATATATATATATATATATTAAAACTGTATATCAGCAAAAAACAACTTGGATATCACAGAAGGGCTTTGTGAAATGCACAAAATGTAAAGCTTGCAATTATGGCCGCAACAGGACAGAAATTACAACAATTCAAGGCCTGAAAAAGTTATTAAAGATAAGATCACGTGTGAATCCACTTATGTGGTCTACCTTTTGGAGTGTATATGCAGCCAGAAATATATTGGCAGTACTGTGAATAAATTAAAATTGCGTATCCTCCAACATTTGCGAGCCATATCAAATAAGGACTTTACTTATGCAATGGCCAAACATATCTGGAGAGAACATGAAGGAATTTTAAACAAGAATAAACTCTCATACTCTGGTATTGAACAAATAACATCTCATATCAGAGGGGGAGATAGAGAGTTGACATTGAGACGTGCAGAATCGAGATGGATTGTCAACTTAGGAACAGAGATACCATGGGGACTAAATGCTGATGCGGAATTATACACCTTTCTGTAAAAACATTCCTGGTTCTCCTCGTCTTAATGGAATGTCCTGATTTTATTTGCATTTTTATGCCAGGCATGTGATAGGTATAGGATCACAAACAATGGGCCTGATGTTGATTAATTAACTCCGTCTGATCCATATGAATTGCATTGATGTATCCCGCTTAAGACTTTTAATTATTGTGATCATGTGTAATTTTTGCATTGGCCATTTTTAGAATCGTGGTAAACAAACTGATTATTTATGTGGGCTTTTTAACAGAAATATTGATGCGGGGTAGCCATGAATAGATGAATTTCTATCGGTAGTAATCTTAGATTATGAAGGATTGCTTTCCATATAGATTAGGAATTTACGTTAACATTAAACAGGACAGCATTCATCTAATTGGGAAGCAATTTGGCCATCTTTTGGGGATTAAGGGAGGTGGCTGGTTTTAGACCATGATATATAATATGGTTTTTAACATATAGGCACCTGGCACTTTATTATGGAGTGCGTAATACATAGGAACAAATGTATAGCACTTCAGTATAAGCTGGAGAGTAACTGGGAGGGGATTAGTGATAGTTGGTCAGGATAACTAACATCATTCTCTTCTATATCCAGCAATTTCGTCCTTATGCACCCATTTCCCATCTTCTAGAACAAATGGTAGCCGCACTTCTGCACTTTAATATGTATATGCACTTTGAGGTTCTTTCTGCTATTTTGCACATATTTATCTCCGGACTTTGTACATACATGTTGGAGAAACAACACAATGCATTTTTTTAGAAGCATGAGTCACTTTAATTGTCTGTTCCTGAAGGGATATAAGATGAATAATTGTATCAGAAATAGATCGAGTAGATATGACCAAAGAATTGGCCATATGGGACCAAGAGGCTTGGGAGGATTCATCATACAGTAATGACTGAATGTTAGATTATGACTCCAGGGCCGTCTATTTGTGAATTAGTTGGGATAATAACAAAGAGTTGAACTTGGCAAATTATCTATTTAAATTTTGGAATAAGAATGCGACAACTTTTGCTTTGCCATGCAATCCACCTAGTATAAATGTAATGAGTTGATATTTGTACTTCACAAGTGGATATTATGAAAAGAGATATGCAGATTGAAAAATTGAAAAAATGAAAATTTGAAAAAATGAAAATAGAGATGGAAAAAGAATTTTCGTTTAAATGTCATAATGTAATTGAACACAATGCATGTATATGTCCCCTTTAAGAAACTGACCTTGTTTTTAATTGGTGGTGGGGGGAAATGAGCCATGCTTCCCCTTTAAATAGCACATTTTGTTCTGCACATGTTGACCCAGTAGAAGGCGCAAGCCGAAACGCGTAGGTCATTTCTGTTTTTGTATGCACCTCCTGCACTTTGCTTTGAGAGGCTTCTAATGCAAGGGCCTCCGGAAACAACGAAAATTAATAAAGCCCTTCGGAAGCCAGTTCCTGGTAGTGCCGTGCTTCATTTCGCCCTGGAAATTATGTGTCAAGAGCGAAGGGCATTTGTGTGGAGTAAGTGAAGGAATATATATATATATATATATATATATAACCATATAAATAATAGCAGTGTATACTTGTAGTCATTATCTACATTCTCATTCTCTATGCTCTACTTTTCGTAACCCCACTGCTTCGTAGTCACAAATAATCCAAACACTGATGAAGACCAATGAAAAGGAGCATACAATTACTTACTATATATAGCTTAATTCAAAGCAAATAGGGCACACAAACAAATAACATCCAATGATATTCCTTGGGAGTCTTGCACTTCAATTTCAAATCTGCTTAATTGAAGTTTATTACATTTGCACATCAGCACAGCTGGGATATTGCAGTTTGCTATGGCTTCTCCTGCCAAGCCATAGCAAACACTGCTCCAATTCATAGAAGCGAGAGCATTAAAAATGCTCTTGCTTTCATGAAGCACAGAAAATTGCTTTTGGACAGAGGGAGCTGCATGTCAGCAGCTCCTTCTGTCCAAAAGTAATGCTGGCTCCCGCAGGAGACGGGGCGCCAGCAGGGACCGCGGGGGCCTCCAGGCTCCCCCCACAGGCCCCAACAAGGTGGCCATGCCCCTTGGGATGGGGTCCCTGGCCAAAATCAGCTTGAGGAAGGGGGGCCATGCAGGGCCGCTCCCCATTTAAAAGAAAAAAGATGATGGCCTGGCCCCAGGGGATGGGGTACCTGGGGCTGAAATAGGCCTAAGGAGGGGGGCCTCACAGCCCCCGCCATCTAAAATAAAGAAAAAAAATAAAGGGCAGGCAACGCGGGATGTGGTTCCCAGGGCCGTAATCGGCCTGGGGAGGGAGGCCGCGCGGCCCCCTCCCCATTTTAAAAAAAAGATTGGCCCCCAGATGGGGTTCTCAGGGCCAAAAGTGGCAGCCCTCTTCCCTAAAAAAAAATATTTAATAAAAAAAACTCCAGCATGTCGCCGGAGGCCATGCCTCCTTCACCACCACTCTGCAAATGGACCTCCTGGCACAGTGGTGGTTGGGGAATGAAATCCTCTTGAATGCTGAGGGTCTTTGGGGCAAAGAAGCCCTCTTGTTACCTTCATGAAGTCCCAGACAGCGGAATTGCTGAGAGGACTTCTGGTTGGGGAATGAATTCCACTTTACTCCTGAGGGCCTCAGGACTAAAGTGAACTACTTCCCTCAAGCAGTAATGTGTCAGGAGGTGCTTTTGCACAGTGGTGGAGATAGGGGGGGTGGCCTCTGACAACCTCTCAGCAATCCAGCTGTGTGCGTGTTACTGGAGGTGGCAGGAGGGGCAGTTGGCTCCCAAGGACCCACAAAAGCCAAGGGGATGTCATCCCTTAACTTGTAGTGAGCCAGGAGGTGCATTTGCAGAGTGGTGGAGATATACTGTATAAAAATTAATCCTTGAACACTGGTGAAAAGCAATTATATAGATTGTAGAAAACAACCCCAGAACTGCACAGCATGTCACTACAAATAAGCAACACTATGCATTGTGCTCACTACACATATTTAATCAATTCTTTTACCTATAGTTACTCAACTAATCTAAACAAACATATCTTAAAACTAACTCCTTTAATATTAAAAGTGGTACAATACTACTGATTGATGTAAAGGACACTGGGATACAGAGACCCTTATAAAGACATCACCTCTGGTATGCCGAAAAATATCATAAGCACTGATGATCTACGTAGAACAAATACCCTATATCACTTTTTTAGCAGTAATCCTCCTTAGAGATTTGGTTGAAGAAACAAAAGATAAGAATTTTGGAGCTTGAAAGGCAGTTTTTGTTTGAATTTGATGTTGCTGTCATTACATTCTGTCCATCCAGTTTCACTCTTTAAATAGACAGTATAGTGTCCAGATGTTACACTACGTCCTTCGTGAAAGATGATAGCCATTGTAGTATAAGTTCTTCCAGAAATTAATATTTGTCCAGCTCTGAAGTTTGTAATCTCTGTTCCCAATTTACTGTCATCTGCTCTGCATTGTTGTAGCATTCATATAAGATATTTTCCACTTCTTCATGCAGGTAAAGTCAACATAACATCTGATTGACACATTTGAGCAGGTATTGTTTTGGTTAGCTTTTTTGATCAATCTGTCAAAAGGCACAGTTTTGCAATCTGTTAGTGTTAAATTAAGACATCTCTATACATCTATTTGTGTATTTGATGTGAAAGAGCAATCTTCACACTCATGGTTCCATGAGTAATTCATTCCAAATAAGTCATCAATACCTATTTCTTCTTCTTCTAAAACTCCAAGGATGACCCGTATACATGCATGTGCATCTTGTTGAGTGTGCTGGGTAAATTGTACTGATCCATTACATATATCTGCTAGATCTTGAATGCCTGAAGCACAATGCATGACAGTTCTATCACTATGTAATTGTTGAAGCAAACCACACAGTGCAGAACACAATCTCTTCTGTGGTTTCTGTTCAATTGCATTTATAAGATGTGGTAACTGAAAGAGGACATTGAGAACACCATTTGCACAGCAGTTAACAAAAGAAGGGTTTGACAACTGGTAAACTAGAATATCTCCCTCATTTCCACTTTTTTTCTTCAGATTCCTTGTTCTCCTTTTTTCCTTCTTTTCAGTAATATCCATACAATCCTTTGTAAGCTTTCACTTTGGACAGATTATCGGTTTTCCATAAATGGGATACTGTTCTTAATAAGCAGCATACACTTCTTAACCGACTGTACTCTTTGAAAACAAGTTGCATAGGCACTTATTTTGCTGTCATAAAATTGAACCAAACACAAACTGGACAATGTTCTAACTCGAGATAACACTACATATGACATACCTTCTTTAAACACAGTACATCCAATATTAATCAAAGCTGCATCTACACTTAAACCTTGAGATTTATGGATAGTCACAGCGTATGCTAGAGAACCTGGAGACCTTCTGCCATAGAACATAAAAGTCTCTTGTAAGCAAAAAATGTACAATACACCTACCAATTTACTTTATGCCATCAATCTGATCAACCTTTATTGCTAAGTATTCAACCTCATTCATATTTGGAAAGTTAATAAAATCAATCACTTTTCTCTAAGCACCATTTACTAATCCTTCCTCAACGTTTAAATTTCTATGCAAAATTACTCTTGCAAACACTTAAACATTTCTCTAATCCCACAGTTCTGGAAACAAATATTTCCAATGAATCCAGTTTCATTTGTAGTTTTTCATTTAAGAGTACTGTCATACCCTAGTGTTGCATTTTGTCTATTGTAGTAAGTTTCAAAATGTCTTCTTTCTACAAATTTTAGTAGTTCTTCGTTAAAACAGAAGCACTCTTGAAGTGTAGGCATTTTGCAGACTATCGATTTTTCTTCTTGAATGAAACTAAACATTAGCTCTGCTGCTGTCTTGGTTGCAGGAAACAGTTTCTAAACAAGTCGACTTTCTAATTGACATTTTCTCTCTTTGGTGAAAACTCCTTCTCTAATATCTTTGAGAATATTTCTGTATTCCACGTCAGATGGTTGACACATATTCCTAAGTAGTTCCTTGTATTGAAAGTTTGGTCAAATGTTTACATTTCCAATACTTCCCAAGGAATTCATCTTGGAGAAGTGCCTTGAACACAGGCTGTTCTTTGATGGGGTAAGTTGTAGTAGGTTGCCGAAGTCAAATATGTGCTTTCCTCCAAATAATACGCCATACTCTGTTTTAAAAATCTGTTGCATTCTCAAGTGTACAAAGGCAAGCATTAAGTTTGAGACCATGGTCACCTCATCAATGATTAAAAGTTTCAGTTTCTTCAGTACTCTTGAGACTTCATGATAAGCTTCACCGGATAAGTTTTGGTACTCCAGTTTGTTGTCATGTTCCACAGGTAGCATAAGTATTCGGTGTAAAGTTATTCCTTTAATGTTGTATGCAGTCAATCCTGTTGGTGTTGTTACTACACATAACAAATTTGAGTCTGTAGTCCTCTGTAGGTAAGCAGTGAGACTTCAATTAAAAAGCCTTTCCCAGTACCAGCTTGACCACTGACATATAATAGTATTGGCTAAAATGATGAGCATTTAATTTTTTTCTTCTCGTAGAGGAATCCATGCCCTATTTTCTATTTTACCTCCATATTTTTTCTTTCTGCTCATTGTTCAGTTGTCCAATTAACTGCTCCAAATCAACACTTTCTTGTCTTGTGTGTTGCATTCAGTCTCTACCACATTCATGGCTATGGAAACTTAATTTTCAATAATTGGTTGTCCAAGAGGATCTTGGCTTATAGGTCCAGAACTTTGGCTGCTTTGTGAACTGTCCTTAGCTATCTCAGCAGCAATTGTTTCCTAATGTTCAATCTCATCATTTACCATTTTTATGTAGTTGGAAAATACTGAAAAGTGAATGCTGTCTTTCACAGCATTGAAAGAATCGTTGTAGCAGTCAAAGTGTCCTGGTAACTCCAATTCAGAACTCCAAGGGTTGAACAGTTGCAGAAGTGCCAAATAGAAAAATTCTCTTTTATTAGGAGTTTGGCAACTATGGGGCAGATTTACGTTGAACTAACGCAGCAGGGTACAGCAAGTCATTTTGCTGCGCTGCGCTGTGTTAGTTTTGAAGCACAGGGATGCAACATATTTACAAGAATATGTCGCATCCTTGTGCTTCCCCTGCGCTGGCGCACAAACTGCAGCCATATGCCGGCGCAGGCACCCTTGCACCATGGTGCAAGGATGCTCATGCGTCGTGGGAGATTATTTTGTGCAGGAAGGGGAACCTTCCTGCACAAAAACAATCACTACAACCATTTTCTCTTTCAATGCGTGCTGCAGAATGCAGCACGCATTGAAAGAGGAAACGAGGAGAAATGAAAACATTTCTCCTCGGTGCGCTCGCTACGCCACCTCTAGGGTGGCGTAGCTTTCAGACGCATCTCCAGAGTTACGATTTCTCGTAATTCTGGAGATGTGTCTTGTTCCATGAGTGTTGCGTGGGAACACCCACAGCAACACCCATGGAACGCCCCTTCACCGCAAAGTGCTGCGTGTGAAGGGGCCGTATTTACAAGGAGAGGAAGAGTCACGCAGGGTGGCTTTTCCTCTCCTTGTAAATATGGAGCAGCCCCCTGCGCCACCAGTACATCACGAAAAGTGACGTACTGGTGGTGCAGGGGGCTCGTAAATCTGCCCCTAAGTTTTATGTGGTTTATTAAACTTCCTTTTATATGTCGAATCAAACAACCATCACAACCAACTACTGCATATTTCCCTTCATCTACGTTTTCTGTTACATTGTTTCCATATCTATACTGTTGAAGTATCTTGTAAAGACTCATGTTTTCAAGGTGTAGACATTTTAGTTTTCACAATATCTCTACTTTCTGGCTCAAACTCTGGTAGGTACTGAATTTCCGGGAAATACTTTTAGACTGTTTCGTGCGCTTGCAATACCTAGACTTACCCAAAAAATTCCCCTTGACTTTGAGTACAAACTAGCTGAGCTCAACCGGTTACAACATTCGTGGGAGCCTATCTCCCTATGTGAAAGCATTTTGCAGCTGAAGATGTACAATTTCTTGGTTAGAGACATTTATGCAGAAATCTCCTTACATATCTCCTTCATCTCTATCTTTTCTGATTTTGTAATGTACGAAGTGGCATAATGAACAACACCGATGGAGTTGTCTGCAACAAATTGTATATCCATATTTGCATTCCACATTTTCAGAATCAATGGATTATAGACATAACTATACTTGAAGGCCTCTGTTCTTCTGACGTTGTTTGTGTTTTTTGGTGATTTTTCTGTCAGTGTATGCCTGACTGGAGATAAAAAGTTGTTTACTGCTCCTTTGGAAATTACAGGTCTTAGAATTCCAAAACAACACCTTGTGTAAAATGTTCTTTTACACCTGTATTTGCGATCACAGTGCTTGCCACATCTGTGTGTTTGAAAGTGCAGAACTTGCTATCTCAGGCCTTTTTCATCATTGTCTTTTGGGATGGCTCATGTCACATACTGTTTCATGAAAGAGTCCAGAGTGAACCCTGTCTGTTCCAAATTTTGGTGCATCTTTTATCCCTAAGAGCATGTGAATATGAAGAGCACCTCCTGTTTGGTACTGTTTATGCCAAAAGAGATCAGTAACTTCACCAAAAGGAGGATTCCTTTTGTTGTAGATGAAAGACAGCACGGTTTGAAATCTGTGTTTAAAATATCTACAAGCATTAGCAGGATCCAAAGAGCAAAGTTCTCCTGTTGTCTTCACATTGGTATCCTTAATGTTTGAGTTTGCTTCAATAAAAAAGTCAAGTGAATCATCCCAGGCGTACTCTGCATAACTGAGTGTCACAAACCAAGTAGGTGAACCTAGGTTTCTCCACATACATTTGAGTTCTCCATGTCAATGATACCAATATGCGTTAGTCCCACTTGGCATGCCATCAAATTATTCAAATTGTATTCCAACTTTTCATCCTTTCCATGAACTTTGGCAAAAAATTCCCTTGCAGTGAGATTTTGTAGGCTAACTCCTGTTTTCAGTGTGTGGTTTACAGTATATGATAGTCTAGACAAGTCACTCTCAAATAATAGATAAAATATATATGGAATGCACTGACGAAATAGGTAAGTAGACAACTTTTCCTTTAAGGTTTACGAGGTGAACGGGGTAATGGACCCAGAATTTTTTACCCTCCTGCGTGCAAATGAGGATATTTATGAAAGTATTTGTCCTCAGCAATGGGAAACCCCTTCCCCATTTATTTCTATGACTGAGAAGTGTGCCAGGACAAATCAAAATACATCATTTATTAGGAATAAAGTTCTTTTATTGGATCCAGAGTAATGAGAAGAAGACTCATTCCTTCAGAGTCTTTGAGAACTCAAAGGAACAGAAAACAAAAGGTTTTTGGCACAGCCTACACGTGTTTCGCCCCCTATAATCGGCCTTTCAGCCATGGGGCTTCATCAGGGTTGCCAATTCAAATAGCAATATATGCATATAAAGAAAAATAGAAATACGGTACATTTAAAAGTACAATTTTACAGGAGAAAAGGTATTCAGAGACGGGGAAATAAACAGATACAAAAGAATACAAAAACACAAAAACCCAAGAAAGCGAATAATAATTACTTAGTACATCAGTGGGAAGACGTGTATGGTATCAGGCATGGAGGTGGAAAGGAAAAAGTGTGAAATGGGTTCATTGAGGGAGAGAAGAGGGGGGGAAGGAGGGGGAGAAAAAAGGGGAAAAAGTAAAAACGTAACAGGAAAGGAAAATATAAAATATAAAGAGGAAAAGAAAGAAATATATTTAAAAAAAGAAAGATTTTTTTATTAATTTTAATAACACAATTTTTATTATTAAAAAAATTGTTAAAATGAGGGAAAATACAGAGAGGAAAGTGAGAATTAGCGTATTCATATAATATGAAAAGAAAAATTGTGAAAGATGACAAAATGGAGAAGAAAAGTTTGTGAGAGGGAGACAAGTTAAGGTTATAACGTAAGAATAAACCCAAAATTATATATTCAAACATAAAGATAACATCAGGAATATTGAAATAATTTTGAGTCCAAACAATTTGGAATGAAGGAATAATAAAAATTTACATATGGTTGGATTGCAATCATGACGGGAACGGTGAGCATAGGGCATGTATGGAGACAAAAAGCATATACCAGAATGTCCAAAGCACTAGTATTTATGAAACAATTTACATTTAGTATATGAGGACACTTGGGTGGTTTTAGGAAGACCTAACTTAATGGTGATAGAATAGTATCCTAATTAGATGTGTTTACATATTGGGTGGCGTTTGTAGTAATACTTAGGCGGTGCCTTTTAGTGGACGTGTTCTACGAAGAGTAAAATGCCCCTAATGTCAGGTAGTTCAATATCTTAAAAACCGCTCATGCAAAGTGAGTATAGTTGTTGTGTTCTAAGGTGTTATCCTTTTATCCTATCAGAGAGCTAATATTCCTTACTGTGGTAATGTACAAAGTTGGGATTCCTGGAATCGATCGGGAGGTAAATGAAAGGGAAAAGGAAACACCCGTTTTGTTCATATCTTAGGCAGAAATTTGGGGTAGCATTATGTCAAGGGTATATACGTGCGGTTGAGAAAGAGTCATCTCCCTACCTTTAATGTTCTTCGCGTCTTCTAATTCTGTAAAATATGGGGAAAAGAGAAGAAGAAACCTATTTTCGCACATTGTTCCAAACAATTAAAGGGGACATTGTGTGTGCGTAAGGCACTCGCAGAGGAACCCTACGGTGTGCCAGAACAAGCCAGAGTCGCCACTCTTTTTTTGGAATAGATTCCAATTTTAATGCTCTATGTGAAGATCTTTGCGATGCTTTACTCTTTCCAGAATTCAGAGTCATGCGCTGCAGCAATGGATCACAGATCCATACAGTAAAAGAGTATTTAAATTAACAGCCAAAACGTGTTTCGCCGCTTACATCGGCCGTCAGGCCATGGGGCTTCCTCAGGGCTGTACATCCATGTAAAAGCAACACAAAATACAGTAACCAAAGTCAAAAAGTAAAAAATTAAAACAAGCAAACAGTAGTTAAAGAAAGGGTCAATAAGCGTATTTGTATCAATACAGCAAGGACAATGTGAAGCAAACATCACCCGTGATAATTTGTTGAGAGTGTCGTGTAATGGAATTGTGAGGATGGGAAGTGGTTAGAGGGGATGAAAGTAAGAGGGAAGAGGGGGAGAGAGAGGTATGACCGAGACATACATAGTGACAGTTTGAGAAGGGTGTGGGAGAGAGGGGTTAGGAAAAGAAGATATATTAAAGGGCACAGCAGATAACAGCAGGGAAAGAGAGGGCAAGGAAGGTGAAACGGGTCCGTAGTAGTCGTTGGGCCCGTTGAAAGCGTAAGTGGGAAGGAGAAAAGGCAATCAAGATACAGACATGCGTATTGAAGAACCGCAGTCAGTCATTGATGTCGACAATGGTATGTGTTTCAGGGAGGATGATCGTTCAATCCGGGATGATAGGGATGGGCAAGGAGAGAAGAGAGAATTTGTATGGTGTGTGGTTGCATGGTGCGATGGTCAATAGCGATTAGGAGGACGGGATGGTGTGAGGCATGTAGTCACGGTATGTGAGCAATAGGGTGATCGCACAGTATGTAAAGAAAAGCGATATAATGAAAAGCATATGTTCACGTGTTGTCCACAATAAGCCCAATTGTCATTGAGCCGACATAATCATTAATTCCAAGTGAAATCATAAAGATACATACAGGATGTTGGTATCCAGGTCATATTAGCATGAAACATAAAGGAAAACAAGACAAATAGGCATGCAACACAAGCATTAGTTTTGTTCTACATGTATAAGGAAATGTGTAATTAGAGGTAGACCAAACTTCTAGTTATAGTCACTATGTACGGCTTATTGTATGGTCTGGTGAGAAATGGAAACCAAGTGTTTCCGTGGTGGCTTATAAAAAATTGGCCTATGTGACAAGTAGTTTTTAGAAAAGGTGATCTAGGTCTGGAATTATAAAGGGGGGAACGAGGTGTTCGGCTTATATAAACCAGGGGGGCAAATGGAGAAAGATCTATGGAGAGGCAAGGTTCCTACTGGTAGGGACACATGCTCCTAAGTTCACCGTGGGTCGTGTGGAGCATAACTGGTAAGAGGGATTCTTCTGGGCGCTGCGAAAGCATGGATTCTACAGTTGGGAGAGACAAAGAGGAAAGGCACTGATTATAAAGAAATCTGTCCCTTTGTCAGTCCAGGGTACAGCTTTGGGGCAAGTCATAGTTAAGAGTAGGACTGTGAGGTCCGCACGTGTTCCAGCGAGCCGCATCTACTGGTTCCACCTACTTGGAGAAAGAATGAGACGTCCAGCCACTGACATGTAGAAACGATCAATCGGTATGGGCACAAAGCCCGGTGTACATGGGCCTTTTGAGCAGCGTGAATCGGAAATAAAATCTATTCCGGGTTACGTGAGAAGGCACTGACAGCTCGGCGCCATCTTGGAGTGGGGTAGGGTCACAGGGAATCAAACCCACTCAGGAGGAGGTCAAGATCGGCGAAGAAAGTATTGAAAAGTATTGAGAGCAACAACATCTTCAGTTTTAACAGAAAGATCTGCAAACAAGTCCGTGAGACTGCTATGGGGGCCAAATTCATGCCACCATATGCCTGTGTCTTCATAAGCCATGTAGAGAAATTCTGGCTGTGGGACCCGAGCTTCTCTGAATTCACTCCGCATATTGTTCTCTGGCGTTGTTATATAGATGACATTTTCTGCATTTGGCAGGGCGACCAACATCTGTTAGAAAGGATTTTACAGAACCTAGACAACAATCCGTGGGGAATCAAAGCAACGTCCAGTTTTTCCAACAAAGAAATCAATTTTTTGGACCTCACATTCTATGTGAAAGACAGCCTACTTCACAGCAAACTATACAGAAAAGAAACAGCGGTCAATGCCATCCTACGAGCAGAAAGTTGCCACCCCAAACACAATATCAGAAATATCCCCAAAGGAGAACTTCTTCGAATCAGAAGAAACTGCAGTGAAGAACAGATGTTTAAAGTCAAAGGAAGGGAAGCAGTAGCACGCTTAGAGAAGCGAGGTTACGACCCGAGCCTGCTGCAAAATACTCTGACAACTATCTGAAAGATTGAGAGACCCAGTACTCTAGACCCCAAACCTGCTACCAAACGTGAAGAGGATAACAGGATCCGATTCATCACGGACTACCATAACGGACACCATAACATCAGACAAATCCTTAAACGCCACTGGCACCTACTTCAATATACTCCGGGGCTTAAAGATCATCCCCGCAATTACCCGGAAATGAGCTTCTGAAGGGCATCAAATCTCAAGGAAATGCTTTGCTGATCTGAGTTTGAGGACAAAAGAAAAAAGGTGACCACATTCCTGGACAGACCGGCTGGATTTCACACGTGTCACAACTGTAACATCTGCAAACTGGGTATCAACAAAACCCAACTTGTACCTATGCTACAGAACAGACAAATCCGAATCAAAGAATGGATCAACTCCAACAGCAAGTTCACCATCCATGTTATTTTTTGTCCCTGAAATTGACCATACATAGGAAGTACGATTCGACCCCTACGTATACGAATTCAGGAACACTACAGAAATATCCACAAATATAACACAGGCCATCCACTAACAGATCATTTCCATACCGTCCATCCACACCAAAACAGTTTCACCTTCTATGGCATTGAGGTGATACATCCCTCAAAACGAGGAGGAGACCGGGAGTTGAAACTGCGGAGAAGAGAGAGTGAACTCATTCTCAAATTCAACACAGTCAAACTTTGACTTAATAAGGATGCAGAAATGCATGTTTGGTTGGGTGAAGAAAGAGTGACTTTGATGAACTCCAACAACTTCTTTTTTGCCCTGATCACAGACTCACTCCACCCACCTAGTCGGCATTGAGACAGCACTTAGGGTAGACATACCAGCCTCCCCCTACCACACTTACCTTCAGCTGATCATGAACTAACTACTTGTTCATCCATTAGTTTTGTTTTTCCCAGATACCGCCAGGTTATATCTGAGCCTAGACCTCCTGCTCAAAATGTAGGCTTCTACTTTGTTCCTGCTCCTCTATGAGCTCTGCTCTTCCGACCGCATAATATACTCCTCCCTCAAATTGAGACTATTCTATATCTCTCCCCCTCTTACCACCTTCCAAGATGGCCGCTGTTTTAGAGGCCAAACATACGCAATTATATTTGCATTGCCACTTGGGGGTAGACTCTCGACCCTAGGATTAGCCTCCCCTTTACAATCAGGACCCGCTATTTCACATCGGGCCTGGCCCCACACTTACACCCTCCCTTCCGTGAGGGTCTTCACCACCGCGGTTCCGCTTTCCCTTCACTCATTATCGCGACCCTAGCAGTCATCTCACCAGCTCGTTCCTATTTTATATAAGCACTTGTTTCCTTTTATTGGCATTCTCTCACGATTGCATTACTTTTCCATACTTTCT
The DNA here is from genome assembly GCA_963921515.1 of Calotriton arnoldi. Taxonomy (NCBI): domain Eukaryota; kingdom Metazoa; phylum Chordata; class Amphibia; order Caudata; family Salamandridae; genus Calotriton; species Calotriton arnoldi. The sequence continues at coordinate 403,171 of CAWUFW010011955.1, read as the reverse complement.
TCGCCGATCTTGACCTCCTCCTGAGTGGGTTTGATTCCCTGTACCCTACCCCACTCCAAGATGGCGCCAAGCTGTCAGTGCCTTCTCACATAACCCGGAATAGATTTCATTTCCAGTTCACGCTGCTCAAAAGGCCCACGTACACCGGGCTTTGTGCCCATGCTGATTGATTGTTTCTACACGTCAGTGACCGGACGTCTCGGTTACCCAACTGTAGAATTCATGCTTTCGCAGCGCCCAGAAGAATCCCTCTTAATAGTTGTAGACATTACTGTAAGATGGGCTCCACACGATCCACGGTGAACTTAGGAGCATATGTCCCTACCAGTAGGAACCTTGCCTCTCCATAGATCTTTCTCCATTTGCCCCCCTGGGTTATATGAGCCGAACACCCTGTTCCCCCCTTTATAATTCCAGGCCTAGATCACCTTTTCTAAAAACTACTTGTCACATAGGGTAATTTTTTATAAGCCACCATGGAAACACTTGGTTTCCATTTCTCACCAAACCAAACAATAAGCCGTACATAGTGATAATAACTAGAAGTTTGGTCTACCTCTAATTACACATTTCCTTATACATGTAGAACAAAACTAATGCTTATGTTTGATGTCTATTTGTCTTGTTTTCCTTTATGTTTCATGCTCTTATGACCTGGATACCAACATCCTGTATGTATCTTTATGATTTCACTTGGAATTAATGATTATGTCGACTCAATGACAATTGGGTTTATTGTGGACAACACGTGAACATATGCTTTTCATTATATCGCTTTTCTTTACATACTGTGAGATCACCCTATTGCTCACATACCGTGACTACATGCCTCACACCATCCCGTCCTCCTAATCGCTATTGACCATTGCACCACGCAACCACACACCATACAAATTCTCTCTTCTCTCCTTGCCCATCCCTATCATCCTGGATTGAACGATCATCCTCCCCGAAACACATACCATTGTCGACATCAATGGCTGACTGCGGTTCTTCAATACGCATATCTGTATCTTGATTGCCTTTTCTCCTTCCCACTTATGCTTTCAATGCGCCCAATGACTACTATGGACCCGTTTCACCTTCCTGGCCCTCTCTTTCCCTGCTGTCATCTGCTGTGCCCTGTAATATATCTTCTTTTCCTAACCCCTCTCTCCCACTCCCTTCTCAAACTGTCACTATGTATGTCTCGATCCTACCTCTCTCTCCCCCTCTTCCCTCTTACTTTCATCCCCTCTAACCACTTTCCGCCCTCACAATTCTATTACACAACACTCTCAACAAATTATTACGGGTGATGTTTGCTTCACATTGTCTTTGCTGTATTGATACAAATACGCTTATTGACATTTTCTTTAACTACTGTTTGCTTGTTTTAATTTTTTACTTTTTTACTTTGGTTACTGTATTTTGTGTTGCTTTTACATGTATGTACTGCCCTGAGGAAGCCCCATGGCCTGACGGCCGATGTAAGGGGCGAAACACGTGTTGGCTGTTAACTTAAATACTCTTTTACTGTATGGATCTGTGATCCATTGCTGCAATGCATGACTCTGAATTCTGGAAAGAGTCAAGCATCACAAAGATCTTCACATAGAGCATTAAGATTGGAATCTATTCCGAAAAAAGAGTGACGATTCTGACTTGTTCTGGCACACCGTTAAGTTCAGTACTAAGAATGGGGAAGGGGTCTCCCATTGTCATGAACAAGTGAACCATAAGTATCAGGCTCTATTACTATAGGATTGCTGAGGATTAGGACCCATTACTCCCTATCCTCTGGCCACTCGTAGGAACCTTTACCTGCAACCGTTAGTCATGAACTTTCGGTCGGCACGGGCAGCCGAAACAGAGAGGGCATTCTCCTTAATGACATTAGTTACAGAAGAGTAATCTTCCGTCTTAAGGAACTTCCGGGTCCAAAAACGAACAGAGGAGTATGGGTGCGCCATCTTGGAGTGGTGTGTAAGCGACCGTTGAAAGTTGCATACAGGATAGAAACTACTCATCACAGTTAAGGAGGGGAAACAACCTTTACAACGCAGTCATTACACCGCGATACCTTTACAACGCGGTCGTTACAATGACTGCGTTGTTACAACACAGTACCATTACAACGCAAGTCGTTACAATGACTTGCTCTAGATGGCGCTCTAAACTAAGGAATAGTATAAAGTCCAGCGCGCCACCTAGAGCAAGTCATTGTAATGACTTGTGTTGTAATGGTACTGCGTTGTAACAACGCGGTCGTTGTAACGACCACGTTGTAAAAGCACGCGATGTAATGACTCGCGTTGTAAAGAGACATATTTTTAAGGAGCAATGGGCAAAGCTATATGGGTTGCATTTTCGGGGCACCTTAAGCAACTTTTAATAAGGGAAGGATATATTCTAAGCGGTGGGTGAAACCATCATATCAGAGGACGTGTTATCACTTGACACTGTGATGGGGGCGGAACAAATTTAATGATGGAGAGTGCAGAGGATATGGTTACTATAATCAAGTTGTCATTCTAGTAAGATCATTCCGAGAAGAAAGTAGGCATTGCATAAGAAATTCATCCCGAATCTAAGCCTTACAACAGAGATATATATAACCAAGTATATTGGTAAAAAAAGATCACGAACAGAGGTTACTCATCTATATAGGGGTGTTCATGTTAGTGAATAGTCCCTTATAGTGCTACAAGATACATGAAAGGCAAGGAAAAATATATTTCCCTTACAGTGCTGCAAGATACATGAAAGGTGAGGGAATATATTTTATTTTAGATAAATATATCTAGGAAAAAGGCCTTTCATTATCCGGAAATGTAATTATACACTATGGGTCCTAAAATTGAAGACAAGATTTCTGAATCACAAAAAATATAGGGGCAGATTTACAAGCCCCTTGCGCCACTTTTGCGTCACTTTTCCCATGTTAAAAATGACGCAAAAGTGGCGCAAGGGCCTTGTAAATAAGCCCCATAGTGCTTTGATCTATTGCTGTTGTCCTTATTCATCTCCAAGCCAATATTGCATTTCAGCATCTATGTTGAGTCCGTTTTTAACAGTGTTGTATTCTAGGATTAGCTCACTTTCTCTTCTGTGTAGCTTGAGTTCTCGATTGCCGCCTCTTCTGTCTTCATGTATTATTTCAATCCCATAGAAAGTGAAAGTTTTTCTGTGTGGATGTATCTCATAAGAATGATCAGTGAGGGTGTAACCTGTCGTGTATTTATTTGTGTTCCTGTAATGTTCTTGAATTCTGGTTCTTAATGGCCAAATTGTGCTTCCAAAGTAGGGGTGATTGCAAGGGCAGAAGATCACATAAATTACAAATTTGCTATTACAGTCAATCCATTCCTTGAATTTGATCTGAGGTCCCGATGGCACAGGGATGTGTATAGTCTTGTTTTGTCCAAATTTGCAAATGTTGCAACTGTGGAATGTATGGAAGCTGGCTGGTCTATCTAGAAAGGTGCCAATGTTTTTCCGTTTGTCCACAAACTCGGATTTGCAGAGCATCCGTTTTAGATTTGGAGCACGTCTGAAGCTCATTTCCGGATATTTCCGAAGGTGATCTTTTAATTCTGGAGTATATTGTAGTAAATGCCAATGGCGTTGTAGGACTGACCTGATATTTTGGTGACCATTATGGTAATCAGTAATGTAGCAGATTTTGTTTGAATTTCTACTTGGTGGTATTTTGTTTATGGCTTAAAGTTGTGCTCCTTTCAATTTGCGAGATTGTATTCATCGTGGACAGTAGGTGGTGTGATTTATATCCTCTTTTTTCCAAATGTGTAATCAGTTCCTTGCCTTTTTGCTCATAAGTTGTTTCTTCACTGCAATTCCTCTTGATTCTCAGGAATTCACCCTTCAGTATGTTTGCAATATTGTGTTTGGGGTGACAGCTGTCTGCCCGTAAAATATCATTAACTGATGTTTCATTTCTATAAAGTTTGCTGGGCAGCTGGTTGTCTTTGATATAGAATGTAAGGTCAAGGAAGTTTATATCAGACTTGGAGAAGTTGTGAGTCATTTTTATCTTCCAAGGATTATCTTCCAATTTCTGTAAGAATCTCTGTAGATGGTCTTGTTCTCCCCGCCATATGTAGAGAATATCGTCTATATAGCGACGCCAGAAGATAATCTGTGATGTAAAATCAGAGAAGCCTGGATCCCATAGTCCGAATTCTTCAACATGACTCATAAAAATACAGGCGTATGGCGGCGCAAATTTTGCGCCCATCACGGTTCCGCGTACTTGTTTGTAGATCTTTTGATTAAAGCTGAAGCTGTTATGTGTCAGGCAGAATTCCAACATATCTAGCAACATTATGTTTGATTCAAGGAAATTAACTTGTTGGGTCCAAAGAGACCATTTGACTGACATCAGACCATTCCGGTGTTCGATGGAGGTATACAGGCTCACAATATCAATTGATACTAGGAAGAAGTCAGGTTCCCAAATGACATCTCTTAGCTTCATTAGGATGTTTTTACTATCCTGTATAAATGATGGTATGTCCTTCATTAGTGTTTGTAATTTCCTGTCAATGTATTCTCCAAGTCTAGAGCAGGGCAAATTAATACCTGCAATGATAGGTCTTCCTGGGGGCGGGTTGATTCCGTTATGTATTTTTGGTAGTAGGTAAAAAGTTGGCATGGTTGGGTGCTGAATCAAGAGATATGTTTTTTCTTCAAGACTAAGAAGTTCCAAAGTATACCACTCCTCCAATTTGGTTTTAATCATATTTTGGATTTCTGGAGTTGGATCGTGAGTCAACAGTTGATAACATGTTGTGTCTGGTAGTTGTCGTTGTGCTTCAGAGATATAATCATCAACATGTAATGCTACAGTATTTCCTCCTTTGTCTGCCTCCTTGAGGATCAGCTCCTTCCGCTCTTGCAGAGCTCTAATTGACTTTCGTTCTTCTGAAGTGATGTTTTGTGGAAGAAATTTCTTCTTTTTGAGGTATTTCTAACATTCTTTTTCCAGGTCATGTGTTACCACTAAGTGAAAAGCATCTATACTGTTCCCTGCTGGTAGTTGTGGACAGAAATTGGATTTACTCTTCAGGAACGTGTTAACCATCATATCTGTACAGATTCCCAGTTCAGAAGCAGTCGTTGGTATAGAGTTAGGGTCTTCATCGGTTGTGGTTAGGTTCTCAAGTAAATTGATGCTCACTATGTCTTGAATAGAAAGGTCTAAGAGGGGCATTGTTTAAGGGTTTTGTTGTCTCAGGGGTTTGTCCACAAAGAATGCTTTCAATTTAAGTTTTCTTGTAAACTTTAAGAGATCAATCTGTGTTTTAACCAGATTCCATGATGCTGGTCGGGCAAAATGATAATCCCTTATTGAGTAAACTGTGTTCAGGGTCAGAAAATGGTGGGCCAGATTTACAAGGAAAGTGACTCAGTGCGTGCCGCAAGCCATTTTGCTGTGCCGCACTGAGTCACTTTCAAACACAGGGATGCAACCTATTTACAACAATATGTTGCATCTCTGTGCTTACCCCTGCGCTGGCGCACAAACTGCTGCCATGCGCCGGCACAGGCACCCTTGCACCAGTGTTCAAGGATGCCTGCATCGTGGGGAGATTGTTTATGTGCAGATAGGGTTCCCTTCCTTCACATAAACAATCAGAAATGGCGTTTTTCAACTTCTATGTGTGCTGCATTAGCACACATAGAACTAGTAAAACGTCATTTATTTAAAGGATTGTTTATGTGCAGGAAGGGACATCTTCCTGTACATAAACAATAATTAGAGGTTATTTCCTCGTTCTATGTGTGCTGCAGAATGCAGCATGCATAGAAAGAGGGAAAAAAACGAGGAGAAATTAATACATTTCTCCTCGTTGCGCCTCCCTACGCCTCCCCTGGGGAGGCGTAGCTTACAGACGCATTTCCAGATTTACATTTTCTTGTAAATCTGGAAATGTGTCAGGCTCCATGGGTGTTACGTGGGAACACCCACAGCAACACCCATGGAACGCCCCTTTCACGCAAAGTGCTGCATGTAAATGGGCCGTATTTACAAGGACAGGAAAAGCCACGCAGGGTGGCTTTTCCTGTCCTTGTAAATATGGGGCAGAAAAATGCGCTGCCGGTGCGTCACAAAAAGTGATGCACTGGCAGCGCAAGGGGCTTGTAAATCTGCCCTGGTATGTTTGAAAGATTTATAACTACATTGTCTATCTCATGGGGGTTTTGTCTAGTTCTTTTCTTCTCGCCGGTGAGTCCTGCGGTCGTCTGAACTGTGGAGAATCTTCCGGAATTGAAGTATTTTGGATGTTTGCTGTTTTTATACCTAGTCTGTACCGAAGGACTTCCTCGAAAAAATTTACTTTGCATTGTGATGTGTTATTTTCCAAATTGGTTGCTGGTGATTCTATATCTAAGCTAGTGGAGGGTCCTGAGTGTTGGGTAGGGTTTGTTAGAGCTGGTACCTAAAAGAGGTTTGGCGTCGTATCGTTTAGCAAATGTATATACACAACCAAATTGATAGTCTAATTGATCACGGCGGAATTTGCGATTTTTTCTTTTAATTATATCTTCTTCAAATTCATCAATAAGATGGTTGAGAATGTCGTAATTCGTTTTTTGCCAAATCACCCCAATTTGAGTCTTCGATATGTTTTGTAAGGTTATCTACTTCTGTTTTAGCTTTATTGAATTCCTTGTCGGCAAAATCAATGAGTTGTCTGATCATATTATTCGAACAGTCTTTAAGATTTCCTTCCCATCTTTCAACGTATTCAGGGTTTATAGTGTCCGATGGTGGAAAAATTAGTATCCTTAAACCTCTAGGGATTCTGTCTGTTTCCAAATATTTTTTTAGATCGATTCCAGGAATCCCAACTTCGTCCATACTACGGTAAGGAATATTAGCTCTCTAATAGGATATAAGGATAACACCTTAGAACACAACAACTATACTCACTTTGCATGAGCGGTTTTTAAGATATTGGATTACCTGACATTAGGGGCATTTTACTCTTAGGAGAACACGTTCACTAAAAGGCAGCACCTAAGTATTACTACAAACGCCACCCAATATGTAAACACATCTAATTAGGATACTATTCTATCACCATTAAGTTAGGTCTTCCTAAAACCACCCGTGTCCTTATATACTAAATATAAATTGTTTCATAAATACTAATGCTTTGGACATTCTGGTATATGCTTTTTGTCTCCATACATGGCCTATGCTCACCGTTCCCGTCATGATTGCAATCCAGCCATATGCAAATGTTGATTATTCCTTCATTCCAAATTGTTTAGACTCAAAATTATGTCAGTATTCCTGATGTTATCTTGATGTTTAAATAAATAATTTTGGATTTATTCTTACATTATAACCTTAACTTGTCTCCTCTCACAATCTTTTCTTCTCCATTTTGTCATCTTTCACAATTTTTCTTTTCATATTATATGAATATGCTAATTCTCACTTTCCTCTCTGTATTTTCCCTCATTTTACAATTTTTTTAATAATACAAATTGTGTTAATAAAATTAATAAAAAAAATCTTACTATTTCTTATTATATTTCTTTCTTTTCCTCTTTATATTTGATATTTTACTTTCCTATTACGTTTTCTCTTTTTCCTCTCCCCCCTCCTTTCTCCCCCCTTCTTTCCCCCAATGAACCCATTTCAAACCTTTTCCTTCCCACCTCCATGCCTGATACCATACGGGTCTTCCCACTGATGTACTACGTAATTATTATTCGCTTTCTTGGTTTTTGGTGTTTTTGTATTTCTTTTGTGTCTGTTTATTTCCCCATCTCTGAAAACCTTTTCTCCTGTAAAATTGCACTTTTAAATGTACCGTATTTCTATTTTTCTTTATATGCATATATTGCTATTTGATTTGGCAGCCCTGATGAAGCCCCATGGCTGAAAAGTCAATTATAGGGGGCAAAACTCTTCCTTTAAGGCCTTTCTGCAGGCTCTGTTGGTGGCAATTTCCAAGTCTTTGGCTCCATATGAACTATTGCTTGCGTATGTATACATTGTAGGAGAATTAATTCATAAATATTTAATCCTCAAAGTTCTTCTTGTATTGATACAATTTCTCACTTGTTATGTATTGCTCTGGCTGGCATTTTGTTATCCTTTAACTTATCATAGCGATACTTGCAAATCATTTGCCATGTTGACAAATCAAAAAATTCCTGCCACTTATCTTTGTTCTGTTGTTTAGATTTTGAATACAAAACAACATTGGGAGTTTGACTTGTGTAGTAAGTTTGTCAACAACAAATACAAACACAGTTTGCCTTCTCAGAAGAAACTGTTAAATGTTGCAATCTCTTGTGTAAAGTTATCACTACTAATATCGGACTTCTGTTCCACCACATCTGCACATATCAACTCCTCATTTTCCCTAGACTCCTGTTCAGGACCAAAGGAATGAAACTGAACATCTTCACAAACTCTTTCTACCTCTGCTGGTGTGTCATGCAATAGAGCTCTATTCATTTCATAAAGTAAAGTCTCCTAATTAAATTTTGCATCTTGGAGTGATGAACAGCTAACATTCTGAAGTGATGCAAAGTAATTTTACACACTTTCTGCAATAGTCAATCTAGTGAATGCCCTTGTAAATTAGAATCCTTTCTTACTTTGCATGGATCTAATCCTTGCAAAATTCCAATTTTCTGTTTCGGACTTTGGACTTGAAAGTTACATAGGACATTTCTGAATACATCAATTAATTCCTGAGGAACACTAAAAATCCTGTTGCAGTTCCATTTGTATTCAGGGGCCTGTCTACATCTTCCTCAACATTCCTAGGAACCATCTCCTCTTTTCCAATGGGAGTACCTTCTTTCACTTCATAAGATCGACCAATCGTTTCAACTGCATGCACTAATGTGTTCTCTTGGAAATAACTTTCTTTTTTTCTTAAAAAGGCTCAGTACTAGACGTATGCTTCCATTCTCCTCTGAACCTTTTACAAACATGTGTTCTATCCACAAGTTTTTTGTGTGGCTTTTTCTCTTCATAGTCGACACTTTTTTAACCAGTGTTCTCATTCTTTTCAGAATCAAAATAAATAGCTTCCTCTTCAGGGCAAATAACTTATCAACTATAGCATCAAAATGTTTTTGTGTGACTGCTTCTCTTCTCCTTTTAAACTGCCTCATAGTTCATACCAAATTCTGAATTACCCTACTGCAAAACATTCTGACTTTTCTTTTCTTACATTACTTCTGTCTTCTTGTTAAACTATCTCCTTTCTTATAAGATTTATCACTCTTGATGTCACTTAGTTTTTCTCCTTGCTTAGCTGTTTTGTAATCTTGCATTTTATTTGCATGCTTTTGCTCACTTTGCATTTTTCCACATATTATTTTAAGAAACTTCATAGTTTACTTACCAGCAACTCTCTTCTCTTTAACCATGTTCTCCGCATTTTATCCCTTTTCTTTCTGTATTGTAAGGAGACAGTAATAGTACATCAAAGAAGGGTGAATAAGGGAATTAGGGTGCACAGAAAACACAATATAGGATAATATATCATATCAGCAAAATCTCTGCAGTGCTCTAGAAGAAGGATGCCAGCCAGCATCCCTTATTACAATATAAACAGAACAATGGCTCTGAGCACATGCAACACTTTGAGTCCACAAAATCCGTCAGATTGATTTTGTGGACTCAAAGTGTTGCATGTGCTCAGAGCCATTGTTCTGAAGATAGTAATCGTATCTTTTCCTCTGCTTCTGTTTTTGTTGGCATTATAACTTTCTATTTTTAAGTACAAGCAGATGTCTGGTAAGAAAAAACAAATGAATACATTTAGCTTTTTATTATAAACTATTAAGTTACATAATGTAAGCATTTAAGTACCCTCATTAACAGTTATGTCACTATGTTATAGCCACACTAAGTCTGTTTCTTTTTATGTCTAAATCAGTATGTGCCTGGGTGTCTCAACATATGCATCAGTGTGTTCTTGAATGTGTGAGAATATGCATAACTGTGTGCTGTGGTGACTTATTGTATGGATCAGTGTGTCACTGGATGTGTCACTGTATGCGTCAGTGTGTGTCTTGGTGTATCACTGTATGCATCAGTGTGTGTCTTGGTGTATCACTGTATGCATCAGTGTGTGCCTGGGTGTATACACATTTGTGTTATTGTGTGCAAAGATGTGTTAGTTTATGCTTAAGTGTGTCCCTGTGTTAGTGTGTGGATCAGTCTGTGACTGGCTGTGTCAGTGTATGTATAACTGTGTGGCTAGGTGTCTTAGTGTATGTATAAGTGTGCCCTGGGTGTGCCAGTGTATCCATCATTGTCTGTTTGGGTATGTATGTGTAGATATCAGTGTGTCCCTGGGTGTACTAGTGTATGCATCAGCATATATCTGGATGTATCAACATCTGCATCACTGGCTACCTAGGTGTGTCAGAGTATGCATCAATGTGTGCCTGGGTGTCTTACTGAATGGGTCAGTGTGTGACTGGGTGTGTTAGTCATTGGGTGCCTGGGTGTGCCAATGCATGTATTAGTGTATGTACGTTGTGTCGTTATAAGCATCAGAGTGTACCAGAGGGTATTAGTGTATCCATAATTGTGTACCTGGGTGTGTCAGTGTATGTGTCAGTGTGTGTCTGGGTGTGTCACTGTATGTATCAGTGTCTGGCTGGCTGTGTCAGTGTATGTGTAGGTGAGTTCATGAATCTGTTACTGCATGCATGAAGGAAGTAACCCTTAGGGGCCACCCGGGTTACTTACAACCACCTGCTATGCCTTCCCAAGAAATGAAGAGTCGGTCAGACAGTAGAGAATACAAACAAGCATTTATTAGTAATACTCTGCAGAGGAGTCCAATGTGACCTGCACCCTAAGATGTCTGCCGAGGGACTGGCTCCCCAATGGCCTGCAATGCATGATCATTCCTCCAAGAACCCCCAACCACGCCCACAGTGGAAAGTTACCGGCCTGGGCCGAACTTGAACAAAGAAGGCACAGAAGGATGGGCTACCACCTGCCAGATGGGTACATGCTATCAGCAACTCAAGGTTACCGCGCTGAGTCTCAGCGTCTCCTAACGTGGGAGCAGAGCTACACACTCGGATAGGCATGCGAGGGCAGAATGGCCTATTCATTAGTGAAGTCGAGAAGCAGCCTTGAACAGGAAAGAAAAATAATAACTAAATACAGTATTCTGCTGAGGCAAGCAGTACGAATAATGAGGCCTAGTTCAGACACAGCCTAATAGGGATTACGAAATACAAAATGGAGTCACACTTGCTAACTAAAGCTTGCACGTTGCAGGGATAACTCAGTGGGTTGCATAACATGAATACAAATGGCATCTATTTAGCCACACACTGCTAACCTAATGTAGCATGATACGAGTGCATAGCAGGAATGGTATTTTCAAACCTAACATGCATGAGTGTGTCCCTGGTTGTGTTAGTGTACATATCTGTGTGTGGTTCAGTGTGTTAGTACATGCATCATTGTGTGTCTGGGTGTGCTACTATATGCTTTATTGTGTGTCTGGGTGTGTGACTATATGCATCAGTGTATGTCTACCTACGGAGTACATTAGAGGTGACTTATACATAGAAAAAAGGGAGTTTAAGGCTTGGCAAATAATTTTAAATGCCTACTTAACATGGTAGTAAAACTGCACACACAGGCTGTCCAGAAGCAGGCCCAACATATGTTTAAACGGCTACTTATCTGTACACATGAGTTAGAGTGTCACCACTTGAATATATATCCTAAATAAGTGCATCAGCCCCTCTCCAGGTGTGCCACTGGATGTGTAGGTAACTATATATGTGTGTCATTGACTGGTTTAGTATCTCTATAAGTCTTTATATATTAGTTACTGGCTCTATAACTGAGTGTTGGGGTATGTAACTGTGTGTGAAACTGGTTCTCTTACTGCTGGATACATAAGTGCTGTATGGACATGTGCCTGAATGTGTAAGTGCCTCTGTCTCTGTTTGATTGGGTGGGTGAGTGCAGTATGTGAGTTGCAGTATGATAGGAGACTGTATGTTTAACTGGGCATGTGGGTCTGGAAATGTGCATGTGACTCACTAAGACTTTAATCTACATGTTTTACCTTCTAAGCACATACCACCCTACCCTATGGCCTACCTAACTAGCCTACTTTAGAGGTGACTTATATGTAGTAGGACAGACGTTTAAAGCTTGGCAAGTAGTTTTAAATATGAACACACCCTGGAAGTAAAAATGCACACACAGGCTCTGCAGTAGCAAGCCGAACACATGTTTTAATACCTACTAGTCTGGATGAGTAACTAGGAGTATCACTACTTCAGTACATATCTAAATAAGTGTCTCAGTCTCTCTCTGGATGTGTTACTGGATGAGTAACAGACTAACTTGCTATATAACAAGCTTTCTTAGTATCTCGAGGGGCCTTGATGTGTGTCTGCAACTGGCTGTATATATTAGTTATTGGCTCTATCTGTTGAGGTATGCAAGTGGCTCTGTTACTGCTGGATACTTAAGTGCTTTGTGGGCATGTGACTGAATATCTAAGTACATCTGTCTCTGTATGACTGGATGGGAGAGCACCTCTATGCTTTTGTAAATATGTATGTGACTTACAGTATGGGTGGGAGACTAGATGTTTAACTGGACATATGGGTGTGGTACTGCACATATGGCTCGCAAAACTTTAACTGCACCTCTTACCTTCTAAGCACATAGCACCTTGCCCTATGGCCTATCTACACCCTACCTTATGGGTGACTTTGAATCAAATCGAAAATGAGCTTTATTTGATTTCATGTTGTAAATCAGAAAAGCATACAGAAAATGGAATACATTATTCAAGTTAAAAATATACTGTATAAAACATGTACAATACAGATAAAACTGTTAAAAGGACAATTGCTTTATATAATTAATAAGCTTGACTATAACAGCTTTCTACGGGTGATGACAGTCCATAAATAACGTGACAAAACAACACAGATATACAGATTCGTGAGGGATTGTAAAGAACAAAACAAATGCTGGTCGACACTGCACAAAGTTTAAAGATCTTAGCAATGGGTTTGTTGTATTCCGCTTTAGGTGTCCGTATATAGGTTTTCCTGAGACATGTCCTTATATAGGCACAATTCGCATTGCCCTTATATAGGCATAGAATCCCAGTCCTTATTTAGGCATTAGCCATGCACTCCAAATACAGGCATGGTCACCGACATCCGTCCACCCTAACGTCACAACGAGTTCTTAGAAACCAGACCCTTAAGCTCTCGGGAGTTCCCTAGCACAGGATTATTGATTTCTCCAAGAACTCATCTATTATGTATGAACCGTTATACCTTAAGGGTTCATTCCTGACGTCTTCCTCTGTCCGACTTCACGTCAATGCTAACATTCCAAGGCACCTATCAGGTATAAATATACCTTCCCTTGCCCAAGCAAGTTAGAGGAGACCTCGACTTCAGAGGAGCCCGTATCCCGGCCTGACGCACTGAGAAGACGCTGTCATTCCTGCTCACAGAAGAATCCAGCTTCCAGTGTTCTGACTCCCTTCGCGGGGTGTTAGAGTTCCAGATCCGGCAGGAGATTCCCACCTCTCTCATTCTCAAGGTATGGAGCTGACTAGAACCTAGAGGGACTCTTGGCATACTAGACTTAACATACTCTTAGTATACCATACTAGAGAATACTCCACCTACTTTTTACCTTTCCCTACACCTAGACTAGGTTTGGTACTTTGGGGTAGAACTAGCTTAGAGACGCAACGTATGAGTACTCACATTTTTAGCTCATGTTATTTATGTACGTGAATATATGCTAAAAGATAATGCTAGCGCAGTATTATTTATTTCTACTGCTTACGCTGTACATTATTTATCTTGCATACTGTCTTGTGATCATAACAGCACATATCTCTTACACGAGAAACAAGACTGTTCAATAAAACCTCTTTATTGAAATGCCCGTCTTTCCTTTCTGTGCAACTCTGCGGAAACTAAGCATGCACGATTGACTGAGTGAAACTGTTATCTATTGTTTCCACGATTCTGAGACGTGTTCCGATTCTAAAGGGAAACAAAGTAGTCATGTTTATGTGGTTGCCAGAAACTACTCCCTTCTTGTTCTCAAGGAGTTTCTGGTGGCCTCTGAGCTAGTTGGCACAAGTAATTAAGTTTAATATACTCGATAGGGACATACCGACCTCAGTCCTATGTCAAGCCTAAAGGGTATATTATTCCAATGTGCAGAGCCTATTAGGGAAATAGGAACTACACTACAGCTTGATTAAACATTTTCTCAGAGTAGTGTTTACAGAAAAACAACAATGTGCATAGTGCTCTGGGTGGACACGTTGGACACGTTATCACAAGGGCATTTCTCCAAGTCTTGTGACCAGTTGTTTATATTAGAAAAGCTAGTTAGACGATGTAAAATATCCATCCTAAATCATATCAATACAAATCTATGGCGAGCATTGTGCACATTTATTAAATAAGGTTGCATATCATGTGTGGTCAAGATCGATTGGTTCTTAAGACCAGAAGATTTCAATAGTTTTGTAGATAGCCTTAAATCCTCAAGTAATGATAAATATTCGGATTTTAGCTCTTTCCTAGAGATATTAGTCAAAGACTCTGGATAATCAAAGTACTCAGAATGACCCAGATCTGCTAAAAAATGTTTAATGTACTTTAGCCAAGGAATTTTAAGGGCGTATGAAAATTTGAAACAGTCCTTTAAAATGTCTTGGTTTAAACCTGTGGACTCGGATGTCCAGATTTTGTGCCAAAGCAAACAGGATGAATCTTAATCAGATCTGTTAAGAAGGGCACCCCCATTCCAAGTGACAGGTGAAAGTGGAGCAACTTTTGGGAAGGGCAAGGAGATTCCTTAAAAAAGTATTTTCAACCAATTGAAAAGATTCATCGTTAACATAGCCCCACAATTCCACCCCATACATGGTGGTAGTCTGACATTTAGCCTTATATATAATCATCATCTCTCTTGGGGACTTTTCATTCAATTTCCTAGAGACATTGAGCAGGGCCGAAATAGTTTTAACAAACTGGAGCCTCCTGGAATTAACCACACATATTCAGGTCCTCTCTAAGTCAAATAAAATGCCTAGTCAAATAAAATGTCTAAATGTGAAACATTTGTTGTAAAAGTGATTTTTGTGCTCTCAATCAGTATATCACAGCATCTTGTGGCTCTTTTCCCGAGTTTCATAATAAAAGTTTTACTTATGTTGACTTGTAGTCCCAAGTTCTGCATGAACTTAACAAACTCTGTATGGAGTCGCTGTAAGCCCAGGGGTGTGCGGGCTGTGAGCACCGCATCATCAGCATTGAAGAGGGCCGGAATAGGTTGGTAACCAACTTGGGGAAGATCATTACATCTACTTACTAAAACACTACCCAGTTTGTTAATATGTAAATTAAACAGAAATGGAGCAAGAACACAACCTTGCCGGACCCCTCTCTCTATGCTGAAAGGCTGTGAACACTTTCCTTTTTGCCCATAGTGCACTCTAGCACTGCTTGCTGAATATAGATCTCTAAGGAAATTGACTGCTGATGGGTCTACGCCCAAGTCGTACATGATAATCCATAGTTTATCATGCACAACACAGTCAAATGCATATGTTAAATCTACAAATGCAGGAAACATATTGCCTTGTTTAGTGTGTGCATATTTCCCAATTAAGAGATTCAAATTAAGTGGGTGCTCAATTGTCCCAAGGCCTGGACGGAATCCATATTGTAGGTCTGAGATAATGTTGTTAGATTCAGCCCAATCCTTCAATTTACTCAAAAGGATACAACCATTCACCTTAACCAAAGAATGAATAAGGAGATTGGCCTATATTGGCCAGGGTTATTACGGTCTCCTTTCTTATATATAGCGACAATAATGGATTCTGTCAAAGTATTTAAAAATCAAGCAATACAACTGGCTGTAAAAAGCAGAGTCAGAAGCGGGCCACATAAGTCAATTTTAGATTTATAAAGTTCGTCAGGTATACCGTCTGGTCCCAGTGCTTTGCCCCCTTTACTCGCTTTTAGGGCCAGAGTGACCTCCTCAAGGGTAAATGTTGGATAACTATGTTCGCAGGGAAGAACCTTTATTGAAGAATCGGACGCGGATACCAATAGAAGAAGATCGGCTTTACTCTCTGCATGGTTTGAATAAACTTTTGCATGGTGAGTCAACCATTCAGCCTAAGTGATAGCAATCTCAAGACGAGGGCTATCTGCCTCTCTTAGGGAAGGGGAATTAATCACACACCAGAAAGCCATGTTATCTTTGCTATGGCATGCCTTGTATAGATTCTCCCAGGCCTCCTCTTTCAGGCCTTCTTTCCGCTGTTTTAGGGCTAGCCTGTATGCCTGTCTACAGTCCTGTACTTTCTGGATATTCATAGGTTGTTTACATAAGGCTGCTTTTAATCTCTTGTGGGCGCTGGTACATGCGGAGTCAAACCAACCTCTAGTCTCCTTTTTTAATCATTTCCGATCTGTGGTTAGCCCTTCTTAATTCCCTTGGTAATGGGCATAAAGGCATCAATAACTTCTGGAGCCCTTAGACAGGGCTGATTGCCATTAGCTTTGGTTCCCACAGGGGATTGTGGGTGTTGTAGTGGCCCAGCAGCTGCACCACATGGCGGCTCACCCCCTGCGGCATCCAGAAATCCCATACAGGAGAGACACACGGGTCTCATGCATCCGGTGATCTTTAAGTGCTGCAATATCCCCTGCTGGCACTACTGATAACAAAACGCAGCTCCTGATGTCAGAAATCAAAGCCCCAGCACAGCGGGTCTCTGGAGCCCTTAGACCTGGTAGTAAAACTGCATAGGATAGGATAGGATAGGATGAATATTTATATAGCGCATTAAAACCAAACGGTATCAGGGCACTGGGCGAGATGAAAGAGAGACTAGCACCAACCAGCTAAGAGGCAAAGAGCCAGGTCTTTAACATCTTCCTAAAGGACTTGAGTGACTTCGCCGCAGAGATAAAGGGGGGTAAAGAATTTCAGAGTTTAGCGGCCGCCACAGAAAATGAGCGGTCACCCCATTTGGACCTACGAAACCTATGAGAGACAAGTTTATTCTGGGTAGAATATCTCAAGGTTCTGCCTGGAGTGTACCAATGGAACAAGGTTTTGAGATGTGATGCACCTGTTCCATGCATAGCTTGGTGCACCAAATTCAAAGCCTTGAAGGTGATGCACTTCCTGATCGGAAGCCAATGCAAGGCACGAATCCCTTCCCTGGCGGACTGGTGTTTAGGGATGTTAAGAATAAGCCTAGCCGCAGCGTTTTGCACCACCTGAAGCTTATTCAGAGAGCCAATGCTGACATTAAGGTATAATGCATTGCAGTAGTCTAACCGGGAGGTCACTAGTGCAATGATGATGGGCCGATGTAGCTCCGAGGGAATATGCAGCAGCACTTTCTTCAGAGTTTTAAGAATATAGAAGCAGGTGCTAACTGTGCGGTTCACCTGTGTGTCAAAAGACAGGCCTTCATCAAAAATGACTCCCAGATTTTTGGCCATTGTCTCTGGCACAGGAAGGGGACCGCAGATCTGGGGCCACCAAGCGGCAGACCAAATCGAAGTTTGAGGACCAAAAACCAACACTTCGGTTTTTCCCGTGTTAATTTTAAGAGAGTTGTCCTTCATCCATCGTATTATGCCGACCATACATTCATTGAACTTTTGGGCAATCAGCTGCAAATCATTGGAGATAGAAATTATGATTTGCGTGTCATCCGCATAGGAGAGGACTTGAAAGCAGAAAGATCTCACCAACGAAGCCAGGGGGGTCACATAAAGATTTAAAAGAGTGGGGCTGAGCGAGGAGCCCTGAGGGACCCCACACGGAAGACTGAAGGCCTGGGCTTTGAACCTGCCATAACTGATGACATTGGTTCTGCCGTGCATAAAAGAGAGAAGAAGCTGCAGAGCCCTCCCGGTGATTCCTGCTTCCCGCAGTCGCTGAAACATGCGAGCTGGGGTGATGGTGTCAAATGCTGCCGAGAGGTCGAGCAGAATCAATACCGCTGATCCGCCCTGGTCGACCTGCATGCAAATACAGTCCGAAGCTGCAACCAAAGCGGATTCAGTGCTATGACCTGCCCGAAAACCGTTCTGAGAGCTGTCCAAGATGTCCTGAGCTTCAATATATTTCATAAGCTCGGCGTTGATAAATTTTTCCAGCATTTTGGCGGGGGCGGGGAGGAGGGAGATAGGCCTATAGTTCTTTAACTCGAGGGGTTGGCATTGGGCTTCTTAAGGAGAGGCGAGACAGTTGCTTCTTCCAGACACAGACTCTGCAGTAGCAGGCCCAACACATTTTTAAAGGGCTACTCTTCTGGATGGGTGACTTGGTTGTGTCAGTACTTTAGTACATATCTGAGCAAATGTATCAGCCCCTCTGTGTGTTTGTCACAGGATGTGTAAGCAACTATGTGGGTATATGACTGGCTCTCTTTGTAACTCTATGGGTATCTAAATGTGTATGGACGTGGCTGTATGATCGTTGTAACCTTTGCTGTTTTCAATGAATTTCTATGGTATATATATATATATATATCAATCAAAAAAGGTTGCCCCAATGAGAACGGCCACAGAGAAGGTTTCCCTCTGATGCTGGGGATGGCAGCGCAGACTGTTTCAAATGTCCATCGTACATCTGGCGGCTCTACACGTTTCGAACTGACGTTCTTGTTCACGAGCCTAAAAGACAAAGAACATAGAAGCAGCTGTGTGGAGCACCAATTCACCTTTATTTACAGTCCCGCCCCAGTGGGCGTATCACATGCCTTTCTAAGGCGCAATGAACTCTGGTATTGGTAGTGCTCTACATAAATATAAATCCAAGTGGATGCTGTTGCATGCCCCAATAGTGTCCAAAATAAAACCACAGTGGGTTGATGAATCATAGAAATCTGGAGTGCGCTGCCTTTAGCAAATCCTGCAGCACGAGCCTTACAATCCTGAACCGGCACCCAGCCATCTGGGCACCGCAGATCCGCATCCGGCGGCGGGTCGTCCTCACGACCGGGCAGGCCGCTAAACATCAATCAAAAAAGGTTGCCCCAATGAGAACGGCCACAGAGAAGGTTTCCCTCTGATGCTGGGGATGGCAGCGCAGACTGTTTCAAATGTCCATCGTACATCTGGCGGCTCTACGCGTTTCGAACTGACGTTCTTGTTCACAAGCCTAAAAGACAAAGAACATAGCAGCAGCTGTGTGGAGCACCAATTCACCTTTATTTACAGTCCCGCCCCAGTGGGCGTATCACATGCCTTTCTAAGGCGCAATGAACTCTGGTATTGGTAGTGCTCTACATAAATATAAATCCAAGTGGATGCTGTTGCATGCCCCAATAGTGTCCAAAATAAAACCACAGTGGGTTGATGAATCATAGAAATCTGGAGTGTGCTGCCTTTAGCAAATCCTGCAGCACGAGCCTTACAATCCTGAACCGGCACCCAGCCATCTGGGCACCGCAGATCCGCCTCCGGCGGCGGGTCGTCCTCGCGACCGGGCAGGCCTCTAAACATCAATCAAAAAAGGTTGCCCCAATGAGAACGGCCACAGAGAAGGTTTCCCTCTGATGCTGGGGATGGCAGCGCAGACTGTTTCAAATGTCCATCGTACATCTGGCGGCTCTACGCGTTTTGAACTGACGTTCTTGTTCACGAGCCTAAAAGACAAAGAACATAGCAGCAGCTGTGTGGAGCACCAATTTACCTTTATTTACAGTCCCGCCCCAGTGGGCGTATCACATGCCTTTCTAAGGCGCAATGAACTCTGGTATTGGTAGTGCTCTACATAAATATAAATCCAAGTGGATGCTGTTGCATGCCCCAATAGTGTCCAAAATAAAACCACAGTGGGTTGATGAATCATAGAAATCTGGAGTGCGCTGCCTTAAGCAAATCCTGCGAATTACAAGAAAAAGGGGAACCTGGCCGTCAGATTATATGTCACTATTTATTAAAGCGAAAGAAAGCAAAGGACCATCATTCATATGCTTTCTGTGTATAAATCACATATCTTCATATTTTTTTATACATTTTGTGAAATCATTTAGTGCATGTCAAAGTAAGATACATTCCATATACATAACAGTGAAAAAACATAAATCAATTTAAGTGTGAGTATTATAAACAACGAACAAATTACATAAAGTGCAATATACAAATTTACAAAAAGTAAAAAATTACACCAGCACATATATTGATAAACATTATTTGTTGTCTAGTAGTTCCTTAAAGCAATATCTTTAAGCTGATTAGACGGAACTACAACCACACGGGAAGAGAAAAGAATACAACTCTGTGGGGCCCATTATGCAACAAGCGCCCTCTCCAGATGTACAAATTTTTCAGAATGCCCTCTGTGGCAGATTGTGGAAATTGCCGACGCGTTTCCAAACCCTAGGGTTAATCACGGGATTTTCATCAGGGCTCAGAGCACGGTGTAACCTATGGGTGAAGTTAAAAATAAATAGTTACCTAATAATCTGTCCTACCTTAACTCTATACTATATTATTATACCACTAACCATCACTTCTAAAGTACCTGAAATGTATTGCGTTTTTTCTATCGGAGATCAAATCAATCCTGTGTCAGGTATTCTTTTTGGTTGCAGGACCTGAAACAACCAGGATATTCTGTGTCAGAGCCATGAATCATGTTACTTTGTGTCTCCCGTTAGTCAAAAGAGAAGCTTAGAAACTCACGGTTGGTTCTACTTGGGAAGACCAAATTCGTATGTCACTGCTACTCAGAATTGAGGAGTGAATTAATAAGGTTTTGAACACCTCGTGAATTTTCACGTTAACTGCGAAGAAAGAAAAACAAATGGGCAGTTGTTTATTATTGCATCTCGCTAGATACATTTTAAAGGGGATCAGATTAAGTAGCAACCTGAATGCACTTACTTGTCAGTTTTGTACACTCATTTTCAGTAAACTCGTATTGCGGCGTGTTTAAACATCGCACGCTGTATTTCTGAAAAGAAAACACATTAAAGTTACCGCACGCGAGTGAAACGTTATACAAAATGACATTAACACGAATTGTTTCATGCAGCAGGAGGCTGCTGACTTACTTAGAAGTTATTCTGGATGGTGTTTTAGACGGATCCTCCCGCTCGTGATTTCCACCAAAAGTGATTGTTGGTTTGAATTTTGGCTCATATCCTGTTCAACAGGAAGTGTTGGGCATTCATCTTTAAGGGGAATTCTGGGAGTTGTAGTCATTCAACTACATGTTGGAAAATTAAATATTCACAGATCACCATAATGCTTTTATACACAAACTTAGAGGTTATCATTTTTATGAAAGAACTTTTTGAGAAAATTTATAGTGTTTTAAAGAGGACTCAGCGCAAAACTTGGTACAATTCCGCCATTTCATTTAAACCGTCTGGCACACAGTTATATTTCATAATCAGATATGTCTCTTTTTTCCGCAGTAGAATTTCGACATCACCACCTCTTGGTGGTTGTTTAATTGATGACAGCACCGTCCAAGCAAATTCTTTTTCGGAATGTTGTTTATCAATAAAGTGTGCAACCATAGGTGCAGTCAAAACTTTTTGTTTAATTCTTGATCGGTGTTGGACCATCCTTTGATTGATTTGCTGTGTAGTTTTGCCAATGTACAACTTTGGACAGGGACATTGAATTGCGTACACAACATTCTTCGTTTTACAGTTCGTAAATTCTTTATGTACCCATTTGATAGAATTGTGTAAAAATTCAGTGCCTTCAATGGTACTAATGCACGCGGAACATGTTCCGCATTTATGGTGGCCTTCCACCGGAGTCAGATTCCACAATGTTCTTAAATCGGTTTTGGGTTTAATGCTTTTTAGATCTGCTCGTATGATGTTCTCTCCAATACTTTTGTTCTTCTTCATTGCGAAGAGAGGTCTTTCCATTGGACATTCTAAGCCCATAAGCAAATGCCAATTGTTTAAAATGATTTTACGGAACTTGTGAGTGTGAGGGCCAAATGTGGATACACATACCAATTGTTCCAGTGGTTCCTTGATCTTCTTACTTAAAAGTTCCTCTCTAGGTGTGTACCATGCCCTTTTTGTGGAGTGTTTTAGCATTTTTCTCGGGTACCACCCGAGGTGAATTGGTGCTCCACACAGCTGCTGCTATGTTCTTTGTCTTTTAGGCACGTGAACAAGAACGTCAGTTCGAAACGCGTAGAGCCGCCAGATTTACGATGGACATTTGAAACAGTCTGCGCTGCCATCCCCAGCATCAGAGGGAAACCTTCTCTGTGGCCGTTCTCATTGGGGCAACCTTTTTTGATTGATGTTTAGCAGCCTGCCCGGTCGCGAGGACGACCCGCCGCCGGAGGCGGATCTGCGGTGCCCAGATGGCTGGGTGCTGGTTCAGGATTGTAAGGCTCGTGCTGCAGGATTTGCTAAAGGCAGCGCACTCCAGATTTCTATGATTCATCAACCCACTGTGGTTTTATTTTGGACACTATTGGGGCATGCAACAGCATCCACTTGGATTTATATTTATGTAGAGCACTACCAATACCAGAGTTCATTGCGCCTTAGAAAGGCATGTGATACGCCCACTGAGGCAGGACTGTAAATAAAGGTGAATTGGTGCTCCACACAGCTGCTGCTATGTTCTTTGTCTTTTAGGCTCGTGAACAAGAACGTCAGTTCGAAACGCGTAGATCCGCCAGATTTACGATGGACATTTGAAACAGTCTGCGCTGCCATCCCCAGCATAAGAGGGAAACCTTCTCTGTGGCCGTTCTCATTGGGGCAACCTTTTTTGATTGATATATATATATATATATATATATATATATATATATATATATATATAACAGCTCCAAAACACTGCACGGCACTCACGGAGTTGATTACTCCATATCTTTAATGCAGACGCGTTTCGGCGAAGGATCGCCTTTCTCAATGCTATGATAGGATACAGCACGCACAGTCTGTCCGGTCTATTTAAATGCGAGAACCTCCATCCTCATTGGTGGGTTCCCTGTCATGATGTTAAGAGAGGGACTACGCTGTTTTCTCCCTCATCGTGGCCGCCATGTTGAGATGGAACATTAGAATTGAATGTTAACTTTTGTCCAGGCTAATGGCTGAACTAGATATTTAATTGACATCAAGGCCGGCCGTGTACGGAAGAATTGCACTTACCTATGAGGTGAGCAAAGTGTGGCATCAGCCTGGACAAAAGTTAACATTCAATTCTAATGTTCCATCTCAACATGGTGGCCACGATGTGGGAGAAAACAGCGTAGTTCTTCTCTAGTTCAAAGGCTTTGGACGTACTACAATTTCACTTTGCCTGCAACTGTTTCCAATAGGGAATGCTGTAAAACAAGTTGGAAGGGTGGGCGAAGTTTGCAAAGATAAGACTATTACCCGGTGTGGCTTTGCAAAATAACTTAGTTTCCAGTCTACCTTCTACCATAGATACTCCCACATCCAAACATTCAATGGCAGTTTTGCTTGTGTGCCCTAAAGTGAAGGTTGTAATCATTGGTGTTAAGTGTTTCAATGAATACACCAGCTGATCTCTCATCATCCTTCCAAATTGCAAATACACTGCTAAAAATGTAGGACACATTGAAGACCTGTGGAGGAGGGACTGATGGAGGTTGTAAAAAGGGTGAGTCTAGTAGTTCTAAGCCTATAACACATAAAAAATGTATCCCTGTGCACTTGTTCACATTAGGTGGTGATAAAAGAGGCAGTCTGTCTTTTTCTACAGCCAGCAAAAATGGTTGAGGCAACAATCTGTGGGTACACAAAGCAAAAAGGGCCTGCTTCCAATACCTGTCTACAAAGAATTGTAGACAGGGTTTTGTTCCAAACTTCTATGCCTCCTTGAGGCAGGCATAACAAGGAGAAATATTTATATTTCCTTGTTTTACCCCTTTGCATGTGTGTGCATTGCACAGCACACATACAAAGTGAGATATGCCTTAAAGCATAGTTTTTGTACTGAAAGGGATTCCTTTCACCACGAAACTCATGCTTCCCACAATGCAGACGCCCTAGCACTGTGCAGAAACAACAAGGTGATGGATGGACAGTGCCCATGGAGAGCAGGATCAAGACTGATTCGCATATAGTTGGGTCCAAACTGAAATGACGCTGGTGAGCAAAGAAATGATGGATTTAGGCACAGATCGCTGCACTATGGGTGAGTGTTTGACATTATTCAGCATTCCATCCATCAATTGTTCTTTTTGAATTTGTCACCCTATTTGGGACGGGTATGCCCAGATGTGGGTCCCGTACTCGCCATGCCACTGGAGTCAAGCTATCCAGGTTGATGAGGGGTGATACCCGGAAACCAGTACTAGGATGCGTGTTTCTGGTCTGGGGAGGACCTGGCCTGCCAGTTCGGGCTAGACTGTTACCATGGGGAGCAGGTTCAAGACTGATTTGCAACTGGCTGGTTCCAAACTCCAAACTGGAATGGCGTGGTGAGCAAAACAACTATGGAATTAGGCCCAGATGTCTGTACTGGAGGTGAGTGTTTGACATTGTTCAGCATTCCATCCATCAATTGTTCTTTTTGCATTTGTCACCCTAAGTGGGACGGGTATGCCCAGATGTGGGTCCTGTGTTCGCTATGCCACTGGAGTCAAGCTATCCAGGCTGATGAGGGGTGATACATGGAAACCGGTCCTAGAATGCTTGTTTCTGGTCCGGGGAGGACCTGGCCTGGCAGTTAGGACTGGACTGTTCCGATGGAGAGCACGTTCAAGACTGATTGCAAATGGCTGGGTCCAAACTGGAATGGAGTGGTGAGCAAAAACAAATAGATTTAGGCCCAGATCTCTGTATTGAGGGTGAATGTTTGACAATGTTCAGCATTCCATCCATCAATTATTCTTTTTTGCATTTGTCTCCCTGGCACTATGGCACAATGCTGTTTACAGTGGTGCAAGCAGTGGCGGCTCGCATAGGGCGTGCTGCAGGGCGGTGGGGTGAGGCGGGGGAGGGGCAGGGTGGGGGGGTAGTAAACTCGGACATACGACGGAATGGAGGAACGTAATAATTACTTTCCTCCGTTCCGTCGTATGTCCGAGTTTACTACCCCCCACCCTGCCCCTCCCCCGCAGCACCGCCCCGCAGCACGCCCTATGCGAGCCGCCACTGGGTGCAAGGCAGTCAAAGTGCTCCAGCAGTAGGAAGAGATCGGAACAGCGCCGCATCTTAGTAGATATGGTGCTGTTCTGTTCTCTCCCTTTCACTCAACACAGCACAGCAACTTTACTTTCCTTTCTCTGCTGTGTTGAATGACTTCTTGGTAAATCTAGGCCTTAATGTTTATCTAAAAAACAAAATTTAAAGCTATGTATGAAACATAAGAATTTTAAAAATGTTTCCACATCTAAGATCCTCATTACCACTGTCCCTGAAAAATAATACAGTAATACCACACCCTGTATTTCTGATAACATTGGGCAGTAGTGACACAGAGTGGTATTTCTGTATCAATTTAATCTTTCTGGCTCAGAATGAGACATAACATGCAGAATCGGGGTTTTGTGTGCCACTATCTCCATGTTTTGACACTTCTCCTGCTCACATTTCTTTAGATTCTTCGCGGCCAAATGCTAATGCTGAAAAGTACCCAATGTGATGGCTTTCCTGCAATTGCTATTGAGTCATTCAGGTTAGCGGGACCCTCATAAATAGATCGCTTGCAGTGGAAGGAAATAAGGGAGAGAGGAACGGTTGGAGAAAGCGAGAGATGCTGAGAAAAATGGAGACAGGATGGATGATTGCAGAGATAGATGGATAGGGAGGAGCATGGAGGGAGGGATAAACAGAAGTCTGGATGTAGAGAAGAAGGGTGAGAGGATGGAGAGATAAATGGATGCAGAGATGGATGGAGAGTAGGACGAAGGGATGGGTGGAGAGAAGGATGGATGGATGGAGAAAATTAAGGGATGTAAAGAAAAAAGGGATGGCTGGAAGGGAAGAAGGCAGGTTTACGCTGAATCTGGATATTCAAGAAACTTGCAACGAGTGCCTAGTTAGGGTAAAGCACACGTCTTTTGCATTAACAGCTCAACTACATGGTCGACAAATACCTGTAACTTTTCAAGATGCTGAATAATTTTAAAGTAATTTTACCATGTAATTATTGTTTGAATTTTGCTACATTCTTTTAATAAAATCTATACATCTGAAACCTGCATTTTTGCACTGCATATTTAGTGAAAATTTCTAAAGGTTAACATAGCGCGTTTATGTTTAACTCCTTACTGATGTGATTACGCCATGGGCCCCCTAATTATGTAAATTGGGCTTCGTCCTGATCATGACATAGCAGCTCCATATTAAATCTAGCGTTGCAGTTCAGAGCTTGCTCCTGAGAAATTCTTCGTGGATCTGGGAATGGTAACTTTATTTCGGTGCACTTCCGATATTTTGATTTTATGATTGATTTTGTGTCAGAAAGAAACAGTACATTTTGTAAAATTGCTTGTAAAGTATTCCCATACAGTGCAGCACACTTTGTTCTTCATAACCTTTAAAAATGTAAAAGTACCACCCTGAGAGTACTTAAAAATATAAATGGGCCAGGATGCAGTGCACGTCCAAGTTGCAACATTTTTATTCAAAGTGCTCAGGGCCAAAAACTGTGATACTACATATTACAAACTTTGAAGGAAAAAAGAAAGAACATGATATGCCTATCCATTTAGAGTAGGGTTATCCCAAGTCAGGGAAATTAATAGGCACTTAAAAAGGCTTTGTTCCACTGATTTTTAATGATTATTTTGCCATTAAGTGCCCATTTAATATTTAATGTAGCTATTTCCCGCTACTTCCAATACAGTATCATGAAAGGGACAAAGTCTATGTCGTAAGAGTGATACGACATCAGGAACGTGCTTGTGGAGCGTTCATAAACACAGGTAAAACCCAACAAACCCGCTGAATGATGTGCACAAGAAAGGGTACTTGATATGGATGAAAAACAATAAAAGAGTACAAAGAAAAAGCTAGTATACAATAGTAAACCGATCTAATAAGTGATTAGTAGATGAATCAAACTGAGTTGTTGCAATCGAGTTACAGGGTTGCATAATGCAAAACTCAAGAGTGAGTGACTACTCTCTTAAATGAACCACGGTCATAAGGGGGTCTGTAAGTGTTTGTTTTCAGTCTATGTGCATTTTGTTGATGTGCCCCCTGTCGACTAAGGGCTCCATTTATAGTTTGGTGGACAGCCCAACTTCTTCTGCTAGGGTGGAGGCGGCCACTACCTCCACAATCTGTGGACTACTGCCCACCATATTTAGAGATCTCAGCTAGCCTGACAGCGATCTCTGTGACTTCTGAGGAGCCACCACCATGGCAGGCCTTCTTGAAGGGTCTAAAAGTTTACTAAGCAAACACTATATTTCAAAAGGCCGCTAAACAAACTTTTTATTTTTTCAAAACAAACTCCCAAACTTTTTATTTTTTAAATGTTGATGATCCTGACACCCTAAGAGATTTCTCCCAGGGTGTGTGGTCATTTTTTTCATTCTTTCTCTTTGATACCACTAGGCCTTGCCTGGCAGTCCTAAAGAGGAAAGAAAAGTAAATCAGTTTCAAATTGTCTGCTCGAAATAGGGCGGACGTTTGATGTACTTTTACACTGATAGCCCCAAATCTGTTGCTCATCAGTGCAAGGTTTCCACCATCGTGGCCAGTGGAGGCCTCGCCTAACTATAAATAGAGCGGTTGACTCATCAGGTTGTCAGACAGGGTTGTCTGCCACAAATCTACCCTGTCAGTACTCTGACACATTGTGGCAGAGTTCGCTGCCATCAACTCTAATCAGGTCCTAAGTTTTTTTTTTTATAAGTGCAGCTGCCTTGGGAAAGCTTAAACAGGACGCCCATAATACAGGAAAGACATATGGGCTGATGATCATCCATTTGTTTATTTGAAATTCATTTGCCTGAAAGGAATATATTTGTAGGTGCATTCCAAAGACAAATCCATTCCTTTATTGGAGTCAAATGCATTGGCTATTTTCTCCTAAATATTGGCAGTCTCTTAGCCACTGACTTACAAGTTTTATAGGCATGGTGTCCAAGTACTGAGGTCAAAAACGGTGGCAGCCTTCTAAAGGAGCACTTTTCCATCCAATAAGCAGTGTTACTATAAAACCTAAGTGACTCTCTTGCTTTTGTGAATATATCACTATCAACTTAAAAAAATTAGATACATTTTTATGAATTTGTTGTATATTCAATTCATTCTATTCAGAATTAATAACGGTTTCACAGGCACCACAACATTGTCAGCACTGATCAAAACACGCACTGTCTTGGGATTGAGAAGAGCTGTCGAAAAATATGTTGTTTTTCTTTATCATATGCCAAGTTTACATAATTGCTGTCACTTCAGAAGTTTTTCTTCTCTGATAGCCGTGACCCATTTTCAAGAGTTCACTTCCTGTAGAAGGTTGAACACTTCATTGATCTTTGCTTCATTAAGAGTCACAACTCAGTGTTTTTCTTTGCTCATGGGGAGACGTATAGTCCAAACATGATTCCCCACAGAAATACGCTCTTAAACATTTTTCCGTTTTAATTAGAATTGTCATTGTTGATGTGGGTTGTCTGCTATGCTTCACATTTGCACAGCTGACATGCTTATATGAACTGCATAGCATTGATGCACCGCTTTTCATTGAGTGCGGCGTAAAGAAGAAGTTGAAATATGCAGTTCTATATTACATTTCTAGGATTGGTGCACATTGTCGGGGAACTAAACAAACATAGGGGGATATTACCAAGGAATTGCGATAATTATCGCAAAGCGCACTTAGCGCTGTTTTTTTTATCGCCGGCTATCGCTGGATTTCATCGCGGAGATAACGCGTTATTATCAACGCTTATCTCCAAGGCGATAAAAAATCCAGCGATAGCGGCGAAATCCAGCAATAGCGCGAGAAATCTAGCGATAAATTCAACGCGCTAATGAAAAGCTTGCTAATAGGCAGGTGAGGACTTAACCTTACAATCCACCTCCCATTGACTAGAATGGTTAAGTCAGGTTTTTAGCAGGTGTTAGATTCCAGCGATAATCGCGGTTAGCGCGAATGTTTTTATCGCTTCGCGGGCATTGCTAATAGGGGGAAGTTGTGTTCGCAACTGTTTTCAGTCGCTTTTAGTTGGGAACGCCTACTTTGCATGACATTAGCGATATATATCGCTGACATGCAAAGCGGCACCAAAACGGTCGCTTTCGCCATGAAGCTGTCGCTAACAGCTGTTAGTGACAGCTTGCTAATAGGGCGATAGAAATATCGCCGCTTCAGCGGCAAAAAGTGCAGCTAAAGCGGCGATAAGCCCCTTGCTAATATGCCCCATAGTTGTTAAAATTCAGATACGTTATTTTTTCAATGCCCCCCGATCGGGGCCATGAAAACAATATAGCACACATGCACAGGAAAAGGAGTAGCCAAAAAATAAAATACACTCACCTTGAACCATGTCCCAAACAACTCGAGTGTGCAAGTGAGGCAAACAAACCCGCAGTTGTTGGGGAGATTTCTCCCAGAGGGAATTCTGAAACTTAAATTTCCTTCCTCGCTTTTCTTTATTTTTCTTTCACGTTTCTCCTTTCTCCACCCCGCCTGAAATGTTTCCATCCGTCCATCCTTCTTTCCATCCCTCTCTTTTCCTCCTTCAATTTTCATCCATCATGCATTCTTCTTTCTGGTCTTCCATCCCTATCTCCCTCCCTCGCTCCCTCCTCCCTCCCTTACACCCTCCATCTAGACTTCCAGACATCCATGTATACATACATCATCTGTCTCTTTATCATTCCTTCTCAATATCCATCCATCTTACCTTCCTCCTTTCCTTCCAACCATCACTTTTTTCTTTACATCCCCTCATCATTTTCTCCATCCATCCTTCTCTCCACCCATCCCCTGATATTTCCCTCCATCCATCTCTGCATCTATATTATCTCTCCACCCTCTCACCATCCTTCTCTACATCCAGACTTCTGTTTGTCCCTCACTCCTTTTTCCTATCCATCCATCAATCTTGCATTCATCCATCCTGTCTCCATTTTTCTCACATCTCTCGCGCTCTCCAACCGTTACTCCCTCTCTTATTTCCTTCCACTGCATGCGATCTATTTATGAGGGTCTCGCTAACCAGAATCTCTCATCAAAGTCAAAGAAGCCAAAAATAATTCTTAAATGTTTATATTACACAGAACTGTTCAGTGACACCCACCCCTGCTCAAGCTCCTGAAATGGGGGTGATTGATACCCCTGGGGACAGTCCGCAGCAAAAACATTCATACACACTTACATTAAAAATATTGACACCACTACCTTCACTATTGCTTTCTTATACTAAACCCCCTCATACAAAACCTTTCACAGACACCCACCCACGTGTCACATGCCAGCACACGCGCGCACACTCAATGCTAATGGACGGCAACGATTCATCTGAACTACACCCACAGATCTTAATCCATTTTGCATGGAAATGCACACATGCCCTACATTTCTCAAATCCTAACACACTATATGTAAAAGGATTATTCATAAAATACGCACACCAGAACACAGAAGTCACGAACAAATACATCCATTCAGTTTAGTGTGCACAATCCAAAAACCTGTAAATGCGTGAACAAACAGCCAAGCATTCTTGCAAACTGTGGCATCTCTGCCAACACACATCTTTGAGGCATGAGACATACATCTAAGAAATACATAGAAAAACTGACATATTCAAAAAGACACACAGTCACACTCTTGTATGCATACTTGAACAGTAAAAACACAGAAGATGCGTGGAAACATAAACAAAATATTAATGGCCAGATTTATCATTCTTTCACGCAGCGCAATGCAGCAAACCACCTTGCTGAGCTGCGTGAAAGTGCAGTAATGTGCTGCATTTACCATTATTCTGTGCATTCCTGTCCTTTCCTAGCAATGGTGCAGTTTTGCCTGCCTCGCGCCAACACAGGCACCCTTGCGTCATGATGCAAGGGTGCCTGCATTGTAGGCAAGATTGTTTTTGTGCATGAAGGGACATCTTCCTGAACAAAAACAATCCTGAGAGGCATTTTCCTATTTCTATGTGTGCTACAGAATGCACATGTAAAAAGAGGAAAAATTAGGAGAAATAAAGATTTCTCCTTGTTATACCTGCTCTGGGGAGGCGGAGCATTTTGACACATTCTCAGGTCTACCACTAATAATAAATCTGAGAATGCACCAAAATCCATGATTGGATGCATGGAAACACCCATACTCCACCCATGGAACGCCTCCTGGCCATAGAGTAACACAAGGCAATGATTTGCGCTGCCTCGCGTTACTCTATATTTATCAAGTCATGCAGGGCCACGCAAGGTGGCCTTGCGTGGTTTGGTAAATCTCACTTAGGTTTGGCGTCGCCTTTGAGCCCCCTTGTGTGGTGCAAGGGTGGCGCAGATTGAACAGCCGGTTTCAAATCCGACCGCCATCCTTGTAATACGGCGGTCGGAGTTGAAATCTTGGCTGTCGGTCGGAAATCCAAATGAGGCCTAATATGTTTGAATTTACAGTTTCTCATTTGGAAAGGTGTGTGCAGGTTTAACCATAATGCAATGCATGGAAGGTTATACCTAATACCCTGAATGTAACATGTTAAAAATGTTACTAACAGGGTTGACATTTTCATGGCGTGAGAGCCACAATTGCACAATATCGTCTCAGAAATGTGTGCTCCATGGGCAAATACTAAGTGGTTCAAGGACAACAATGCAAATCAACTGGTTGAAGCTCAAATGAGGTAGTCATCCAAGAGGAAGCCGATCTCGCAGATTTAAACAAACATATGTATTCAAGCAGTACTTCAATACCAGTCTAATGAAAGAACACCTCTTCAGCGTTCCGTAAGTTACTCACCCCCCACAGAATGCCCTGTAGCATTCTACAGGATACACAACAATGTCACCACTATGTGGGTTTCTTCAACTGAGGAACTAATGAAAACAAATTCCAAACAAGTAGAAAGGTGATTCGCTTGAAAACTGCGCACAAGCGGTGTCGTGGCAACACCATTCCACCAGTTATAAAATATGGAATTAAAAAATAAAATAAATAGCAAAATAGCAAACTACACCAGAAAAATAAAATTACACAAAACAGAACACATATGTACACTAACTGACCTGGCACACCCACCCTGATTAGGAAATATAAATATCAACACACAGGCCAGTCTTTAAAACATTTGACATAAACACCACTGTCACACGTGCCAACACCAACATGCAAAGTATAATCACTGCTGGCATACAAGATCAAAGATCAGCACTTAAATAGAGATGAAAAGGGGCCAATGAGATCTGATGCAGGACACCTTAGACACGCCCACCACAGTTGCTACACATATGCCCAGTGATGAATCAAAGAGTAACTGTAAGTAAGCTACCCACAATCTACATTGCTTTTCCAAAATGTCAGACAGACTATGCAGTGAAGACACCGATTATCAGGAACAAGAAGAGAAGATAGTGAGACTATATAGATGAAGGATTGCACTCTTTCAAATGGCTGACTAAGAGTTGGGATTTATTGCTTCCCTGATTAGGTTATCATAAACATAGTGGTTGACTATGAACTGCACCCACCACCACCAACAGCCTGCTCCAGTGGCATTGCTACCTTTGTTAAGGAGCTCACCTCAGTAGACTTCCTGGCAACTCCTTCCTTGAAAAGGACCAGTGGCATTGCTTCTGGCACCATCCCGGCTAGCAGTCTAGGTGCCTGCACCATACCCTGCAAGGAATATTCCTCTGCTTCCTAAAAGAACAGGCGATGTGCAATACAGCAATGTTTTGCTGCAGCCCATTTTTTGCAAGTGCTTTGGGCTATCAGCAGCACAAATGTGCAGCACTACCACCCTGGCAGACTGCACATCTTATCGGAATCAACACCACTGCTACTCTATCAAAGTGCAAGCGGTCCATAATGACAGAAGCTGCTTTGCACGTTTGCAGGTGCACTGCGATGCCACTACAGCTTCATATGTTGTTGCTCTGTAATTGCAACACAAATGGATATCCCTCAGTATGAAGACATGTGACTGCTTGGTGAGCCTCTGAACTCAGGCTTCCCTATGCATGTCCACAAATTTCACATACATTTGCATAAAAAAATCTTTTTCACACTGAATACTCAGTCAAAGGAGCTCACCTTGAAATGAATGTGTACCAAAACATATTTTATTGGTTTTGTGCATCTAGCATACCTCCTTTGCAGACAGGATTGACCGCATTCTCTTTCTCGGTATCTACTGACTCCCTTTCATCTGCAACGTACTGTGTCTCAAATGAGGTGGAACAAAGCACACATATAAACATGCGGCCTCCCAGAGCAGACATTAGGCTAACTGAAATTATGTTCAAGAACTCTGGATCAAAAAGTGAATGTGTTATTGCATTTCTTTGACATTCTGTAGGTAATTGGCCTTGACTGCTGTATGCTGAACATTATTGTATTTTGTTAGACCATAGATGTAGCCATCTAAACTGCCCTACATCCTCATCCTAGTCCCTAACATGTGGGTGGGCATTTTATTAATATTGTGCATTTTCTATTCTTGGCTTTGCTTTGCTTGAGTTTCATGTGTCAGTCAATCAATCAAAATGCTGAATATGTGTGATTAATACGATGCCCATTTAGTTTATATTATTATGTTCTTCAATGCAATAATCAAGCTTACAGGAATACATTTTCAGTATTTAATCTAAATACTGACTGCTTCATTTCACATTAGCTTGATTTTGACTTCTAAATGTTTCTAGAAGGTTGACAATTACATGTCTTGTATATTGTTGTCATTCAAAAGAACATAAATTCATAGAGCAAAAATAACTGATAAGTGTTTTTAATTAGGAGTTTCTAACAGCAATGAGATTATGTCATAAAAGTCAAGCACTGAGAGTGAAGGGTACAGGGGAATCTTCACATTAGGCGACACTGGAGCACGCCATGCAGAATCATATCTCGAGTCCCAGTTGAAAGTTCCCTGTTATTCAAAGAGCTATGTGGGTGTGTACCATCTCTGAAACTCAGAATAGGTTTTATTTTCTGCTGTGCTAAAATTAGATTACAGTTTAGAAGTAGTAGAGTGAGGGTACTGTTGTTATAGACTGATAACAGCAATCAGGTTGGAGGCGTTCCTCTTATTTATGCTTTAATAAATATTGCTGCTGCAATTTTATTTATCTTCATTTTGGTTACTATTCATATTGTGGAATATCAGACCATGCAAATGATTACAACTCTAGACTTACCACACATTTCTTCACAAGAACAGACTTTATCACAGATTGCAATGTACTCTATGTATATTACCTTAACTACGCAAGTTTTAACACACACATTATATTTACTACACATTTCTAGACAGCGGGTCTCTAGTTGGCTGAGGTTCGCAATCGATTTAAGTAGGGACCACAATCCTAGTCAGGGTAAGTCAGATATACAACCTAAATTAACCTGTGCTCACCCTCTGGTAGTTTCTTACTTTTGGCGTGGGTCGTCGGCACTGCAAAATCAACGCTGTGTGGTTTGACTCTCAACACTTCATCG
The DNA here is from genome assembly GCA_963921515.1 of Calotriton arnoldi. Classification (NCBI taxonomy): domain Eukaryota; kingdom Metazoa; phylum Chordata; class Amphibia; order Caudata; family Salamandridae; genus Calotriton; species Calotriton arnoldi. Next base: position 368,512 of record CAWUFW010011955.1, on the reverse strand, counting down.
TCTACGCACCTCCAACTGAACTGATGACTCACCGCCAATGCCGCCTCACCTCCCCTTTGCCTTGCAACGTCCCGATCACCGATGTGCCAAAGACCTGCACCAACAGTAAGGAACCAACACCGCACCAGCACCTGCGACACCTCACCTCACCTCCCCTAAGCATCGCAACGTCTTTGTTTTGTCATCGTTTCCAAGGTACTTTAACCGGGGTCTGTACGACTCCATAGTAAGCCTGCGCTCAATCGCGGTCAAGCACGTCTTTATGGCCCGAGTTGAAGCTATTCTGTTTCTAAGTGCTATAAGTGCATTTAATCCTTGAGAATTCATAATTGTATTTGCGTATCTTGGAGTTTTGTAGTTTTGGTCTTGTTTTACTCAGATAAATATTGGCTATTTTTCAAAAACTGGTGTGGAGTACTTTTGTAGGTTTTTCACTGTGTTGCTGTGTGTGTGTACAAATATTTTACACATTTTCTCTGAGGATAAGCCTGACCGCTCTTGTCAAGCTACCAACAGGGTGTGCACAGGTTATTCTGAGGATATAACTTACTAACCCTGACTAAAACCACTGCCAACCAGAGACCACATTTCTAACACTGTTTAAGCCCTCTGGATGGTTTAAATTATTGAAACCTTTACTGGACCTAACAAGATAGTGACATTATTTACTTGTGGTTGATTCCCATACACCTACTAATAATCCACTTTCTCACAGCAACAATATCCCACACATACTCTGATAACACCACACACTCTATCATAAAATAAATTCCCTTTGACAGCCACTGTTCTATCTTCCACACCCCAAACTCTACCACCCACACACTACATGCACCAAGGTAACTCTCATCACCATATGCCATTCTATCTCCTACTTTCTCCCTATTTTCTTTCTGTTCCTTTCCTTACCCTATATTTGCTATTTTCCATTGCCTTTGCACTCTATCTTTTCTACACTAAGCCATTCTTATGCCCAGGCCATGAAGGGAGGTAATCCCTGTCAGGATGTGCCATATGTTATTCCTGAACAGATTCATAGAATACCTGCTCACACAGCTCAATCAACAACTACTCAACTTTTTTACATCATACCACAGCACAGCATCCAACACAAATCCCTCTCCATTAAAATATTTTGATTTGCCCCTTACTTTAGGAAAACTCAGACAGACTGAATTCAGCTCACATTCGAACAATTAACTATTCAAGGCATTGGTTAATGGACAGTAACCTAAACCAGTACCATAACACAATGCAAAGGAAACAGAACATAATATGTACAATATAACATCAAACCACACAACCACATTACACATTACACCATGCCACACCCTTGTACATTTCACAGGACCACAGTAAACATTATTCCACTTCATCTCAAAATGAAAGACAAGCTACTGCCTGACACTACACAATTACATACAACAACATACCTACCAGGAGAATACACACTCACCAAAGAGCTGTATACCATGCCAAACCACCTGGCCTTACATCAGTCCCAAAATGTCACCACATGTGCCACCCACCTAAATAGGTGGGTGGTATGGTGTGAAAAAAACGATGTAGTGAGATCTGGCCTGAGTAATTACCAGTGGCTGATATCAATTCAAACATTCTGTCCATCACTGTTTTGTGTACTTTGATTTGTCACCCTAAGTGGGACATGTATGCCCAGACACACTGTGTTACTAAAACCAAGCTATACCCGACTGATGAGCCCATAAAGAGGGTGAAACTGACCCTGGGTTGCTTGTGTTCCAGTTCAGGGAGAACTTGGCTAGGCAGTTCGGGCTGGACTGTTCCCATTGGAGCAGGGTCAAGATTCATTTGCATATAGGTAGGCCCAAACTGAGGTGGCATGTGTGCAAAATAACGATGGATTGGGATGCCGCCTGAGTAATTAACAGTGATTGAGATTAATTCAAGCATTTCATCCATCACTGTTTTGCATAGCCACATAAACATGACAAACAGCCATGCAGGATGTTTAAACTCTTCAGATCACCCGGCATCAAACAACATTATACCATACTTCAACTACCATATCATACTACATACATGGTCACAACATTACTCCACCCTACCCCAGCTTGCCATGCTGCACCTTTTCATAACTCATCCCTCTAACATGACATTTCATCACATAAGACTATGCCAAACCATGCCACATTACACCTTCCAACAGCACATCATACCAGAATAGCTCAAAACGTGTTGGCAACGTGCAAAGCATCACACTAGATGAGACCATGAAACTTGATATCACAGCACAATCAGTCTTCATTGCCCATGCCCCACACAACCGCTGACATAACCACACCATGCAATGTAAAAACATACACATCGCATCACTTATCAGACCACATCTCAACGCAATTGCCCACAATGCAAAATATTGGACTATTCAATACCACACACTGTTGCAGCGATAACACCATATAAGTACACCATACAGCTCAAACCAAATAACACTACTGCACATTAGATCACATTTGATCAACTTTCCTCAAATCTCTTCATACCACGCCACATCACACTATTCCTTAACACTTCATACCATAGCACCTCACATATCCTCTATCACTCAACCCCTCTCCCACACCCAAATTTGCACACACACTGGCACAGTTAGTTTTCATGATATACTACTTTATAAATAGCTTAAAGTAATATGTCTACAACCGTGAGCATGTGCACATATACTATTCACTGTGAATCAGGCCCATTGCACCAGTATTGTTATGACTTTTACCAGGGTTTGTGTGGTCGGTGATTTTACACTTTATACCTTTTTGCGATTTTTTTCTTTGCCTCCCACTTTTAAATGGGTGCTTCTCAAATTGATTCTTGTGTCTCCTGTGCTATGAGTTCTTCAGTGCCTTGAATATGAGGACTAAAGTTATAAAAGTGGGTGTTACATCAATGTTTTTTGTTTAGTATTTTTCTGGCTACTTGTGTATTGTGTGGCAATGTGTGTGTTGTGTAGAGTAACTGTTAACGTGGGCTAGACTACTTTACATTTATATGTCAATGTGACAAGCAGCATGCTATTGCATTGCTTATTGGCAATGTCAATGTGTCTGCCCATGGGAGGTTAATCAAAGTGAGGCATGTGTATGTATGTCCTTGTGAATTTACACTCTTTTTTGTCTTTTGCATGAATGTTGTGGATACATATCTGCTGGTGCAGTGTTGTGCTTTAGTGATCTTCACATATTCTTGGTTTTGACTTTGTGCTCTGGGTCTTCTTGGTTCTATTCCCTGATACTAATCTTTGGACTTTGGTTTTAATGTGTTGAAGATAATTTTCCTATGGATCATAATGTTCCTTAGAATAAGACATGGCAAACTTATCAGATTGTTAACAGTATACCATTAGAAACCTACAGACATCATTAGATACTAAGGCATGGTTCCTCTGCTAAACCGATAAAACCACATACGAACACAGCAAACGTGCGTAATACTGTACCCCAGTGGAATCAGTCGTGAATTCTCAAAGGAATGGTATTTACAAGAGCCCATGGGGACATAATGTGGCCCTAGCTCCGAGATGTCCCTTTCCGCCTTTCTATGGCCGCATGCGCCGCTACACCGTGTAACGTTCAGATACAGGCTCCGCTCAGAATCAAAGCTGACAATTTGAAAATAGCTTTGCCGTAATTGCCTAACCTAATTTGGGTGCATTGTCCAGAAAATTATTACGTTTGTCTCTCCAATCATATCATTAGTTTGAGAAAATCTGAAATGTGGCATGGGGGTAATTGCGACATATTCTGCAATCATCATTCAGAGACATGTTGACGTCGTAAACAGCGTAGCTTTCTGAGTTGAAACTGCCATAGACAACATAGCTAATGGGCTACCACCTGTGTGGCTGTCGCCTGTCATTCTGTCTCCAGAAAGTGCCGTTGATGAGAATTAAACCAATATGCACGTGTATATAATTGGATAAAATTGACACAAACGGGAAAGCTCTCATATGCAGTTTGAAGGCATACTCGTTAATTATTTGCTTTCAGACACACTTTCGTGTATAATATATGTTCACGCCACTCCATTGAAATTCTGTTTGGCTGCCTACAGTGGATGTGACTGGATGTGCTGGAAGCTAAAATACTATGAAATAGATAAGGCTTTCAAATATAATTAACGCAAATCGTAACACATTTGTCAACCACAGAGCAGCCTATATTGCAATAATTTGAAATGACCATTGTATACGTAGTGAAATAGTGTGCACAGAATGCTCATTGAGTATTTTTCAATTTACATCAGAGCACTTGCAGTTTCTCCACACGATTGCAAAATGGGCATTACTTGCCAAGAGAATGTATGTGGGGCATGGCATGTGTAGTGTTTAGCGCTCCAGTGTTTGGGGCGAGAAACACGGAAGTCCCTGCATGGCATCCGCCGGCCAGGCTTGGCCGGCGGGGTAACCAATAAAGGGAAGGCGCTCGCTCGGGGGCGGCACTTCCGGATCTGGAGCACTGTGGTCTGGGTGTGTGTTCTTCGGCGCTGCGCACCCGCATCCCCATGCGCTGTGGCCTGGGGTCATCTGCGCACCACACTGGCGACGAGGGGGGCCGAGACCCTCGCTCTGCAGCAACAAAGCGGAGACCTCGCCTAGCGGCCTCCGCGACTCCCGCGAGGCGCACCGGACCAGCGGAACGCCGCGCACGTGGTCGGGTGAGTCAGCCCCCGCAGTGCAGCGTCACCAGCCTCATAGCACCGCAGTGCGCTACACAGTGGTTTCGCCCATCAGCCTCATGCCTCCGAGCACAGAGGAGGTACCGCGCTGCCACGCGCCCCTCCCCCACCACACCAGGCATATCCTGCTGGAAAACTCGGCACCGCCAGGCCCAGGACACAGAGTGACGGGCCCCAGCTCCTGCGCCCAGCTTCCCACGACCTGCATGCTCCATGCAGGCACGCCTGCCATTTCTTCTTCTTCTCTGCACGCAGCAAGGAGGTGCCTGGCCATCTCTCCCCATACACCACGTGCCACGAGCCCTTGGGCCCTACTCCTCCGGAGCAGGCAACTTGCGCACCACCCGGCTACCGCCTCGACGGCGGCCCACGGTGCAAGAGTGAAGCAAAGAGCTGCGTCTCACCTCTGCTGATCTACCATGGGGGATGACAACCCAGGCCCCGCGCAGGTCCATATCCCATTCCAGCACGCAGCGTCCGGCATGCTGCCGCCCTTCAGTGAATTAGAAGATCCAGCGACTGCGTCTCCTCGGTGGAGAGTGTGGATCGACCGCCTCAACAACTACTTCGTCGCGACCAGGGAGACAGACGACGCGATCAAGAGGTCCCTACTCCTCCACTATGCCGGGGACGAGATCTTCAAGCTCTTCAAGCACCTGCCGCACACAGGGGTTGCAACGGACTACGACGCGGCGGTGGCCGCACTGGACGCCCACTTTGACCCCCAGCTCAACCCGGACTTTGATCGTTTCAAGCTGCGACAAGCGCGCCAAAGGGAGGGAGAATCTATAGACGTGTTCTATGCCCACCTACGTGAGCTTGCCAGCACATGTACCGAAGATGACCAGCCCAAAGAAATCAGGGCCCAACTCATCCAAGGCTGCAGGGACAAAACCCTGAGGGGTCTCATACTCCGCCAACCAAGGATAGCGCTGGACGACATCCTCATCCTAGCGAGGTCCCACGACCTATCAGCGGCCAGAGCGAACGAGATGGACCAGGCCCTCATCAAACCAGCGGGACGTTCTGAGACGATCAAGATAGAAAGGGCAGACGCGGTCAGGACAAAGGCCCGCGCAGAATTCACACGGAAGCCAAAGTCAGATGCATCCAGGTCGCGATGCGGCTACTGTGGCCATGAGCCGCACGCAGCGAAGGACTGTCCCGCCCAAGGGAAGACCTGCACCAACTGCGGGATCCCAAACCACTTCGCTGCTGTATGCCGGAGAAGGAACAGAGGCCGCGACACCAGAGGCCCAAAACTGCCCTCACGTGCAGTCCGGCACCTATCAGTGGCAGAGGCCACCGCACCAGAGGAGGCGCCGAGGACCGGTCGCAGATACCAAAGGCCAGTCGACTCATCCTCCGAAGATGATGAGGAGGAGACGTATTTGATCTCATTCACGCAAGAGCTAAAACGACGCCACTGGCCTCAGCCGACCTGCGTGATTAAGATCGCCGGGTCGGAAGTTAAAGCAATCATTGACACGGGGGCATCGGTGAACGTGATGGGCCTCCAACAGTATCGACGCCTACGACCATGCCCACCCGTCACACCATCGCGAACTCGAATCTATGCGTACGGAGCCCACACACCACTACCGCTGAAAGGGAAGATAGTGGTTCCAATCAAAACGGAGGACCAGGAGGTGGTTGCCACCATTCATGTGATTGATAGGGAGGCAGACACCCTCCTGAGCAGTCACAAGGCCGAAGATCTTGGGCTAGTCTTGTTTGCCCGAAGAGTGCAAGCTCACCAAGTGGACGAACTGCTCGGTCAATTCCCAGAGCTGTTCCAAGGCCTGTGCTGCATCAAGTGTGACCCCGTTAAGCTGCACATCGACAAAGCCGTCGCCCCAGTGGCCTTGAGACACCGAAGAGTCCCGTTCCACCTGAGACCCCTGGTGGAGAAGGAGCTAGAACTCCTGGAAGCACAAGGCGTAATCGAGAAAGTGTCTGGGCCAACGCCATGGGTGTCGCCGCTAGTCATCGCGGAAAAACCAAAGCAACCAGGCGCGATACGCCTATGCATTGACATGAGGCTGCCAAACAAGGCCATTAAGCGAGAACGCCATATTACACCAACGATGGACGACATCATTGCCGATGTAAATGGATCGAGGTGGTTCTCGAAAATTGACCTAAACGCCGGGTACCACCAGTTAACCCTGTCCAAAGAAAGTAGGTACATCACCACTTTCAGCACCCACCTAGGGCTAAGGAGGTATAAGAGACTGAATTTTGGAATATCCTCGGCGGCGGAGGTGTTCCAGAACACGGTACGAGAGATGCTATCTGGCCTGCCAGGCGTCCTCAACGTCAGTGACGATATCCTGATTCATTCAGCAACGGCCGCCGACCACTATAAACACCTCCGAAGCACACTAAAGCGCTTAAGTGAACACGGGGCAATGCTCCACAAAGACAAGGGCCAGTTCTTCCAGCCCTCCCTGGAATTCTTCGGGTATGTCTTCAACCAAGAAGGCATTCAAGTGGACCCGCGAAAATCCCATGCCATCAAGAGCGCGCCTGCCCCCACAACACCCACGGAAGTAAGGAGTTTCCTGGGGATGGCCACCTAATGCGGGAGGTTCATCCCTGACCTAGCAACCCGAGCAGAACCCCTAAGAGCTCTGGCCAGAACCGACGCCCAATGGAAGTGGGGACACCAAGAAGAAGAAGCGTTCCAAGGAATAAAAGACGCCCTCCTTCGGGAAGCAACGCTGGCCTATTTCGGCCCGGCGAAGCGGACAGAAGTTTTCGTCGACGCGAGCCCGGTCGGGCTCGGAGCAATCCTGGCTCAGGAACAAGTACCCGGCAGATGGGCGGCGTTGTCGTTCACTAGCAGATCCCTCACGCCCACCGAGACCAGGTACGCACAGATAGAGCGAGAGGCGCTCGCCATCAAGTGGGCCTGTAGCCATTTTCACCTATACCTGACTGGGCAACCATTCACCATGGTCACCGACCATCAACCCCTCGTGACACTCTTCAAGGGGACTGCTCCACATCCGCCACCGCGAATCGAGCGATGGGCCGTGCAACTACAGCCCTATGAGATGGAGGTCGTGTACCGGCCCGGTGCCAAAAACCCAGCAGACTTTTTATCTCGTCATCCGACGCAACAGATGTCCGAAGGGGACGAGGAAGATACCGAACAATACCTCAACATGATATCCAAGGCTGCATGCCTGCGGGCCATGACCCTGGAGGAGATCAAAGAAGCGGCCCGAGAGGACAGCGTGTACAACCGAACTCTCCACGCGGTCCAGACAGGATCGTGGAAAGACTACCTGCACCAAGCGAACGCCTGGGGCACGGAAGACAAGGAAGGACTAACAAAGATGTGGCGAGTAAGGAGCGAACTTAGTGCCACAGAAGATGGGCTCCTGCTGAGAGGAGCACAGCTGGTCATTCCCCAAGCGCTGAGAGATCGAGCAACCCAGCTTGCCCACCGAGGCCACCAAGGGGCCACAAGGATGAAGGCACGGATGAGGGAAAAGGTCTGGTTTCCTGAACTCGAACAAATGGTCGACGACCTGGTACGTCGTTGCCCATCCTGTCAACTTACCAGCGCACCGGCACGACCAATCCCGGTCATCACAGAAGAGGCATGCAACGAACCCTGGTCCAAAGTGAGTGTACACTTTGGGAGCTTCCCGGACGGAAGACACACCCTCGTGCTCATCGATGCGTTCTCCAAGTACCCAGTAGTGGAGATAGTGGCCTCAACCGCATTCACCCACGTGCGCCCAGTCCTCGAGAAGGCCTTCGCCATGTTTGGACTCACTCTAGGAAGTTCGAAGTGACAACGGACCACCATTCCAGGGGTCAGAATTCACCACGTTCCTGCAACAACGAGGAATACACCACCGCCGGATCACGCCGCAATGGCCCCAGGCCAACGGCGACGTGGAAAGGTTTATGCGGATGCTAAACAAGACATTCCGGATAGCCACGCTGGAACAAGCTGATCCGGAAAAGCGACTGCACGAATTCCTGAGGGAGTACAGGAGCACCCCCCACTGCACCATGCAACGAAGTCCCTGGTCACTAATGCTACAAGGCCCAAGGAGAGACCTAATGCCGGCCTGCCCAGGGTGGACCCCGCCGCCGCTGGATGCTCAAGCAACACAAAACCGGCGAGAGCAACGGAACCGGCAAACCAGCGTCCGGAGACGTGCCCGGCCGCGGGATCTTCGGCCAGGATCGACTGTCATCCTCAAAGACCGGCGACCCGGAGGAAAGTTCAGAACTAACTACGAACCCGGCACGTGGACAGTGGTGGCCAATCACGGTACCATGGTGACCGCCAGGAGAGGAGGAGAGGACGTATCAAGGAACATCTCGTGGTTTAAAGAGGTCACCGCCAGGCGGGGAGAGGGACAGAGCCCCGGACCGTCGACAGCCCCACTCAATGGGCCTCCAGAGACAGGAGAACAGGAGACAGGCACGACAGGGGAGCAGAGGGGTCGGACACCACCATCCAGCCGTGCCCCTACAGCACCACCGAGGGTGAAGGCCCCAAGGAGGCCCGCAGAGGGCGCCAGACTCGGAGATATGATCTACGGCCCAATCCCCGTCCAAGCCAGCGGCTGCGAGAGTTTGCCTGCTGAAGCAGGGCACCTACAGACATGACTGGAAAGATACACGACGACGCTAATCATCGTTGGAAAGACTTTTGATCTATGATATATTGTTTGCAGTTTGTGTTTTCAAGAACTGATTTGGGAAGGGATGTAGTGTTTAGCGCTCCAGTGTTTGGGGCGAGAAACACGGAAGTCCCTGCATGGCATCCGCCGGCCAGGCGTGGCCGGCGGGGTAACCAATAAAGGGAAGGCGCTCACTCGGGGGCGGCACTTCCGGATCTGGAGCACTGTGGTCTGGGTGTGTGTTCTTCGGCGCTGCGCACCCACATCCCCATGCGCTGTGGCCCGGGGCCATCTGTGCACCACAGCATGGAAGCGCACGTGCGTGTTGATAAATGGTTTCAATGTGTATTAGCTATGCAGCCCAGCCTTGCATGTTTGGCATACGCAGCAAGACGAGGCATTGATTGAATTTGCAGTCTCTCAGCCCTGTGTGAATACATATATTTCTCATTCATGGCCGTTCTGGCACCACGCATATTTCTATATTGTTTTATAACTTCGTAGTGAAGTTTCACACATATTTCTTAGACATATTGCCTATTCTCTTTTTTCCTCTGAGATGTTGCGCCAAAAGCTCAAAGTCTTTCCAAGTTTGTGATACCAAACTGGTCAAGAAAAAATGACGAGGAGACATTTACTTCTGCTGCATATAAAGTTCAGAGCAACCACAAGAAAAGGTGTCCCGGAGAGCTAGGACTTTTAGAAACGTAGTAACAAATAATGTCCAATTCAAAGAACTCAGTATTGGCTTAATCTCAAAACCTTCCTATTGATTAGTGTGCACTAACCTGAGAATGGAGCATGCAGCCTTGTCTTTAATGCTTCAGCTGGAATCCGAAGGAAAACCGGAGGCTGTGATGCAAGAAGTCCAAGAAGAGGTGGAATAGTAGCACTGGATGCAAAGACACTGGAAACGTCGCCAGAGTCAGGATCAATGGGAAGGCTTGGAAGGCTAGAGTGCTGGAGGGTTCCAGGCAACTCAGAACGTGAGTACTGGGAAGATGCATGCACAGGACTAGAATGAGGCCAAGCCCTGACTCAGGTTCAGAAGGGGAATATATACCTGATGGAAGAGAATGTTCCAAAATGGCACATAGCTCACATGGAAGGTTGGAAAGTTCCAAAGGAAATCTAGGAGAGAGCATGTGTTAAAATAACGGATGTGACCTATGCTAATGGCAGGTGCAAGTGACGATTGGAATCAATCAACCATGGCAGGAGGAACCAAAGAGCATTAGTTCTTGGAGTCAATTGATCAAGACAGTTGTTCCCAATAACCAAGGTAGGTGGAACAAATATTTATAAATGGTTACAGTCGTAGGTATTGATGGATGGAATTAATTAACCAGGAAACACGTAATTCTCTTACAAGAGTGCAATCAGAGGGAACAACGGTACAGGAGGTTCTTGGGGGTTAAGAGGTCTGGTCAGAGGACCATGGGTTGCAGGTGGCTGTGAGGTGCCACAGCGGAAAGGCAACATGCACCCTGTGTGCAAAACCCATAATACAGAGGGCACAAGAGGAGGTTGTGACAAGTGAGTTGCATTCTCTGCAGCACTCAATGTTGCCTGCAGCTGCTTCCACCAGATATGCAGAAACAGCCAAGGCACTAACTAGGCCAGAAGACTCCCCAAAATTGCATGACCCCTCTTCTGTTTATTAAAAGCTATCAATACAATCAAAAAAGGGGGGGGTAGATTGAGGTACTGGTTAGGTTCACTCTCCAATGTATATGTAGTTCACAAAAAATCTGTAAATGTCAGATCCAAAAAACCTAACCAAGGGAATGGGGATTCCGCTGAATGCGCGAAAAAAACAAGACCCCTGTCCAAAGAAAAGAAAATTCTTTTCTTGAGTCCCCTCACTCACCCAGGGTTGCCCCTAGGTAACATGCTTCATCATTGGGGCCATCCCAAACAGCTGCTGCTTGGGGCGTGCTGCGACTTGCAGAACTACGTAGGAGCACTTTTTTGTGAAGAAATGTGTAGTGCAGTGTTCGTGGAGTGTGGAAGTGATGTTAAAAATACCTAGCTAGTGAGCTACTGTTTTATTCTCGCTCCTAGTTGGTATGGATAAAAAGGGGGTTAAATAGTAGGGAAAAGATATAACTATTATGTGTATACAGTCCCTAATATTCGGTCGACATGTTTCGAGGTATCCCCTAAACCTCTTCTTCAGGACCACACGGGGACCAGCCCCATGCGTGCCACTCCTTGTGAAAACCTATAATAAAGTGAGGATGCACACATAATGTGTGAGCACCCGATTCAAAATACATACGGTTTAGTCTTTGACTCGTAGTATCTGTTCAGGGAATAAAATAGAATGAAAAGTTAGCACATAATGCCTGCCCACCTCTCATGTGGGCAGGTCCATACCTACCCAATGAGGTAATCCGATCAATGTACTCCTCTATAGTTGGTGCCCTTAGAGATAATAATTAATTAGTGCTTTAATCTAATGTGACATAAATAAAACACATCAGACGTCTCCTTTGTGAGAAAGAATAGTTAGATGCAGAGATATAACTTTAAAAACACTCGTGAAAAAAATGGACACCACATGACATACAACATATAAACACATAATGTTCTCAAAACTTCTGAAACATACTTATGTTTTGGCAATACTATGCCTCATGGTCTGCCGGGGTAGAGGGGCTTGTAGTCATACCCTAAAGAGATACAGAGCATTGTAGTTAACTGTGAGCAAAGGGAAGAAAATAAGAGAACTACCAGCAAAGCATATTGCTGTGTCTGCCCATAACATGGATGGGAGATGCTCAAAGGAACAGAAAAAGTAGTGCTTCGAAAAGTCCGGAAGAACCTGTTGAGGAAAAGGAATTTACTTCGTCAAAGCACACCTCCGTCTAATAACACCTACTGGCACCCGGGCGGACCGCATCTTAACGTGTCTGTCTCCTGGTGCAGTTTAAATAGGAATGAAAAAGCCCAGTCATGTTAGTGTGCCAAGTTTGACTAGAACGTGGAAGTCAAAGCAGAACACAAGATGGCCGCTACTGTTGGCAATACACACGGGCCATCTTGGGAGGATATGAAAGTGTTCCTCGATCTTGTCCCCGCAGCATAATTGAGGCAGGTACTAGTGTGTTTGTCAAGATTATCAGTCATGAAACCAAAGTATGGCCGGACCGAGTGTGTTGGAAAATCGGCCATCTCTTAGCGAAAAATGGGGCCATCTTGGAGGGGCAAAATCATTAGTCATAAGTACCCTCCTAGTATCGTCTGGCAGTCTAGGACAGAGGAAAATGCTACGGTCAGCGTGTAATACTGGACTGAAAATCAGAAAAAGATAATAAAGATATAATAAAGTAACATAAAAATAAAAATAAAAAAGGTCGTTAGACCGACAAAAACCAAAATTGGTCACTGTGAGAGGCTCATTGTGGGGCCATATTGGATACAAAAGGGTGATGCCAAAGCTGATGTATTAAAAATATATATCTAGAAATTAGACATAAGGACCCACGTGGGGGTCTACTTATAGGAGAAAATTTTCATACAGGGCACAGTGATATTCAGTTTTGACGAGTGTTCACTAAGTGTTTGTGGCACAACTGTCATGTTGGATATGAGACCAGTTTGCCCTTGCTGGTAGCATGAGTTTCTGTTTTTGAAAAAGATAGAGGCTGAACAAAACGAACGAAAAAGGATGCAGTATCTAGGGTGTTATTGATGTATTATCAAGGTTCTTCAAAACATTCGTCCAGGGTGACAGTACGGTTGGGGGCTGAATGTGTGATATATGGGTAATGTGGTTCATCTAGTCAACTGTCCCCACGGAATATTGTCATTCAGGCCTGCCGTGTCTGTATGCAATTTATACACTCATATTTGTTCCTTTTCTAATAACCTCTGTTCTAGGTTATCACAGTGTTTTATGTGCTCTAACACTACCCAACGCATGTCGTTTTTGAGTGTGTTTCATGTCGTTGAAATGTGCTGTCATTCTGGTGCTGGCTCTGTGGCATCTGATGTTGCTACAATGCTCACATATCCTTGTGCTGACCTTCCTAGTGGTCATGCCCACATAGTGTAGATCACAAAGGTACGTGATCATGTACACTACCCCTGCGGTGTTGCAAGTGGTGAATTTTCGTAATTCCCACGTTATTCCTGTGTTGAAGGTCATCTTTTTAGTGGTAGTAGTTAAGTGACACACACTACAATTACCACATGGGTGATGGCCTGTTGGTAGTGTACTAATCAACTGTTGGTTGTTGTCATTTTTGAGTGGAGGTTTTGGACGGGTGTGTACCAGGATGTCCCTGAGGTTTTTCCCTCTCCTATGTGGAGAACATAGGTTTTGGGATATTCAATTTGCCACTGTTGAGGATACGCCAATGTTTATTGACTATCTTGGTAACCCTGTCTGATGCGATGTTAAAGGTTGTGATGCATATGGGTCTCTTGTCTTTCTCTTTGTCTTCCTTCTCATATGTTTCAAGGAGGGCGTCCCTATGATTGTTTGCTGCTCTTTTCTTTGCTTTGTTGATTATGGTCATTGGATATTTTCTTTTTTGGAGTTTTCGGGATAAGTCCTTGGCCTGAGCTTTGTAGTCCCTCATTTCTGAACAGTTCCTCCTGAGCCTGAGGAACTGTCCAAAGGGGAGGTTCTCTTTCAGGTGTCTCGGGTGAAAACTGTCGTATACAAGAAGACAGTTCTTAGCAGTTGGTTTAAAATGTGTTGTTGTCTTGAGAGCCCCTTCTGCAGCGTAGATGTTTAGGTCTAAGAAAACCAGTTCTGATCTGCTCATGGTGTGAGTGAATTTCAGGTACGGGTCCTGTTGATTTAGCCACTCAATGAAGTCATCGGCTTCTAATTCATTGCCGTTCCAAATTAGGAGGACATCATCGATGTACCTTTTCCATTCAAGAATTTTTGGGCGGTGTGGGTTGTTATCAGACAAGATTTTGTGTTCTTCCAGGTGATGAACATATAGTCCCGCCACACTTGGAGCAAAGGTGCTGCCCATGCTGGTCCCGTGCTGTTGTTGGAACAGAAGTTCCTCAAATCAAAAGTATTTTTCTGTCAAAGCCCACTTGCAGCATTCAAGGACTAGCAGGTACATGCATCAACCATTTTTGCGAGCGCAAACGGTGCGATTTGCAAAAATCGGCTGTTTGCGCCCGCAAAAAGGGCATTTGCGATGCATCAAGGTTCAAGGCACTCGCAATTTGAGAATTCGCAATTAATTGCGAGTTCTCAAATTGCGATTGCATTTAAGGAATCGCATTTTGCGATTCCTTAAATGCAATGCAAGAACCACTTTGAAGTAGCGATTTCGCTACTAGGGGGTGCAAATTACCATGAAGTTGAACTTGATGGTAATTTGTAAAAACTTTGAAAAATGCACTAAAGTGCATTTTTCAAAGTTGTAGGTTACACACACACACATGTCCTTGGGACATGTGTGTGCACAACATGGGGGCACATCACTATTTCAGGGGTGCAACAGGGTGTCATTTTGACACCCTTGCACCCTTGAAATTGCGCATGCAATCTCCCATTCATTCCTATGGGCCTGTAGACCCATAGGAATGAATGGGGAGCCATTCCTTAATTGCGACTCGCAATTTGCGAGTCGCAATTAAGGAATTTGTAGGAATCGCTATTTTCTCAGCGATTCCTACATGCATAGGCATTTGCGCTTCCTTATTAGCGGATCCTTATTTTTCGCTAATAAGGAATCGCAAATGGCATGTTTGATGCATGTGCCTGTAGGTGTTTTGGTGTACGGTAGGTCCATTCTGCTCCATAGAGGACCTCTTCTATGATGTCTAGGGTTTCTTTGTGGGGTAAGCTTGTGTACAGGCTCTCCACATCTAAACCAATAAGGACATTGCATGTTGGGTTGAACTGTAGGTCTTGAAGGAGGCAAAGTACTGCCTTCGTGTCCTTCAAGTAAGTGCTGGTTTTCTGTATCAGGGGGCGCAAGAAAGCGTCTGCAAATTTTGAAAGTAGCTCCAAAATCGATCCGATCCCAGAAACGATTGGGCGTCCTGGGGAGTTTTCCAGTGCTTTATGGATTTTTGGGATTGTGTAAAAATAGGGTATGACTGGGTGAGTATTCACTATGAATTCTCCTTCCATCTTGGTAATCCAGTCATGTGCTAACGCTTCTTCCACCAAGCTGGTAATTCCAATCCATAAGCGTTCTGTAGGGTCTTCCTTGATCCGCTTGTAGTTCCTTTAATCTGTGAGGAGTCTCAGGCATTCCTTTCGGTATGCCTCTGTGGTTTGTAGGACGATTCAACCGCCCTTATCTGCCGGGTTTATTGTGATATTGGTGTTGTTGGCCAATTTCCTGAGTGCTTCTTGTTCCATCCTAGTGGTGTTGTGGAATGTTTTTATAGTTCTGGGATCCATATCGCTTACTTCCTTCAGAACTGCCTTCTCAAAAGCAAGGAGTTCTACCGGTAGGGTAACTGATGGGGGTGTGAAGGTTGATTTCTGATGTAAATCCAGTATCCCCTCTTTGGTTTTCCATTGTCGTTTTGTTTTCAAAGAATATTTCCAGCTTGATCTTTCGTATAAACTCATTCAGCTCACAGCTGAGTAGAAACTTGTCAAACTTCGGTGTAGGTACAAAGCCTAATCCTTTTTCCAAAACCGTCAGTTGTGTTGTTGACAAGGTAGTACCTGACAAGTTAACAACTAAACTGGATGGTTGCTGGTTGTCGGGTTGTTCGGTAGGCCCATACTCCTCGTGTTCATCCTCGTTGACTCCAGCGGGTGTGACCATTGTACCTGTGGTCCTCTCTTCATTCTTCCTCTTTGTGTCCCTTTTCCTCCTCCTAAAAATGGAACCGATGAACCTGATTGATCCAGTTGAGGGGCTGACTCCCAGTAGGTATATGGTTGTGGTTGGTAATGTGGGGGCCATAAAAGAAAGGAGGAGCAGGGAATGGTGCTGGTTGGTATGGTTGCCATCCATAACCCTGTCCTCCTCTATTCCTCATCCTTCCTCCGTGATTGCGGCGGCTCCTTGTGTTATTTCTACGGCCCACACTATTGTCGGAGTTATCGGAGCCTGTGTCAGATCCTTCGGTGTCAGTGTTATACCCTGGATTTCTTCCTGACAAATGGTAGTCATCTCTGGTGTACGGATACACCTTGTCATGGTTCAAGTTTTTGGCATCTTTCTTAAATTTCTGATACTTTGTATCTTTCAGGGTTACCTCAAATTCTGTCATTGTTTTGTTGAGTTCTTCCAGTCTTTTCTTCAGCTCTGTTACTGTTTGGAAAGTTTTCAGACGAACCTCTAGTGTGTGTATTTCGTCTTTCATCTCTTGGGATAGGCGTGCTGCAGTTTTTATAATGAGCACTAACCAATCTCTTGTACAATGCCAAGAGATTAGTGACCAGTCCTTTTTAAAAGATTTATCTTGTTGGAAGATGAATGGCTCATTGTGTACTATTAGTCCTCTTGGGGCTGCGTTCACCCTCAAATATTCAGTCATCTTGACCCCATGGAAAATGGTTGCGGTGAGCCCCGCCCTCCTGTAACCACGGGTGATCGCTGCTCCTCCCCCTGCAATGGAGGATGAAGCCGCCGGCAACTTGGCATCCCGTTAAGTCCCTGGTGAACGAAAGGGGTCCAAAAGAAGGCTGAAGGCTGGCCGTTTTCTTCCGGGCGCAGTGTCAGCCTGGCCCTCAACCGGAGCCGGCAAGGCATATCTGACGAGCCGATAAGCAGCTAACCTGCGCTCCACGGTGACGGCGGTCGCGGCTGCACCCGACTGCTCTTCGTGGCCTCTGGACACTCTGCTGGTCTGAAAGGTGCTCGCCAGCGGAGGGAACCCAGGAATCGGTAGTGTTTCCCGGCTGAAGTTGTGGGCCTCGGGGCGGATTTCCGAAAGGATGCAGGGTTCTGTTTTTGGAGGATTGGCGACTGCTGGAGTTGGAAATCCAGCTCCCATTTCAATGGATGCCCTTTCCTCGCCTGAACTCGCTGGGATTTTCGTGATCTGCGAGCTGGGAGTGGTGTCGAGGATGTATAGCCAAGATGTCTGAGGTGAGCCTTCTAAGAAACATGTGCGCTGGTTGTTTAAACTGCTAGAGGGATTGATAAATTAGGTAGGGGATGTGAAGGAACACGATGTGCCCTGGTAATTGTGAGATCACCGGAGAACTCTGGCAAGACCTGCTGCTTGATAAAAGACTCGACCCATTGGAGAGTTTGAGAGCCCTCGCTCCCTTCTGGTACACCAACAAGGCGTAGATTTGAACGTCGAGAATGGTTTTCGAGTTCCTCGAGTTTATTCTCCAAATCGGCTTTGTCTTTAGCAGCCTCCTTTACTTTCAGGCTCATAATGTTCATTTGATCCTCCAGAACCGAGATCCTCGACTCGGCTTCTTGGATTCTGGCCGGTAAGCAAGCCACAGCTTCTTCAATTTTTCCTAGATGAAGATGAAGGGAGGCTATCTCACATTCTTGAGACATCTTCATTTCTCTAATTTCATCCAAGATCAGATTCAGCATAACTTTTATATCCATTTGGTGAGAGCAAACTACTTCAGTTGATGACTGGGAGTCACTCTGTAGTGACTTCCCATCTTTCTTCTTAGTCCCTGCTAGCGGATCTGAAAAGTCCAGAGCTAGCTGACAGTCTGTCTGAGACTGAAGCTGAGGTGGTGCCAGAACATTGAACGAAAGTACTAAAGGACCCTCCAAAGGTGACGGGGCCGAAACCGAAGCCAATTCTGATGCCCGAACGGGTGATTCAAATATAGCGAACTGGTTATTCCGAGATTGATCGGGCTTTTGTGGTTGTAGGGTAGTTGCAGAGGAGGCCGGTGCTAATACCAATTTCTGGTTCTGCGGTGGCAAAGGTGGAGTCTGCCAGGGGGAGCTGGGGGATTCACCCCCTTCCAGTCCCCCCTCCGTCCGTTGTATCGGGTCTGTTGTAGTATTAGGCGGGCTGAAGCTGGCTGCGAAGCTTTTTTGGAGAATAACGGAAAGTCTTTGGGATTTCTCGTCGTATCTTTGTTGCCACTTACAATAGGCTCAGCGAGTAGTTCATTTCCCATTCTGGGCGGACCCTCTCTCGCCCTCTGTTGGATGGAGTCTGCCCCAACTTGACTGAGTTCATGGAGTTCTTGGGGTTCTTCTTCGGAACTCTCACGACTAGAGTTTAGCTCAAGTTGGTTCAGAGTATTATCGATTCTTGCCGCCGAAGAAGCTGCTTTTGCCTGAGCTAGCCGCGTTTTGGCCTTGAGCCCTATCGCGGAATCAACTTTTGAGGTGGGGTTCGCCTGTTTAAGGTGTTTACCCATCTCTCCTTTCTGGCTACTGAACCCTACTTGCCAGGTGGTTAGGGCCTCAATTAAAAAGCAACAGTCCAATTTTGCTCTTGTACTTTGATGGTATGCAATGGTAGCTTCAAACACCGACAGCCTCCTGCAGTAAAAGTTTAATGAAAGCCCTGGGTCCCGAGACACACCCTCTAGCAGTTTAAACAACCAGCGCAAATGTTTCTTAGAAGGCTCACCTCAGACATCTTGGCTATACATCCTCGACACCACTCCCAGCTCGCAGATCACGAAAATCCCAGCGAGTTCAGGTGAGGAAAGGGCATCCATTGAAACGGGAGCTGGATTTCCAACTCCAGCAGTCGCCAATCCTCCAAAAACAGAACCCTGCATCCATTCGGAAATCCGCCCCACGACTTCAGCCGGGAAACACTACCGATTCCTGGGTTCCCTCCGCCGGCGAGCAGCCTTTCAGACCAGCAGAGTGTCCAGAGGCCACGAAGAGCAGTCGAGTGCAGCCGCGACCACCGCCGCCGTGGAGCGCAGGTTAGCTGCTTATCGGCTCGTCAGATATGCCTTGCCGGCTCCGGTTGAGTGCCAGGCTGACACTGCGCCCGGAAGAAAACGGCCACCCTTCAGCCTTCTTTTGGACCCCTTTCATTCACCAGGGACTTAACGGGATGCCAAGTTGCCGGCGGCTTCATCCTCCATTGCAGGGGGAGGAGCGGCGATCACCCATGGTTACGGGAGGGCGGGGCTCACCGCAACCATTTTCCATGGGGTCATGATGACTGAATATTTGAGGGTGAACGCAGCCCCAAGAGGACTAATAGTACGCAATGAGCCATTCATCTTCAAACAGGATAAATCTTTTAAAAAGGACTGGTCACTAATCTCTTGGCATTGTACAAGAGATTGGTTAGTGCTCATTATAAAAACTGCAGCACACCTATCCCAAGAGATGAAAGACGAAATACACACACTAGAGGTTTGTCTGAAAACTTTCCAAACAGTAACAGAGCTGAAGAAAAGACTGGAAGAACTCAACAAAACAATGACAGAATTTGAGGTAACCCTGAAAGATACGAAGTATCAGAAATGTAAGAAAGATGCCAAAAACTTGAACCATGACAAGGTGTATCCGTACACCAGAGATGATTACCATTTGTCAGGAAGAAATCCAGGGTATAACACTGACACCGAAGGATCTGACACAGTCTCCGAATCACTCCGACAATAGTGTGGGCCATAGAAATAACACAAGGAGCCGCCGCAATCACGGAGGAAGGATGAGGAATAGAGGAGGACAGGGTTATGGATGGCAACCATACCAACCACCACCGTTCCCTGCTCCTCCTTTCTTTTATGGCCCCCACATTACCAACCACAACCATATACCTACTGGGAGTCAGCCCCTCAACTGGATCAATCAGGATCATCGGTTCCATTTTTAGGAGGAGGAAAAGGGACACAAAGAGGAAGAATGAAGAGAGGACCACAGGTACAATGGTCACACCCGCTGGAGTCAACGAGGATGAACACGAGGAGTATGGGCCTACCGAACAACCCAACAACCAGCAACCATCCAGTTTAGTTGTTAACTTGTCAGGTACTACCTTGTCAACAACACAACTGACGGTTTTGGAAAAAGGATTAGGCTTTGTACCTACACCGAATTTTGACAAGTTTCTACTCAGCTGTGAGGTGAATGAGTGTATACGAAAGATCAAGCTGCAAATATTCTTTGAAAACAAAACGACAATGGAAAACCAAAGAGGGGATACTGGTTTACATCAGAAATCAACCTTCACACCCCCATCAGTTACCCTACCGGTAGAACTCCTTGCTTTTGAGAAGGCAGTTCTGAAGGAAGTAAGCAATATGGATCCTAGAACTATAAAAACATTCCACAACACCACTAGGATGGAACAAGAAGCACTCAGAGAATTGGCCAACAACACCAATATCACAATGAAACCGGCAGATAAGGGCGGTTGAATCGTCCTACAAACCACAGAGGCATACCGAAAGGAATGCCTGAGACTCCTCACAGATGAAAGGAACTACAAGCGGATGAAGGAAGACCCTAAAGAACGCTTACGGATTGGAATTGCCAGCATGGTGGAAGAAGCGTTAGCACATGACTGGATTACCAAGAAGGAAGGAGAATTCATAGTGAATACCCACCCAGTCATACCCTATTTTTACACAATCCCAAAAATCCATAAATCACTGGAAAACCCCCTAGGACGCCCAATCGTTTCTGGGATCGGATCGATTTTGGAGCCACTTTCAAAATTTGCAGACGCTTTCTTGCGCCCCCTGATACAGAAAACCAGCACTTACTTGAAGGACACGAAGGCAGTACTTTGCCTCCTTCAAGACCTACAGTTCAACCCAACATGCAATGTCCTTATTGGTTTAGATGTGGAGAGCCTGTACACAAGCTTACCCCACAAAGAAACCCTAGATATCATAGAAGAGGTCCTCTATGGAGCAGAATGGACCTACCATACACCAAAACACCTAGTCCTTGAATGCTGCAAGTGGGCTTTGACGGAAAATTACTTTCGATTTGAGGAACTTCTGTTCCAACAACAGCATGGGACCAGCATGGGCAGCACCTTTGCTCCAAGTGTGGCGGGACTATATGTTCACCACCTGGAAGAACACAAAATCTTGTCCGATAACAACCCACACCGCCCAAAAATTCTTGAATGGAAAAGGTACATCGATGATGTCCTCCTAATTTGGAACGGCAATGAATTAGAAGCCGATGACTTCATTGAGTGGCTAAATCGACAGGACCTGTACCTGAAATTCACTCACACCATGAGCAGATCAGAACTGGTTTTCTTAGACCTAAACGTCTACGCTGCAGAAGGGGCTCTCAAGACAACAACACATTTTAAACCAACTGCTAAGAACTGTCTTCTTCTATACGACAGTTTTCACCCGAGACACCTGAAAGAGAACCTCCCCTTTGGACAGTTCCTCAGGCTCAGGAGGAACTGTTCAGAAATGAGGGACTACAAAGCTCAGGCCAAGGACCTATCCCAAAAACTCCAAAAAAGAAAATATCCAATGACCATAATCAACAAAGCAAAGAAAAGAGCAGCAAACAATCATAGGGACGCCCTCCTTGAAACATATGAGAAGGAAGACAAAGAGAAAGACAAGAGACCCATATGCATCACAACCTTTAACATCGCATCAGACAGGGTTACCAAGATAGTCAATAAACATTGGCGTATCCTCAACAGTGGCAAATTGAATATCCCAAAACCTATGTTCTCACATAGGAGAGGGAAAAGCCTCAGGGACATCCTGGTACACACCCGTCCAAAACCTCCACTCAAAAATGACAACAACCAACAGGTGATTAGTACACTACCAACAGGCCATCACCCATGTGGTAATTGTAGTGTGTGTCACTTAACTACTACCACTAAAAAGGTGACCTTCAACACAGGAATAACGTGGGAATTACGGAAATTCACCACCTGCAACACCGCAGGGGTAGTGTACATGATCACGTGCCTTTGCGATCTACACTATGTGGGCATGACCACTAGGAAGGTCAGCACAAGGATATGTGAGCATCGTAGCAACATCAGATGCCAGAGAGCCAGCACCAGAATGACAGCACATTTCAACAACATGAAACACACTCCAAACGACATGCGTTGGGTAGTGTTAGAACACATAAAACACTGCGATAACCTAGAACAGAGGTTATTAGAAAAGGAGCAAAGATGGGTGAATAAATTGCACACAGACACGGCAGGCCTGAATGACAATATTCCGTGGGGACAGTTGACTAGATGAACCACATTACCCATATATCACACATTCAGCCCCAAACCGTATTGTCACCCTGGACGAATGTTTTGAAGAACCTTGATAATACATCAATAACACCCTAGATACTGCATCCTTTTTCGTTTGTTTTGTTCAACCTCTATCTTTTTCAAAAACAGAAACTCATGCTACCAGCAAGGGCAAACTGGTCTTATATCCAACATGACCATTGTGCCACAAACACTGAGTGAACACTCGTCAAAACTGAGTATCACTCTGCCCTGTATGAACATTTTCTCCTACAAGTAGACCCCCACATGGGTCCTTATGTCTAATTTCTAGATATATATTTTTAATACATCATCTTTGGCATCACCCTTTTGTATCCAATATGGCCCCACAATGAGCCTCTCACAGTGACCAATTTTGGTTTTTGTCGGTCTAACGACCTTTTTAATTTTATTTTTATTTTACTTTATTATATCTTTATTATCTTTTTCTGATTTTCAGTCCAGTATTACACGCTGACCGTAGCATTTTCCTCTGTGCTAGACAGCCAAACGATACTAGGAGGGTACTTATGACTAATGATGTCACCCCTCCAAGATGGCCCCATTTTTCGCTAAGAGAAATGGCCGATTTTCCAACACACTGGGTCCGGCCATACTTTGGTTTCATGACTGATTATAGTTTGCCTCATTTAACTTCACGCGTTATCAATTTGATTTTTTGATAATCTTGACAACCACACTAGTACCTGCCTCAATTATGCTGCGGGGACAAGACCGAGGTACACTTTCATATCCTCCCAAGATGGCCTGTGTGTATTGCCAACAGTAGCGGCCATCTTGTGTTCTGCTTTGACTTCCACGGTCTAGTCAAACTTGGCACACTAGCATGACTGGGCTTTTTCATTCCTATTTAAACTGCACCAGGAGACAGACACGCTAAGATGCGGTCCGCCCGGGTGCCAGTAGGTGTTATTAGACGGAGCTGTGCTTTGACGAAGTAAGTTCCTTTTCCTCAACAGGTTCTTCTGGACTTTTCGAAGCACTACTTTTTCTGTTCCTTTGAGCATCTGCCATCCAGGTTATGGGCAGACACAGCAATATGCTTTGCTGGTAGTTCTCTTATTTTCTTCCCTTTGCTCACAGTTAACTACAATGCTCTGTATCTCTTTAGGGTATGACTACAAGCCCCTCTACCCCCGCAGCCCATGAGGCATAGTATTGCCAAAACATAAGTATGTTCCAGAAGTTTTGAGAACATTACGTGTTTATATGTTGTATGTCATGTGGTGTCCATTTTTTCACGAGTGTTTTTAAAGTTATATCTTTGCATCTAACTATGCTTTCTCACAAAGGAGACGTCTGATGTGTTTTATTTATGTCACATTAGCTTAAAGCACTAATTCATTTTTATCTCTAAGGGCACCAACTATAGAGGAGTACATTGATTGGATTACCTCATTGGGTATGGACCTGCCCACTTGAGAGGTGGGCAGGCATTATGTGCTAACTTTTCATTCTGTTTTATTCCCTGAACAGATACTACGAGTCAAAGACTAAACCGTATGTATTTTGAGTCGGGTGCTCACACATTAGGTGTGCATCCTCACTTTATTATAGGTTTTCACAAGGAGTGGCACGCATGGGGCTGGTCTCCGTGTGGTCCTGAAGAAGAGGTTTAGGGGATACCTCGAAACATGTCGACCGAATATTAAGGGACTGTATACACATAATAGTTATATCTTTTTCCTACTATTTAACCCCCTTTTTATCCATACCAACTAGGAGCGAGAATAAAACAGTAGCTCACTAGCTAGGTATTTTTAACATGACTTCCACCACTCCACGAACACTGCACTACACAATTCTTCACAAAAAAGTGCTCCTACGTAGTTCCGCAAGTCGCAGCATGCCCCAAGCAGCAGCTGTTTGGGATGGCCCCAATGATGAAGCATGTCACCTAGGGGCAACCCTGAGTGAGTGAGGGGACTCAAGAAAATAATTTTCTTTTCTTTGGACAGGGGTCTTGATTTTTCGCGCATTCAGCGGAATCCCCATTCCCTTGGTTAGGTTTTTGGGATCTGACATTTACAAATTTTTTGCGAACTATTAAAAGCTATCTTCTTACCTAGCACGCACCACTCCACAAGCATAACACGTGCATCTTACCACACATGTTTCATTGCACACATATACATCTGTTTCATTCCATTCATCAATACTCACACATGATTCATCCACAACACACATATCTCTTACCTCACACACACATGTGCATCTCTTATCACATGCTCATGTCTTCTTACACATATACAAACCTGTCTCCTTAGACACTTCCACACCTGTCTCCTTACACATAACACACATACACACCTGTATGTTACAGTTAGGAAATAGCATTAAAAACCATAGAAATTCACTGAAAAAAACAAAAGGTTACTGCTAGAAATGGGGTCTCTAGTTGGCAGTGGTTTGCATCCTGTCCAAGCAGGGATCCTCACTCTAGTCAGTGTAAGTAAGTTACACCCTCATAATAACCCGTGATCTCCCCCTTGCTAGCTTGGCAAGAGCAGTTAGGCTTATCTCAGAGGCAATGTGTAAAGTATTTTTACACATATACAGTAACACAGTGAAAATACCACAAAAGTACTCCACACCACAAAAATCCAACATACACAACTCAAGATATGAATTTTCAAAGTTAAATATAGTTATATTTCTTAGAAATCAATGGTTGTGCCTAATCAGGACAAAGTACCTAAAAATGCGTTAAAAATCACAAAGACGATCCAAGGTGCAGGGGAGGTGAGGCATCGGAAAAGCCAGTGATGCGTCCGTTCCCTAATGCTTTGTAGGTCGTTTGCACAGTGACGCATGGGGACAATGCATTGCAGAGAGGAGGTGATGCGTCGCTGTAGACAGTGATGAGTCAGGTCCTTAAGGCGGTGCAGAGTCGTTGAACCGTCCACATCAGGAGGCGATGCATGGTGCAGGGGAGCTGATGCATTGTTTGCACAATACCTTGGTTCCTTGCTGCAGTGTGGTGTCAATGATGAAATTGGCGCCCAGAGACGATGGGTTGATGGTGCGTCAAAAGTCATGTCATGCTGCGTTGATTCCACAGCATCGCAGCCGGAGCTGTGTCGGATTCGGAGATGTGCACTCACTGACTTCGGTGAAGTGGGGTTCGAGACTCACACAACAGTGGTTCTTCGGAGGTGCTGCATCGAAAGGTCGGAGTTTGCATTCAAAACCGTAGTCGTTGCATCGAGTGGGGACCATGCTTAAGTGCAGGCAGGCACAATGGGATGAGTTTCCCGATGATGCACCGATTTCAAATGACACTTGGAGTTGATGTGTGGATATTTCTTCTTGTTGCACCAGAACTCACTTCCAAGGGCCCAGAACTGGAATTGGCACCACTTGGCAGAGCAGGGCTCTCAGCAGAGGAGCCCAGGTGCTGCCAGATGAAGTCTTTGATGGCCATGAGCCTTCCAACAGAAGGCAAGCTCAACTTAAGCCCTTGTAGAAACTATGTAAGCAGGATGGATAAAGGAAAGTCCAGTCCTTTCACTCCTAGGACAGAAGCAGCTAGCAGCAGGCCAGCACAGCAAAGCAAACAGCAAAGTGGCAGACACTTGTGGCAGTAACACAGCTCTTCTTACTGGCAGAATGTCCTCAGTACAGAAGTGTTCTGAGTATATGGTGTCAGAGGTTCAGTACTTACACCCAATTCCACCTTTGAAGTAGGCAAAGTTCAAAGAATGGCCTTTGTAGTGCAAAAGACCCTGCCCTACCTTGCCCTGGCTCCAAACCACTACAGGGAGTAGTGAGTTCTTTGTGTGGGGACAGGCACAGCCCTTATTCAGGTGTCAGTGTCAACTTCTCCCACCCCTCTAGCCATTCTCCGAAACGCGTCAGGCCAGATGAAACATCCACGAATAAAAAGCTGGCTGACCTTAACTAATCTGCAGTGGAGTGCGTTTTCAAAATGAGGGTGTTTGGTTGAACATAAAATTAGCGGCAGCACAGCCGTGAGAACTGCACCACCCCGAGATGCTGAATGGGTGCCACGAGATCCTGACAATCCGGAACTTAGTTGTGGAACAGCAGAGTAGCGTAATTACTGCTTTTTACTAGTTGGAGGCCCACTAAAGGTAATGTACTATTGCTTATTGCACGATGTTGCACAGACTAAACTATAGCACTACTTACTGAAATGCACTAATTTTCCCAGCAGGCAACACAAGTTTACTCACCTGGAACCTACTTAAGGAGAACTTTGTGCAGGGAAATATGCCTTTCAGCACACTGCGAACATCGTGGCAGCCTATGAACAAGGAGCCATGCTCCGAAACGCGTCAGGTCAGATGAAACATCCAGGAATAAAAAGCTGGCTGATCTTAACTAATCTGCTGTGGAGTGCGTTTTCAAAATGAGGGCGTTTTGGTTGAACATAAAATTAGCGGCAGCACAGCCGTGAGAACTGCTCCACCCCGAGATGCTGAATGGGGGCCACGAGATCCTGACAATCCGGAACTTAATTGTGGAACAGCAGAGTAGCGTAATTACTACTTTTTACTAGTTGGAGACCCACAAGGATAATGTACTATTGCTTATTGCACGATGTTGCGCAGACTCTACTATAGAACTACTTACAGAAATGCACTATTTTTCCCAGCAGGCAACACAAGTTTACTCACCTGGAACCTACTTAAGGAGAAATTTATGCAGGGAAATATGCCTTTCAGCACACTGCGAACATCGTGGCAGCCTGTGAACAAGGAGCCATACTCCGAAACGCGTCAGGCCAGATGAAACATCCACGAATAAAAAGCTGGCTGATCTTAACTAATCTGCTGTGGAGTGCGTTTTCAAAATGAGGGTGTTTTGGTGGAACATAAAATTAGCGGCAGCACAGCCGTGAGAACTGCACCACCCCGAGATGCTGAATGGGGGCCACAAGATCCTGACAATCTGGAACTTAATTGTGGAACAGCAGAGTAGAGTATTTACTGCTTTTTACTAGTTGGAGGCCCACTAAGGGTAATGTACTATTGCTTATTGCACGATGTTGCGCAGACTCTACTATAGAACTACTTACTGAAATGCACTATTTTTCCCAGCAGGCAACACAAGTTTACTCACCTGGAACCTACTTAAGGAGAAATTTATGCAGGGAAATATGCCTTTCAGCACACTGCGAACATCGTGGCAGCCTGTGAACAAGGAGCCATGCTCAGAAACGCGTCAGGCCAGATGAAACATCCACGAATAAAAAGCTGGCTGATCTTAACTAATCTGCTGTGGAGTGCGTTTTCAAAATGAGGGCGTTTTGGTTGAACATAAAATTAGCGGCAGCACAGCCGTGAGAACTGCACCACCCCGAGATGCTGAATGGGGGCCACAAGATCCTGACAATCCGGAACTTAATTGTGGAACAGCAGAGTAGCGTATTTACTGCTTTTTACTAGTTGGAGGCCCACTAAGGGTAATGTACTATTGCTTATTGCACGATGTTGCGCAGACTCTACTATAGAACTACTTACTGAAATGCACTATTTTTCCCAGCAGGCAACACAAGTTTATTCACCTGGAACCTACTTAAGGAGAAATTTATGCAGGGAAATATGCCTGTCAGCACACTGCGAACATCGTGGCAGCCTGTGAACAAGGAGCCATGCTCCGAAACGCATCAGGTCAGATGAAACATCCACGAATAAAAAGCTGGCTGATCTTAACTAATTTGCTGTGGAGTGCGTGTTCAAAATGAGGGCGTTTTGGTTGAACATAAAATGAACGGCAGCACAGCCATGAGAAATGCACCACCCTGAGATGCTGAATGGGGGCCACAAGATCCTGACAATCCGGAACTTAATTGTGGAACAGCAGAGTAGCGTAATTACTGCTTTTTACTAGTTGGAGGCCCACTAAGAGTAATGTACTATTGCTTATTGCACGATGTTGCGCAGACTCTACTATAGAACTACTTACTGAAATGCACTATTTTTCCCAGCAGGCAACACAAGTTTACTCACCTGGAACCTACTTAAGGAGAACCTTATGCAGGGAAATATGCCTTTCCAGCACACTGCGAACATCGTGGCAGCCTGTAAACAAGGAGCCATGCTCCGAAACGCGTCAGGCCAGATGAAACATCCACGAATAAAAAGCTGGCTGATCTTAACTAATCTGCTGTGGAGTGCGTTTTCAAAATGAGGGCGTTTTTGGTTGAACATATATATATATATTTTTTTTTTATCACTGAAAAAACAAAGGGTACAGAAATGTTATAGTTAGCCTCAGATTTCACTTGTACAAAACCAGTGAAATTCAGCAGTTATAGGGGCACATGCATCAACCTAAATACCGATCGCAAACCGGCCGATTCGCAATTGGGATGCATCAAGCCAAAACCCATTCGCAATACAGGTAATCGCAAATTTTGCGATTGCCTAAATTGCAAACGCTTTTAGGGAATCGCAAATTGCGATTCCCCATTTGGGATGCATCAAAGCGTTTCCTAAATGCAACTTTGCATTTAGGAAACGCTAATTACCATCAACTGCAAGTTGATGGTAATTTGCAAAAACTTTGAAAAATGCACAAAAGTGCATTTTTCAAAGTGCCATGTGGCGCACACATATGCCCTTAGAGCATATGTGTGCGCCACATGAGCACACATGCCAAATTTGGGGGTGCAGCAGGGTGGCCTTTAAGGCCCCCTAGCAGCCTTCATATTGCATTCGCAATTTGCGAATACCTATTTGAATGAATGGGAAGGCATTCCTTAATTGCGAATCGCAATTTGCGATTCGCAATTAAGGAATGTGTAGGAATCGCAAATATTTTTGCAAAACCTACATGCATAGGCAATTGCGATTCCTTAATAGTGATTCCTTAATAATTGCAATTATGGAATTGCAGTTGCCTACAATGATGCATGTGCCCCATAGTTACCTAAGCTAACTATAACTTACGCCCCCAAAATGCACTGCTTATGGCCTCAAGTATTACATCACTCATGACAAGGTCAGTGACATCAATCATGACATCAATGATTACATCTCAAATTACATCACTGATGACATCACTGATGATATCATCCAGTGATTGTGTGTGTTTTTTAAAAGTTACTGAGTGTTAAACATATATACTAAGGTATGTGGCTGTGGAAGTGTCTGTATGGGTGAGTGAGTGGGTATGTAAGTAGGTACAGAAAAGTGATTGCATATGTGAGAGAATATGTGAGAGACTATACATGAGTGAGTGGGTGTGAGAATTTTGTATAGGTGAGTGATTGGGTGAGTCAGCGGGTGTATGAGTAAATGAGAGGCTGTGTGAGTATTTGTATGGGTGAGTGAGTGGGTGTGTAAGTGGCTGTAATGGTGAGTGAGAGGATAAATGAGTGGTTGTATGGGTGCATGAATGGGTATGCAAGGGGGTGTATGGGTGAGTGAGTGGGTGTGTGAGTGGCTGTATAGGTGAGTGCATGTGTGTGAGTGGCTGTATGGGTGAGTAAGTGCATGTAAGAGAGGTTCTATAGGACAGTTTGTGCTTGTCTCTGTGACTGTATAGTTGAGTGAGTATATGTATTAGTAAGTAAGTGGGTGTGTGAGTGGCTGTGAGAGTGACTGTATGGGTATGGATGGGTAAGTAAGAGTGTGAGTAGCTGTATGGGTAACTGATTCAGTGTGTGAGTGGCTGTATGGGTGTATGAGTGGGTATGTGTTTGTATGTCTGTATGGCTGGAGATGTGAGTGGCTGTATTGGTCAGTGAGTAGTTGCATGAGCGGCTGTATATGTGAGTTACTCTATGGATCAATGAGTTGGTGTGTGTTTGCATGGATCTGTGAAAGAGTATATCAGTGGTTGTGTAGGAGTGGCAGTGGGTGTATGAGATGTTTTATGGGGTGTAAGTGAGTGGTTCTGTGGATGATTTAATCAGTGATGTCATCATTGATGTGATTTGAGATGTCATCAGTGATGTGATTTGAGATTTCATGATGTCATTAGTGATGTCACTGACCATGTCATTAGCGATGTAATATGTGAGATCATAAGTAGTGCATTGCGGGGGCGTAAGTTATAGTTAGCTCAGGTAACTAAAACTGCAGATTTTTTATGATTTTGTACGAATGAAATCTGAGCCTAACTATATCGTCCTTGTAACTTTTTGTTATATATATATATATATATATATATATATATATATATATATATATATATATATATATATATATATATATATATATATATATATTATCTACTGGCGGTCGCCAGTAGATAGTTATAGTTAGGACCTATTTTCCATAGGAAATCTGCGACATTCTATTTGAAATAACTCTCTTGCCGGTTGACGTATCTTCGCGAAATTTTCAAACTTTGTGGGGCGCTTCGGTCCGCTCCTACCCTGAAAGTCTCGGGGTGATTCGTTAAGCGGTGGCCGAGAAAAAGGGGGGTCCCAAAATGCGTTTTCCCCATTCATTTTTCCATAGGAAACTTTAGACACGGCTACAGCTCGAACTGCTGAACGGAATTACACCAAATTTGGCAAAGAGGTAGTTCTTGGTTCAGAAAGAACCCTTTTTGTTAAATGGTGTAAATCCGTTCAGTAGTTGCTGAGAAAATCAAAAGTAAAAGTACATATATATCTATGGGCACGGAGGATCCGCGCACCCTGAGCGCACCCTGCGCGCACCGTCCCGATCACGAGCTGCATGCTAATTGGTTGTCAGCTGGCTGTCAACATTCCGATTCAGGAAATGTTGGCAGCCATTTTGTCCCTCGGTAGAACCGAGGAACAAGAAAGCAGTAAAAAAAAGTGCGCAAAACGCACAAAGGGGGCAGGGTAGAAACACCCTGACCCCTAGGTCTGCTCAGGGGTCCCACAAGGACCCCCTGGGCCAAAAAGCATTTTTTTTTAAAAAACCGGCAGGATGCGCTCAGGGTGCGCGGATCCTGCCGATAAAAATAAAAAATCGAAACGCGCTCTCCCGTGCTTCGATTGTATTTTGCCCCCGGGTGGCCCAAGTCCCGGGGGCATGGTGGGGGTGTTAAATTTATGTATGGGGGCCTCAAAGGGTCCCCAAGCCCCGGGGACCGCCACCCCCGGGGCTTTCATTTTAAAATGGTGCGGGAGGGCACTCGGCCCTCCCGCAGCCCCGGGGACCACCACCTCCCCGGGCTTCTTTTTAAAAAAACAATTTCCTGTGTGGGGGCTTGAGCCCTCCACACGCCCCGGGACCGCCACCTCCCGGGGCACTAAAACATTTAAAATGGGGGTCTGTTTTGGACCCTCGAAGCCCCGGGGACCACCACCTCCCGGGGCTTTGCTGATGTGGGGAGGGGGCCGTGCGGCCACCCTCCTGGAGCCCTTGGTGGCCCTGGGGACCGCCACCCCCAGGGCCGGCTCCTGCAGTGTCCCGGGGTGCCTACCCCGGGACACTGCTGTTTGCAATGACAGGGACGGAGCCTCGCGGCTCCCGTCCTGTCATTGCAAACTTGCTTTGATATTGAAGCGAGAGCAGGAAACCTGCTCTCGCTTCCAATATCCAAGCAGATAGCTTTTCACACGGGGAGCTGCATGTCAGCAGCTCCCCATGTGGAAAAGCAATGCCGGCTCTCAAAGGACGCGGGAGCCGGCGGGACCGTGGGGGCATTGGGGCTCCCCTCACGGTCTCCATTATTATGTATAGGCCCCGGGGATGGGGTCCCCGGGGAGAATATAAATTAGTGGTAGGAGGTAACAAAAATGTTACGGTGAAATAAGGAGTCGCGCACTCAGTGCGCGCTCAGCGCGGCCCCTAGTGTGAACGCGTTGGGTGCGCGACTCCCAGCGCGGCCCCCTGGTGTAAACGCGCTGGGTGCGTGACTCCAAGGTAAACGCGTTGGGTGCGCGAATCCCCCAAATATTTAAAAAAAAAAAGTAAATATACATGAAGTATATATGTTTATATCTTGGGTGGCTCTAAAAAGAGCCCTTGTGTTTATTGACAGATTATGGTACCTACAAGTAAGTACCGATGCAGAGTCTAAAGTTGATGAGAAAGACTCTGTTACCCTCATCTGTAAAATGTACACCATCTCTCCTATAGATGCCATCCATATTAAAACGCAGATTGTTGTTGAAAATGGACCCCATCCTATAATCTCTGAGATAAGCAGAAACAGCTTTATTGACATGTTTCCTAGCTTTCTCAAACTGTGGACAAAAATGATTGGACCACTGCCATTTCTGTCTTTGGCATATGTTCGAATAGACAAAGGCAGTTTGGGGGAAAAGTGACATGAATTCTGCAAAGGTGTCCTTCATAAGCATTTCCAGACCTACCCCAGTCAAAGTGCCTAGGTCATTGCCACCACAGTGCACAATTATGAGGTCAGGGTGTTGGAGATGCAAAAGGATTTAACCAATGGCATCAATTGGTGCCACTTTAATCCTCTCTGACCAATCCATTTAATGTCTACATTTGGCAAAGCTAAATCTTTGTCAATACCTCTGCTTTCAGCATACCTTTGGCACCAGAAAACATAGCTGTGTCCCACAATCCACACTGAAAGCATCTTGAAGGGATCAATGTAGGTAATCAAAAGATGTCTGTAGCTGAGGTTGGCAGGAGGGAAAATGAAATCTATCTAAAATGGTGGACAACATGCTGTTTTTAAGAAAGTAGAGATTTGATTGGCTGTTTAAGAACACTCTACATTCTAATATAGGGTGCATTTTTCTTTGTTTAGAAATAGACTGCTTCAAACCCTTAATCACTATGCATGCGGTTCTCTAACCACCTACACACTTGTCTTTCACACCTTCAATTCCCCACTCACTAACCATACACTCCAGCAAACATCCTGTCACTACCCTTGCAGTCCTCTGTTGACTCATTCAGCAACACCTAAAAATCCATTCGCTGCGCCAAAACCAAACCACTTATACATTCACCCAGGCACTCTCCTTGTACTACTCTAATCGTTCATTCAGTACCCAAGTACTCATTCAGTGACTTAGGCCTTAGCACATAGACTGCTTCAAACCCTTAATCACTATGCATGCGGTTCTCTAACCACCTACACACTTGTCTTTCACACCTTCAATTCCCCAGTCAGTATCCATACACTCCAGCAAACATCCTGTCACTCCCCTTGCAGTCCTCTGTTGACTCATTCAGCAACACCTACAAATCCATTCGCTGCGCCAAAACCAAAACACTTATACATTCACCCAGGCACTCTCCTTGTACTACTCTAATCGTTCATTCAGTACCCAAGTACTCATTCACTGACTTAGGCCTTAGCACATAGACTGCTTCAAACCCTTAATCACTATGCATGCGGTTCTCTAACCACCTACACACTTGTCTTTCACACCTTCAATTCCCCAGTCAGTATCCATACACTCCAGCAAACATCCTGTCACTCCCCTTGCAGTCCTCTGTTGATTCATTCAGCAACACCTACAAATCCATTCGCTGCGCCAAAACCCAACCACTTATACATTCACCCAGGCACTCTCCTTGTAGTACTCTAATCGTTCATTCAGTACCCAAGTACTCATTCAGTGACTTAGGCCTTAGCACATAGACTGCTTCAAACCCTTAATCACTATGCATGCGGTTCTCTAACCACCTACACACTTGTCTTTCACACCTTCAAATCCCCAGTCAGTATCCATACACTCCAGCAAACATCCTGTCACTACCCTTGCAGTCCTCTGTTGACTCATTCAGCAACACCTAAAAATCCATTCGCTGCGCCAAAACCAAACCACTTATACATTCACCCAGGCACTCTCCTTGTAGTACTCTAATCGTTCATTCAGTACCCAAGTACTCATTCAGTGACTTAGGCCTTAGCACATAGACTGCTTCAAACCCTTAATCACTATGCATGCGGTTCTCTAACCACCTACACACTTGTCTTTCACACCTTCAATTCCCCACTCACTAACCATACACTCCAGCAAACATCCTGTCACTACCCTTGCAGTCCTCTGTTGACTCATTCAGCAACACCTAAAAATCCATTCGCTGCGCCAAAACCCAACCACTTATACATTCACCCAGGCACTCTCCTTGTAGTACTCTAATCGTTCATTCAGTACCCAAGTACTCATTCAGTGACCCAGGCCTTAGCACATAGACTGCTTCAAACCCTTAATCACTATGCATGCGGTTCTCTAACCACCTACACACTTGTCTTTCACACCTTCAATTCCCCAGTCAGTATCCATACACTCCAGCAAACATCCTGTCACTCCCCTTGCAGTCCTCTGTTGACTCATTCAGCAACACCTACAAATCCATTCGCTGCGCCAAAACCCAACCACTTATACATTCACCCAGGCACTCTCCTTGTAGTACTCTAATCGTTCATTCAGTACCCAAGTACTCATTCAGTGACCCAGGCCTTAGCACATAGACTGCTTCAAACCCTTAACCACTATGCATGCGGTTCTCTAACCACCTACACACTTGTCTTTCACACCTTCAAATCCCCAGTCAGTATCCATACACTCCAGCAAACATCCTGTCACTACCCTTGCAGTCCTCTGTTGACTCATTCAGCAACACCTAAAAATCCATTCGCTGCGCCAAAACCAAACCACTTATACATTCACACAGGCACTCTCCTTGTACTACTCTAATCGTTCATTCAGTACCCAAGTACTCATTCAGTGACTTAGGCCTTAGCACATAGACTGCTTCAAACCCTTAATCACTATGCATGCGGTTCTCTAACCACCTACACACTTGTCTTTCACACCTTCAATTCCCCACTCACTAACCATACACTACAGCAAACATCCTGTCACTACCCTTGCAGTCCTCTGTTGACTCATTCAGCAACACCTAAAAATCCATTCGCTGCGCCAAAACCAAAACACTTATACATTCACCCAGGCACTCTCCTTGTACTACTCTAATCGTTCCGTCTATACCCAAGTACTCATTCAGTGACGCAGCCCTTAGCACATAGACTGTTTCAAACCCCTATCCACTATGCATGCAGTTCTCTAACCACCTACACACTTGTCTTTCACACCTTCAATTCCCCACTCACTAACCATACACTCCAGCAAACATCCTGTCACTACCCTTGCAGTGCTCTGTTGACTCATTCAGCAACACCTACAAATCCATTCGCTGCGCCAAAACCCAACCACTTATACATTCACCCAGGCACTCTCCTTGTAGTACTCTAATCGTTCATTCAGTACCCAAGTACTCATTCAGTGACCCAGGCCTTAGCACATAGACTGCTTCAAACCCTTAATCACTATGCATGCGGTTCTCTAACCACCTACACACTTGTCTTTCACACCTTCAATTCCCCACTCACTAACCATACACTCCAGCAAACATCCTGTCACTACCCTTGCAGTCCTCTGTTGATTCATTCAGCAACACCTACAAATCC
The DNA here is from genome assembly GCA_963921515.1 of Calotriton arnoldi. NCBI lineage: Eukaryota > Metazoa > Chordata > Amphibia > Caudata > Salamandridae > Calotriton > Calotriton arnoldi. The sequence goes on along the minus strand of CAWUFW010011955.1, from coordinate 332,642 downwards.
ATTTGTTGCACAAAAACCAAACAACTTATACATTCACCCAGACACTCTCCTTGCAGTACTGTAATCGTTCACTCAGTATCCAAGTACTCATGCACTGTCTCAGGTCTTAACACATGCACTATTACAAACTCCTCTCCAATACGCATGCAGTCCTCTAACCACCTACACACTTCTGTTTCACACCTTTAATTAGTCATTAGAAAAGAAAGTGCTTAAATGTTTTTTATATACAATGTGTTTGTTTAGTAATAGAAAAGTATAATTTATATATTTATTTCAATAAATGTATTTAAAATTATTTTTTACAGATATTGATTAGGATCATTAAAATAAACTTATCTTGCCTAAAAAAACAGAAAAGAGAAAAGAAAACAAAAAGGGCTATTATTTGAAGAAAAATCAACAAACAATATTGGATGAGCAACAACAGAGAAGTGTGGCTCAATGGTTAGAGTGGCAGACCCTGATGCAGAGATCTGGCCCGGGACCAGGGTTCAATTCCCGCCTCGGCGGGTCTTGGGCTCAATTTCCTCGGACCTGATAATTCTCGCCTCGGTGCCTATTCTAATCATGGGTCCCACTCTGCAACTCTGGGCAATAGCTTGCTTAATCTCCACAACGGCCCCAACAGCGCTGGGATGCCTGGCTTCACCCTGGGGGTGCCCAGGAGTGGACATTTCACAGGGAAAAGCCAGGAAGGGTTCCACAGCGGTATGCGTACAGCGCCTGGACACCCCTTTGGGGGTATGGGTGCGCTTTACAAGTACAAATTTCATTTCATTTCAACATGTGGGGAAAAACAATAAGTCTTCTGGTAAGAGAACAAAACAATTTATTGAAAAACTTTCAAAGCCAAGAAACAGTGTGCAAAATGTGGAAAATATGGAAAATGGTTCTACCAGAAAAAAGAATATGAAGAAAAACAATACAAAAAATGGGAATTTACATTCAAAAGACACAATGTATGGTAAAAGAAGGCAGAGTCAGTATAAAGAAATCAGAAAAAAGATTTTTTATAATAGAGTTGTTCTTAATTTGTTGAAAGATGTGAGGAAATATAAAAAAAGAGCAGTATTTTATCGAAAGAAGAAGCATATTGAAATTCTAGTTGAAAAGACTTTTGAATTAAAAAGGAAATTATTCATTTTAGTTTTAAACAGAATTCGATCTCTAGATAAACCAATCCATTTATTAAAGGATAAAAGTAAGAAGAAAAGAGTAATTAACAGAACTCATTTTTGTGAATTTTTTGGGTGAATGGAAACACACTTCAAGTTCAGAGCCTTTCTTTAATGAAGAGAGTTATTTTCAGACCAATAATTTATTGCATACAGTTGATACCAGTGGTCGAGCTTATGAGGTTAGAAATGGTTGTCCAATTGAGAAAGAGAAGATGGTTTCCAGAAATGTAGAAGAAGTGTTAGCTGATGAAGTTGTAGGGAGACGACCTAAAGCCCCAGTGTATACTTGGGATTGCAGTAGTATTTGTAGTATACGACAAGAATCTATTGATATTTTACGCAATTTCTTACGAGAGTATACTAAAAAAGTGTTAAGCAAAAGATTAAGATGTTGCAAGGACTAGACCCTTGCAGAGTGAGAAAAAATACTGGTTTGCAAGGACATTCTCTCGCTTGTCTTTCTAGAAAAGTATGTCAAAGTGTTTTTCATCATTTTAGGATGTTAGCAGTACATCATTCTGAAATGCAAAAGTTAGTCAGAAGATTTTATTATGCAAAAAGTCCAGCACTAATGTTAAATGAGTTGAACAGTGCTCTTTTGCGTGGGTCAGTATCAGATGTGAAAAAGGTTTGTGATAAAATTGAGTTTTGTTACTTTGGTCCTGGAGAAGAGAGTGCAGAAACTGACACATTAATACAGGAAAATGTTGAGGAGAATGTGCAACATACCACTACAAAAAAATTTGAAGAACAAATTACAAAGTTTAAGGTGATTTCATGTGAAAGGCCAAATTATACTTGTATTTGTTGCCGACGAACTCACTATAAAAATCAGACTAGGACTGTTGATCTGTATTTAAAAAGTGAAAGAGAAAATAATGATAAGTGGAAGGAATTTGCAACTTATTTGTTCGTAGAGAATTGTTTTGATTTGGGTTCTGATCAGCGTATTTGTAAATATTGTTATAACAAATTAAACGAGAATAAAATGCCTGCTAGAGCTGTCCATAATAATCTAGAGTTGGTAACTATTCCTCCAGAACTGATAGATTTAAATACATATGAGTCTATTCTGATTCAATGTGTGCACCCATTTCAAGCTATTGTTCGTATGGAGCCTAAGACAGGTAAATTGCCTCCTACAGATTTACAGAGAGGATTAAAAGGAAGAGTTGTATATTTACCTCTAGATTTAAAGAAAAATATTGAAACTATTGGTGCAGAGAATGTAGAAAGTGAGCCACTACTTATTCTAGTTAATGGTGTTCCTACTAAGAGTAAGAAAATCTGGCAAGAATTAGTGGATGTTAGGAAAGTGCAAAAGGCAACATTATATCTGATTCAAAACAATGATTACTACAAAAATGTATATGTGGAAGAAGAAGAAATTCTTTTAGGAGATGATACTGAAACGTCAAATGGACAAATTGAAAAAGTGGACATGACCAAAAGTGAAGAAATCTATGAACATTATAGTGTACATCCACTTCATTCGAAAGAAGTGATGGGGAATACTATTGAATTATTCCAAATGAAAAAAGCAAAGGGTACTCCCATGAGTGTATGGGAGAAAAGTTTGGAAGCTCGTTGTTTTCCGCAGCTGTTTCCAACTGGAAAAGGTGGACGATATGATGAACGACCAGTGCAGATTCCTGCATCTGAATATCGGACAACAAGATTGTATGCAGAAGATCCAAGGTTTCGACAATGTATCCCATATATATTTCATCTTTTGTTTGAGAGTGACTTATCTGGACTTTCATATGCAGTCAACCACATTTTGAAAACAGGAGTACATTTTCAAAATGTTTCTGCAAAGCAATTTATGGATAAAGTACATCAGAGAGACGATCATCTAGAATCTCAGTTGATTAATTTGATGGCATGTCAGCGTGGTACTAATGAGTATTGGTACCGTCGTCATGGAGAACTTAAATGCATGCTAAGGAACTTAGGAACTCCTACATGGTTTCTTACCCTAAGCTGTGCTGAATACGCTTGGGATGATTTACTTGAATTTCTTCGTGAGGCAAATTCAAATGTAAAAAATATTGAATACAAGACACCTGGAGAATTGTGCTCTTTGGATCCTGTTAATGTATGCAGGTATTTCAATCATAGGTTTGAAGCTATGATGTGTTTTATCTGCAATAAAAAAATCCTCCTCTTGGAGAAGTTTTAGATTTTTTGGGAGAAAGGAGTATCAAGCTAGAGGTGCTCCTCATATACATATGCTGTTATGGATTAAGGATGCACCTAAATTCGGAACTGATTCGGATGACACCGTTTTGTCTTTTATTGAGGAATATGCGACATGTGCTATACCAAAAAGAACAGATGAGAACAGCTTAAGACAACAAGTGTTACGATTCCAAAATCATCGATGTGGAAAATACTGTCGACGGAAGTACAAGTCTAAGGAAAAGTTTTACACCAAATGTCGTTTTGGATTTCCACGTCCTGTAATATCCAAAGGAAGAGTAAACAGATTTATGTCAGCTATGAGACATACCATCACTAGAAAATCACCCAAAAATACATATAATTTGAGAAGAAGTGAAGAATCAAAATATATTAATGATTATAATCCAGTTATTCTCTCAATGTGGAATGCTAATATGGATATTCAGTATGTTGCGGATAATTCCATTGCAGTTGCCCGGTATGTCACATCTTATATAACAAAATCTGAAAAGACAGAGTTAAAAGAAATGTGGGAAGAAATTTCTCATGAGAAGAGTCTTAGTAAGAAGTTATACAGTTTCAGTTTGAAGATGTTATCCCATCGAGAAATTGGAGCATATGAATGCTCAGATCGGTTATCATCTGCAAGTTTATACTAAAAATCTAGATCAATTATTTGGGTGAGTCTAGGTCTTGCTGCAACACGAAATCGAGTACTTAAATCTGTACAATAAATTGAATATTTAGCAGAAAAAGATCCAGAAAGTACAGATATTGTCAAAAAAACATGTTGGATACATATTATCCAAATAGAAGTCATAATCTTGAGAACATATGTCTATATGAAGTGCTGCAATACTACAGTTTTAAACGGAATACTACAGAAAACATAAACAATGGAAAATATGCAGTTATTGGTTCAGAAGGATGTTTGGTGAAACAAAGGAAAGGAAATTTGATTAATCACAGAAAACTGAGTTGTGACACTGAACAGAAAAGGGAATTTTACTATTTAGCACTTTTGCAACTCTTCAAACAGTGGCGGACAGAATTGGAATTACTTGGGGATTTTCAGAGCTATGAAGATTCCTTTAATGCTTGTAAAGATACTATAGAATGTCCAGTTTTTGCTAACTATCTGAAAATGTTGAACGATGAAATGGATCAAGAAGCTACTATTGCAGCTGAGATTGCTAGAGACAGTTCTCAAGACAGTCAAAGTTCTGCTCCACTCAGTGAAGATCCACTAGGACAACCAATTGTTCAAAATGAAGCAGCAATTGCAATGAATGAGGTGGAAACAGCAATGCATCAAGCTCAAGAAGATATTATGGACTTAGGAAACTTGGAAGAACAACTAAATGTTGAACAGAAAGAAATATATCAGCAAGTGAGACAACAGATTGACCATGGATTTCTTCATGAAAAGAAAGAATGCACATGCACATCATTTCAACCTATCCGATTGTATGTCAGTGGTCAAGCTGGAACAGGAAAAAGTTTCTTAATTAAAGTATTGACCAGTTATCTGCAGAAAACAACTGACTCACATTTGTCTTGTGTTGTAACTGCTCCAACTGGGTTGGCAGCACACAATATTAAAGGAATTACATTGCATCATTTACTTATGCTACCTGTAGAGCATGAAAACAAATTGGAATATTATAAGCTATCTGGAGAAGCTTGTTATGAAGTTTCAAGAGTGCTAAAGAAAATGCAACTTCTAATTATTGATGAGGTAAGCATGGTCTCAAACTTAATGCTTGCTTTTGTGCATTTAAGAATGCAGCAAATTCTTAAAACTGAATATGATGTCTTATTTGGAGGAAAACATGTCATAGTTTTTGGAGATCTTCTGCAACTTACTCCTGTAAAAGGACAACCAGTATTTAAAACACTTGTGCATGAAGACACCAGAAAGTCTTTGGGAAGTGTTGGCAACGTTAATATTTGGTCATATTTTGAATACAAAGAACTCATTACAAATATGCGACAGGCAAATGATGTTAATTATGGATCTATACTTCAAGATATAAGAATTGGAGTTCTCAGAGAAGAAGGCAAACAAGCTTTGCTAAGTCGACTATTTAAGAATTTGTTTCCAAATGAAAATATAGTTCCAGAAAAAATGTATATGAAAATTGCTGAAAGTAAATCTATAATTTGTTTAATGCCAACACTCCGTGAGTGTTCTATATTCAATGAACAACTTTTGAAGCTAGAAAATGAAGAAATCATAAAAATGGAAGCCATTGATAAAATAGAGCATGAAGGAATTACTATTATTTTGACGGAAAAATTGAAAACAAAATTGGATTCTTTAGAAAAATCCATATCTAAAACTGCTGGTTTAGAAAAGAATTTATATCTATGTGTAAACTGTCGAGTAATTTTACGGCGTAATTTGGATGTGGAAAAAGGTTTAGTTAATGGAGCAATGGGGAAAGTTGTGAATTTTGTTAATTATCAAAAAAGAGATGGAATTGAATTTTTAAAAATTAAATTTGATCAAATTGAAGAAGTAAAACAAATTGGTCGTTGTTCTGTTCGTTTTTTGCTTGTTAAAGATTTGTATGTCCGTAGGAAACAATTTCCACTTTCTCTGGCATATGCAGTCACTATTCATAAATCTCAAGGATTGAGTGTAGACAGTGCTTTGGTGAACATTGGAAGTAGCGTGTTTAAAGAGGGTATGGCATATGTTGCTTTGTCCCGAGTCAGAACTTTATCTGGATTGTTTTTGATTGATTTTGATGAGTCAAAGATTACTGCAGATGCAAACTGTGTAAAAGAGTATAATAGGTTAAGAAGAGCGTATACTCCAAATTTAGGTGAATATCCTGTATTTGAAAAGCGTGTAGTAGGTCGAAAAAGAAGATATGAGAATATCTGTAGTGAAGTTATAGAGAAGGAAAAAAATCAAGATAATGTTCAGATTGCAAGCAAAAAGAAAAAGGATACTATTGAAGAGATTGTTGGGTATCAGTTAGAAAACAGTTCAGGTATCAACTGCTATGCTAATGTAGTGGTCAATGTTGTTTTTTTCTAGAAAGTTTGCAACAGCAAATCATGGAAAATCGTGAAAAAAGATTTTGTTCCATGTTGCATTGTATTTATGAAAAATTGAACACTGATAAAAGGAAAATACAAAGTGTTTCTGATATTCGTAATCTTTTGGATATATGTTCTGGTTGTACACAATTTACGCAGGATATTCAACAAGACGCTCAGGAATTTCTAATGTATATGCTTACAGTATTAGAAAATGAAGGAATAGAAATTGAAAATCTTTTTGGCCTTCGTTATAAATGGAAACATGAATGTGAAAATGGTATGTTTACATGTACAACTAACATAGATACTGAAAGATTTATATATTTGACATTACCAGATTGTAAAACAGTGGGGCATATTAGCAAGACCCACGTTAAAATTATCGCCGTTTTAGCGGCAGGAAACTGCCGCTAAAACGGCGATAATGGGCTTGCTAATTAGCGTTATGGAATTCCAATAGAAGCCCAGGTTAGATGTCCTGCACATCTAACCTGGGCTTCTATTGGAATTCTATAACGCATATTAGCAAGCCCATTATCGCCGTTTTAGCGGCAGTTTCCTGCCGCTAAAACGGCGATAATTTTGACGTGGGTCTTGCTAATATGCCCCAGTGTCTTTCAATAAACTAGTTAAAGCAGCAAATAAAAACATGGAGTGTAGCCAATGCAAATCACAAATGTTATCAACATTATTTATACAAAGATTTGGACAATATATAATTTTAATGATACAACGTTGTAGAGCTGATGGAAGAAAATTGGAAACTTTAATTAAACATTTTGTAGCAAGTCAACTATCTATATCCGGAAGAACTTTTGTAGCAGTGTCAATTATTTTCCATCATGGTCCTTCTACAACATCTGGACATTACACTGTGTATTTAAAATGCAATAGAGGATGGACATATTGTAATGATGCTCAATTGGATTTTAAACAACGTTTGCCTAGTGAATTACCAAATTCCTACTTAATATTTTTAAAACCAAAGTTTTAGGAACATAATTCAACCTCTGTGGAATTTATTAATATGTCTGAATATGATTACTATTGGACAATTTTAATATAAAGGATTTAAAAATACTATTTGGCCTAGAGGAAAAGTATATATTTTAATTATGGACTTTTTCTTGCACATTCTCTCAGCATATATTTTTAAAGAAAAACATTTACTGTGTATAGAATTTCAAGTTACAACATTTTCTTAGAAGAGAGCATTTTATATATCTGTCATTTGTATTATATGGTATGTTATTGAGCAGGAAGTTTTTATGTAATGTTCATAAATAGTTAAGTATATTAAAAATATTTTACAAGTAGTTTTGGGTTTTTTAAAACAATCTTATTGATTGTTTTGTTTTTTTGCCCGCTGTTATGTGATGAGTAACATTGAAATCACTATTTGTAGTGAAATTCAATGTATTCTGAGAACAGCAAAAAAGACAAAGAAAATAATTTATAAAATGTGAAAATCATGTTGTGTTATAAAAAATATAATATTATATATTATAACGATTTTTTCTTCTCTTTTACAGATCCTAATTCTACAATTTTTATTTTTTCAGAAATTTTAGTTAAAAAAACAAGTGGAAAAAATGATTAGTGTTTTTTATAACTATTACTGTGAAGGTAAAATTAACTAAGTATTAAAATGAACAATGGTCTGTGAGAGGACACTGGTGAAGAAAGGGGGGATGGACGGTGTAGATATCTCTGGAAAGATGCTCTGTGGGTGTTTTAATTTACATGATTAAGTTACCTAGTAGTAGAACTTAATTACTGCTTATGGATTCGCACAATGAGTCAGGCATTCACACTAGCAGTGTTGTAGTGAAATGTGTAGAATGTATGTAGTCACCTAACTGCTTCCAGGCTAGTGAGTCTTTGTAATTGCACTTTTCCAATCAGCCATCCAGCACCATGTAGTAATTCATTCGCTGTGTCAAAACCCAACCACTTATACATTCACCCAGTCACTCTCCTTGCAGTACTCTAATCGTTCAATCAGTACCCAAGTACTCATTCAGTGACCCAGGCCTTAGCACATACAGTGCTTGAAACCCATATCCACTATGCATGCGGTTCTCTAACCACCTACACACATGTCTTTCACACCTTCAATTCCCCAGTCACTATCCATACACTCCAGCAAACATCCTGTCACTCCCCTTGCAGTCCTCTGTTGACTCATTCAGCAACACCTAAAAATCCATTCGCTGCGCCAAAACCAAACCACTTATACATTCACCCAGGCACTCTCCTTCTACTACTCTTATCGTTCAGTCTGTACCCAAGTACTCATTCAGTGACCCAGGCCTTAGCACATAGACTGCTTCAAACCCCTATCCACTATGCATGCGGTTCTCTAACCACCTACACACTTGTCTTTCACACCTTCAATTCCCCAGTCACTATCCATACACTCCAGCAAACATCCTGTCACTCCCCTTGCAGTCCTCTGTTGACTCATTCACCAACACTTACAAATCCATTCGCTGCGCCAAAACCCAACCACTTATACATTCAGCCAGTCACTCTCCTTGCAGTACTCTAATCGTTCAGTCAGTACCCAAGTACTCATTCAGTGACCCAGGCCTTAGCACATAGACTGCTTCAAACCCCTATCCACTATGCATGCGGTTCTCTAACCACCTACACACTTGTCTTTCACACCTTCAATTCCCCAGTCACTATCCATACACTTCAGCAAACACCTTGGCACTCCCCTTGCAGTACTCTGTTGACTCATTCAGCAACACCTACAAATCCATTCGCTGCGCCAAAACCAAACCACTTATACATTCACCCAGGCACTCTCCTTCTACTACTCTTATCGTTCAGTCTGTACCCAAGTACTCATTCAGTGACCCAGGCCTTAGCACATAGACTGCTTCAAACCCCTATCCACTATGCATGCGGTTCTCTAACCACCTACACACTTGTCTTTCACACCTTCAATTCCCCAGTCACTATCCATACACTCCAGCAAACATCCTGTCACTCCCCTTGCAGTCCTCTGTTGACTCATTCACCAACACTTACAAATCCATTCGCTGCGCCAAAACCCAACCACTTATACATTCAGCCAGTCACTCTCCTTGCAGTACTCTAATCGTTCAGTCAGTACCCAAGTACTCATTCATTGACCCAGGCCTTAGCACATAGACTGCTTCAAACCCCTATCCACTATGCATGCGGTTCTCTAACCACCTACACACTTGTCTTTCACACCTTCAATTCCCCAGTCACTATCCATACACTTCAGCAAACACCTTGACACTCCCCTTGCAGTACTCTGTTGACTCATTCAGCAACACCTACAAATCCATTCGCTGCGCCAAAACCCAACCACTTATACATTCACCCAGGCACTCTCCTTGCAGTACTCTAATCGTTCATTCAGTACCCACAGTACTCATTCAGTGACCCAGGCCTTAGCACATAGACTGCTTCAAACCCCTATGCACTATGCATGTGGTTCTCTAACCACCTACACACTTGTCTTTCACACCTTCAATTCCCCAGTCACTATCCATACACTCCAGCAAACATCCTGTCACTCCCCTTGCAGTCCTCTGTTGACTCATTCTGCAACACCTAAAAATCCATTCGCTGCGCCAAAACCCAACCACTTATACATTCACCCAGGCACTCTCCTTCTACTACTCTTATCGTTCAGTCTGTACCCAAGTACTCATTCAGTGACCCAGGCCTTAGCACATAGACTGCTTCAAACCCCTATCCACTTATACATTCACCCAGGCACTCTCCTTCTACTACTCTTATCGTTCAGTCTGTACCCAAGTACTCATTCAGTGACCCAGGCCTTAGCACATAGACTGCTTCAAACCCCTATCCACTATGCATGCAGTTCTCTAACCACCTACACACTTGTCTTTCACACCTTCAATTCCCCAGTCAATATCCATACACTCCAGCAAACATCCTGTCACTACCCTTGCAGTCCTCTGTTGACTCATTCAGCAACACCTAAAAATCCATTCGCTGCGCCAAAACCAAACCACTTATACATTCACCCAGGCACTCTCCTTGTAGTACTCTAATCGTTCATTCAGTACCCAAGTACTCATTCAGTGACCCAGGCCTTAGCACATACACTGCTTCAAACCCTTAATCACTATGAATGCGGTTCTCTAACCACCTACACACTTGTCTTTCACACCTTCAATTCCCCAGTCACTATCCATACACTCCAGCAAACATCTTGTCACTCCCCTTGCAGTGCTCTGTTGACTCATTCAGCAACACCTACAAATCCATTTGCTGCGCCAAAACCCAACCACTTATACATTCACCCAGGCACTCTCCTTGTACTACTCTAATCGTTCAGTCTGTACCCAAGTACTCATTCAGTGACCCAGGCCTTAGCACATAGACTGCTTCAAACCCCTATCCACTATGCATGCGGTTCTCTAACCACCTACACACTTGTCTTTCACACCTTCAATTCCCCACTCACTAACCATACACTCCAGCAAACATCCTGTCACTACCCTTGCAGGAGAGTGAGTGAAACTAGCTAATGAAGAGAAGGGAAACGGGTGGATAACGGATTCTTCCAATTTGTACCACACTGATACAGGGGGATCATCTGAAGGAGACCGATAAGGTAGAACCTGACGAATTAAAAAGGAGGAATGGTATTGACAAAAATTGGGAAAATGAACCCCTCCCCTATCCTTAGGAGCAGACAAAGCAGATAAAGGTATATGAGCTTTCCGGTTGTTCCAGAGGAATTTACTCAAAATGCCATTAAGAGTTTTAAATAATTTTAAAGGAAGTCTTACTGGTAGCATAGACAAATAAAAATTAATAACTGAAAGCATCATCATTTTGGAGGTGTCAAGCCTGCCCCACCATGACAAGAATAAAGGAGACCATTTCTCTGCCATGCCAGATACCTTTGACAGAACATCTTCCAGATTAAGCTGAACCGTTCTAGCAATTGAGGGGGAATATTTTATTACCAGACATGTAATGCAATTGGTGTTCCATTTGAAATCCGTCCCTTCGAACATACTCCTTAGACAATACTTGTTTAATGGAAGGACTTTGGATTTCGAAAAATGTAATTTATATCCGGACAGGGCAGCATAAGAAGATAGAAGATCTGTGAAAGCGGGTAAAGAAGTAGAAGGATTGGAGAGAAATAACAGAATATCATCTGCATACGCAGTGAACTTCATTTCAATAGAATTATGAGTAAAACCACGAAAAGCAGAAGAATGTCTTAGAGAATGAAGAAAAGGTTCAAGAGATAAAATAAAAAGTATAGGTGAAAGAGGACAAGCTTGGCGAGTGCCTCGCTGAAGAGTAAAATAGGGAGATTGATAACTATTAACAAAAACCGAAGTAGTAGGGGAAGAATATAATAAACTAATAAGGGATAAAATAACAGGACCAAAACTGTGCCACTTAAGTGCGCGCATCATAAAAAGCCAGTGAATGCGGTCAAAAGCTTTCTCCGCGTCCAGTGTGATAGATGCAACAGGGGAGGAACTTTTAGAAGCAAGATGTATAATATTAAAAAAAAGTTCTAGAATTATCCGCAAGCATTCCACCTTTGACACACCCTGTCTGTTCGTATCCAATCAAGTCAGGGATAACTTTATTAATACGGAGAGCAAGAACCTTAGCAAAAATTTTGCAATCTAAATTAATTAAAGAAATAGGGCGGTAATTAGCACAAGACGAGGGATCCTTGTCCTTCTTTGGAATTAAACAGATCATGGCTTCAAGAAAGGAGCCACGAGCCTCTTTATGAGAAATAAAATGTTGAAAGAGAGATAAAAGATGAGGGAGAAGAGTCTGAGAAAAGCAAGAATAAAACTCGGCAGTAAAACCATCCGGGCCGGGAGATGTCTCTTTAGGTAATAGAGCTAGGGCTGACTTAAGTTCAGAAATGGATAGATCTTTTTCTAGTAAAGAGCAATCAGGAGAGGAGGAAGAACGGGGAGGAAGCGCCTTAAAAAAAGACTCCAGTGCCGTGTCAGAAGGAGAAGATTCAGGAGTGTATAATGCCTTATAGAAATCCGTAAAGCAGTTTAGTATTTCCTCGTCCTTGAGGTGATTAACACCTTTATCGTCTATGATGTTAACTATTTTAGATCTTTGGGATTTTACCTTCAAGTAGTTCACAAGCAGTTTACCAGCTCTGTTGTGACCACCATAAAATTTAGAGTTAATTTTAAGCAGGGCCCCAGATGCTTCCTCCGTCGATTTTCTATTAAAACACAATTTAGCCTGAACTAGTTTCTTAAGTGTATCATCATTATTAGAAGAAAAGTAGGCATGTTCAAGATGTTTAATGGAGGCTAATAAGACAGCTGAGTCCTTGATGCATTGTTTCTTCTTAACCGCAACGTAATCAATGATAAACCCTCTGGCTGTCGCCTTAAAGGCATCCCAGATAGTGTGAAAAGGGATATCGGGATTAGCATTCAAAAGGAAGAAATCTGACAAAAATTCTTTGAAGCGCTCCAGAAAAGTATGGTCTTTAAGTAAATAATTATTAAAACGCCATCTGCGAGGCTTTATGGCTAGATTAATCAGAACGGGAGCATGATCAGAAATAAGAATGGACCCAATTTCAGCATGAATTAGATTAGGGAGGAGATGAAGACTCAAAAAGATATAGTCAATTCTAGATAAAGAATTATGGGTAGGGGAGTAAAAAGTGAATTCTAAGCTGTCTGGATGAGAGATCCTCCAGGCATCCACCAAACCCCTCGAGCGAATTGTATTAGTAAAGGTTTTTTGCATTTTATTGGGAATATATCTAGCAGTGGACTTTCTATCCGTGAAGGGATCCATGACCTGATTGCAATCCCCACCCACCAATAGATTAGAATCAGGACATGAGTGTAGGATATGCGACATGGTCTGCCAAAATTGTGAATCGACACCAGTGGGGCCATATATGTTAAGAAGAGAGATAGGGGAACCATTTATAGTTTCAGAAGGAGCCATCTGCCGTCAGCATCCTTTTCCTCCTTCTCTAGAACAAGAGAAAGGGACTTATGAAATAAAATCACCACTCGGTTTTTCCTGGCCTTAGCCGGGGAACAATATACATGGCCTACCCATTGCTTTTTGAGAGACTTGATATCATTATCAATGAGATGAGTCTCTTGGAGCATCACAATTTTACAATGCAGTTTAGATAAATGGGTAAGGACCCTCTGTTTCGTTACAGGACTATGCAATTCCTTCACATTCCAGGAAACTATGCACACATTTTCAGTCATGATAGAAAAAGAAAACATTAAGCAACAACATGAGCATTTTAAAATTGATAAATCTAAGATTTAAACATGTGGAAACTTGTAAATCAATATGCAGGAAGGCAATTAATAAAAACCAATAAGGAAAAGGGATAGTAAAAAAGTAATGAACCAAAAAAAAGAAAAAGATGAAGGTAATCAGAGACAGTAAGCTGGAAAAATTCAAAGAATATAGAAAAAAACAGAAAAAAGAAAAGAAAGGAAAGAGATGAAGTAAAAAAGGATAAGAAGAAAGGATATGAAAGATATGAAAATTAAGGGTTACAAAAAGGTAGTGAGGTATAGGAGGTGATAAACTGAGGAAGAAAGAGAGAAAAAGGGGTCAGAAATCAAAGAAGAAAAGACAGAAAAAGGAAAATGTGGAAAGACAAGAAAAGGAAAGAAGAAAAGGTAAGGAGAGTAAATGATAGACAAAGAGAGGTTGACATGAAGCCGGGAGACTTCAGTCAAGAATGACGGAATACATATCCAGAATATAAAGATAATCATGTGGAGGCAGGGAGCCGCAGAAAAAAAAAACAGATGGCAGAGCCAGCGAAGACATCGAGGAAACAACAGGAACCAATAGACAGAAAAGTATGAAGAACAAAGAGCCTAATAAGAGATAATGCTAGGGGGGAGACCGACTACATAAGAAGAAAAAACATATATTGATATATATAAAACAAGTAAACAGCAACCACAAGGATACCTGATAGAAGGATTAACACTTACCAAACATTGGGATTAACTGTGAACATTAGGAGCGGGTTGGGAGGGCAGGAGGAGAGGAAACATCAGGGGTATGAATCTGTACGAAAAGGGAGACGTCTGTGGAGAAAAACCAAAGAAGTAATAAGAAATGACCTCCGGAGAAGGCGGACAAACTACGACAATCTGCAAACACAACAACAAACCATAACTAACAACAGCAAAAGAAGACGAGTGTCTTCAGAACAGTAAATTGAGAAAAATTGACTCAGAAAACTTGAGACAAAGCAAAAGGAGACAATTCTCAGGTCCCTCCAAAGTCCATCTCATCTCCTTTATGGTGAGTAATAAATTGTCTGAGATCTTCAGGGCGATCAAAAGAGTAGGACCGTTCTTTATAGGTAACTTTAAAAAAGCAAGGGTGCACCAGGCCGTATCTAGTGTTCATGGATCGAAGAGCCGGACGAAGAGAGAGAAATTCCTTGCGTCGAGCAGCGGTGGCGCGGGATACATCCTGAGAGAAGAAAACTTTTTGACCGGACCACAACATCTGCTTTCGTAGCTTTGCCGCTGAAAGGACCATTAACAACTCAGTGTACTCCAAAAATAGAATGATTATCCCTCTGGGGTGGTTAACTGACGAGGTAGAGGATGAACTTCCGGATTTAGGGCCAATACGGTGGGCACGCTGCAGATTGAGATTAGTGCCCTCCTTGAGACCAACAATCTTAGGAATGTGAGTTCTGAAAAAGGCCAGCATATTGGATCCTTCCTCTCCCTCAGGAATGCCATAAATTCTAAGGTTATTTCAACGGTTGCGATTTTCTAAATCCTCCGTTTGCATTTTGAGGAGAGCGATCTCTTTAGACATAGCTGCAACTTGAGGTATCACATCCTGCGTATCGCTAATCCTCTGTTCCACCACAGACACTCTTGAGTCTAATTTAGACCACTTCTCTTCTAGTCTCTGAAGGGTAGCGTTAGTGTCAAGCACAAAAGGTTTAATGAGCTTGATCTCTTCCATGAGATCTTCCAATGTTATAGGTAGTGGAGATTTGGTGGGAGAATTAGGTTCCTTCTTCTGGCGCTTAGAAGCAGCGGCAGTATTGGAGTCTTTGCGGAGGGAAGACATATTTGCTGAGGCACTCTTCTGACCAAGGGAGGAAGAGGGCTCCATATAGATGAATATAAAAATATATTGAAGTCTCAAGAAACAGGCAGTAGGAAGGAATAGTACGTAAGACCTATAATAAACATTTTTTTTTAAAACCATCAAAAAAGAAAGAGGAGACAAATCTTTTATGTTGTAGTCTCACTTCGACGGCGTATTGAAAAAACAGGTATCTCCAAAAATCAAGTTGGTGCTGAGAGGATTTAAACGCAGCTCAGAGGGTTGCAAGTCCAGCTAAGGGACGTCGAGAAGATATTAATGGCTGGCTACTGAAAGAGAATTGAGGAGCACCAAAAAACAGACAATGAGGAGGCTCCTCTAATGACCGCCACAACCAACTGATAATAAAATGACTGCTTTATCAGCACACAGATGAAGGGAGCACTTAATGCGTGACGCACAGATTCAGTCACAACTGCCTCGTAAAAAGGTTAACCAATTCAAGGAACGAAACATCTATTAAAATGTAGCCGCCTTGTGATGAAACAAACTTTTCCAACAAACGACTTAGTTTTTGTCACAGGAAGCGGATCCAAGTTGTATGTTAAGGCCATAGGAAAGAAACGCTCCTCAAATAATTGCATGAGGGAAAATTTACCCAAATAGCAGAAAAGTCCATGAAAAATCTAAAGCTCTGTTGTGCTTGAACATTTTCCTGCAGGCTCCCAAAAGGAAAGTATCAGCTTTATCCCCAAACCGCACCAGCAGCAACACAGGGGAAAGCCATGAAGCAAAGCAGCGTCCCGCCGTGTACAAAATGGCGGGCGCTGCCGAGATTACTGAAGGAAGCGTGGCGTGGAGGACACAGGGCGGAAAACAGCTCGTAATAAAAAAAGAAAAACAGCTACCTGTGCCCCCGCGCCCGCTCCTTAAATGAGGTCAGTCCATTGCCCCCAGGAATCGGCTGGTCAGCTCCGGTAAACTGAAGGGTCCCGTTCGAAACGCAGAGCCTCAGCCGGACGCGGCCATCTTGTGGCAGCTCAAGCCACGCCCCCCGGCAGGACTGCTTTTAAAAAGTACATTGTGCCCAAACTCAACTTTTGTGTTTGGGGCACTTAAAAATAGTTAACTTACAATGTTTGGGCATATTAGGTATGCCCTGCGTCTCCCCTAGGTGTCCCAGGGGTGGGGGGTCAGGTATCTATAAGGTGGACCCTTATAAAATTAGTTGTATATGCCCTGGGTAAAGTGAATTTGCACATTTCACTCTCCACATTGTGATAAAGTGCTGCCCAAAATCGACTTTGGTGGTAGGAGCACTGTGGAGGGAGGATCTGCAATATTTTTACATATTCAGAACCCCTAAAGTCTCACCTAGGTGTTCCTAGGGTGGGGGTCCTGTAGATATATGTAGCATACTTATAAAATATGTTTTTATAAGCCCTGGTGCTGGAAAAATGGCCCAAGTCACTTTTCCCATTGCAAATCCCATGCCATAGGTTAACATTGGAAAAGGTTATTAGTTAATAACTGGAGAAAGAAAAGCCATAAAACTAGGATTAAAGGACTCAGGAGATTTGTAATGATAAATCCAACAATATGGTATTGTTGAATTTATTGTAAAATGTACAGACAAGAAGTTATAAGATTTTTTTGGTCTGTAAGCCAAAATTCAACCCTGTACTGCTCCGCCCTGATTGGTCAGAGATAAGTGGGTGAGCCTGGCTGCTTTGAAGAGGTGATAAATGACCCCTGGGGTTAGGAAGCCTCTCGGGAGGAGAGGTTGCTGGGCATAGGAATGCCAGAGCAGGGGGAGGAGTCTTAAACCATGGACTTCAAGCAAAGGGGAGGACCCCTGTTCACCTCCAGCCAGATGCTAGGATTAAGGAAGGAATGAGAAGATGCAAGGGGGAGGGACTATGGAGAATAGCCATCCTAGGGGTGTGTCTAGCCAGGTCTTCTCTCCCTGCTGAAATTCTGACATATTGAATTTTGGAAGAATAGTGGTTTCTGGGGTAGCATTTTGCCACACTCTCCAGGAAGTGGTCAGACCTTTGGGTGGAACCCTGCAGCTCATTGGACAGGAGTACCCTCCTGCTTGACCCCCAAAGAACACTGAATAAGTATCTGAGAGGGGCGGTGCCTCTCAGATCTGCTGCTTGAAACTTAAGAAAGCAAGACGGGCCATGCTGGAAGTTTGAAGTGCATTTCAAAAGGCCTGCACTCTGAAGGCTGCACCATCTGCAACTACAGCCTGTGGATTACTTTGCTGTAAAAGGACTAAAGAGTGGACTCCCTGCAAGCTACAGGTTAACAGAGCTCACCTGGAACATCACCACAAGAATCAACAGCCAGGAGTACTACCAGTGGATTTGTAAGGGTTTTGTTCAAGTGGATTGTGGGATTTGAAGTCTCACACTTTCAAGGACCCTCTTGGAGATTCCAGAACCTTGGATTGTGTGTTGGATACTTTGGGACCCGCAAGAAGAACTTCAGGAAGGAGTTCTAACTGGACCCAGCCTGCTGGAGAAGGCTGCACAAGAGTGGTGAGAGATCCTCCAGAACAATTGCTAAAGGTGAATGTGTCCCTGTCAGAGGCATCGAAATGACTAAAAGGGGCACTGTTGGTTTCTAAGCACTAGAAAGTGACTAATCTTTAAAAATTCATATCTCTGGTTCCCTACAGTGGATTTTGTTTGTTTTGGTGTCATTTAAAAGATAGAAATATTTCCTATTTTTATAAATTGATGTTGGATTTTTATTTTGTGGTGTGTCTTAATTATTTACTGAATTGGTGTTTTTAAATGCTTTACATACCTGTATTTGAAGTTAAGCCTGCCTGCTCGCAGCCACGTTACCAAGGGTTGAGCATAGGAATTATTTTCTAAGACCTATTCTGAGCCATATACTGTGTTAGTGGCCTTATTGCCAGTGGCAGACCTACATTTGCCCCAACCAATAATCCACTTTCCAACAATATATATATATTGGATATAGTTACAGATATGTAGATATATGGATATTTATAGATAGATACACAACATTTACAGAAAATTTACCAGTGATGTAATGTCTCCTGATTAATTTATATAAAATTAATAAACATCTTGCCCTTGGTGGATAACATCAGCCTAGTAGGGTGCCTCCTTTTACTGGGTGTGACAGACCCTGATGGGGCAGTGCACTGCAGTTTGAGCTCCGCTAGGCTGTTGCCCTTCTTGGACCTGTCGCCTGCTGCCAGGGTGAATAGGAGGTAGTGCTGCACAAAAAATAGGAACTGTCACCTCTTCCTCACTGAAAATGTGGTGGACCACAGGGAATGCAAGACTCAGAAATGGCAGCACTGCTTGCCTTTGCCATAGCTGGTAAATGAGAATGGGGATACCAAAACAATAAAAGGAAGATAAAAAAAGAACACTGAGCAAAAATAAAAAATAAACACAGAAGGGCAGCCAGAAACTGACACAAAGTGAAACGAAAGTTGAAAAAAGAGGAGAGGTGGACCATAGTGGGGTGGATGGAGGTGGATTGGGCCTAGAGAGCTGAGGACACAAGGGGTAACTAGGCACGAGCAGCCTGCAGTAAAACAAAATAGCCATGTGCTTGTGGAATGCAAATTGTTGTTTGAGTTATTTTTTGGCCATGAAATGCATCTCTAGGATCATTTTGTGATGCAAGGTGCCAGAGATGCATTTAGCATGATTACACATAATTTTGTTTTAAATTTTATATAGTACGTGAAAGTAAAATACACAAGTTTTGCACATATCTAATGGCAGCATTAGCTAATCTTTGGTAGTGTGATCTACTCAACAAAGCAATCATTATAGAAAGTACATGTGAGGCTGGTACATAATAAAGTAACTGATGGAACATTATAATAAGAGAAGAAGAACCTCAGGGGCATATTATCAAGAAACTGCGTTAAAATTATCGCCGCTTTAGCGGCAGAAAACTGCCGCTAAAGTGGCGATAATGGGCTTGATAATATGCCCTTGAGAATTCCAATAGAAGCCCATGTTCTGGTGTCAACATGGGCTTCTATTGGAATTCTCAAGGGCATATTATCAAGCCCATTATCGCCGCTTTAGTGGCAGTTTTCTGCTGCTAAAGCGGCGATAATTTTAACGCCGTTCTTGATAATATGCCCCTCAATGTTTACACTACAGTTACGTGAAAAGATAAGAATGAAATCTGAAAAATAATGTAAAATGGAAGATAAATGTATAAGTCTTTAAAGTAATACCAGAAAAGGATTCATTGGTGATACGTGTTACACTAATAATGAATGGAAAATTAAAAAGAATTAAAAATACGGAAAACCTTGTAAAGTGTCCTTCAGTTAGTTATATGGGTTATAGGCTCTCATTGAGGTTAGCACATGAGTATATATAGTAAGGAGCAAGATGGATGCCTGTCCTAGCAAAGCAGTCAATCTCAACAGTTAAGAAAAAAAATAGAAGATAGTTAAATATGTCAGTTGGACCAATCTGGCAGCTCAGTCTTTCAGAGCTCCATGGCAGTTGGCTACATCTTATCAGAGCTCTTAGTCAGACTCAAAAATATGATGGAAAAAATGAAAATGGTAGAAAGATTCTAGGTAAGGCTGACCTTTGTACATATGCCTTCTCTGGTTGATAGGCATGCACTGTGATTTAGAAGAATTTCTGAAGCTCAGTTCCCATGAAGAAGGTGAGCTAACATATTACCCACAGTGAAGTCAACTTTAAACTGAATACCTTACAGTTTCCATTCAGCTGTACTTGCTTGAGGATTTTCCGAAGGTCAGAGCGGGTGAAAACATTTTCTGTCCCCGTATTTCTAACTAGTCCAACGGCAGGCCTCTTAAAACTATGAAAAGAGAAGTTCTTGGTACAAATTTAAAACATGCTAAACACAATTTTACCTTTATCAAAAATGACAGGATACTTAAGAACATGTATTCACTGAGCCAGTCCTCTTTGGTGAATAATTGTTAGATGCTTTGGCAAAGGAATTAAAACCTGTGATATATGCCCTTTCTGTAACTTCATTTCATAGCTATCAAAGTCCCACAGCAGTTAACTCTCAAAACGTATGCCAGGACTGCAGCATTTTGAGTAGAATGGAATTGTGCAAAACTCATCAAATTTCCCGGAGAATGGCACCCCTTCAAACAATGGAGTAGTACAAATGTCACAGCAGGTAGAGCAGACTATCTACACGATGGCGTAGATTTAATAAGATTTCATGTCAGTGCTGCATCACTTTTTTGGCTAAGCCTTTATGCAAAATCTATTTTACGATTTATAAAGCATCGCAAAGTCCAATTTGTATGGCTTTCTACAAAAAAAGTGCATAGTGTTTCCCTGCGTTACCTTGTGTCAGATAGATGTTTCATTGGTGCAGAATGGGCACTCCCATACATACACTAAGGTATTTTGATGCAAACCCATGCGCTAAAATGGTGCACCTACCCGAGGCTGGGGTAGGAAGGGGAAATATCTTTATTTCTCCTTTTACTTACTCCACAAATGTGCTGCATTCTGCAGCACACACAAAGAGAGGAATAAGCCTCAAGAATAGTTTTTGTGCATGAAGGTACCCTTTCATGCATAAAATATCCTGACCATAAAGCTGGCACCCTTGTGCCAAGGCAGCCCAAAGTGCACCAGAGCAAGGAGAGAGCTGAACTGTGCCTTATCCTTGTAAATATGGTGCAGTTCTGCTCTCTCCCTTTCAGGCAACACAACGCAGCAACTTTACATGAATTCTCAGTAAATATGCCCCTTAATGTATCTTCCCATAACCGTGGTTGTTAAATATGTTGATGTGGTGGTTACAATCCAAGTGCAACAGAACTTTCTTTTGAGCTTCTCCTCTTCAAATATTTAAAACCCTAAACCTGTGATTGAACTAGAGTATTTACTCCTATCCTACAATACTTTCCACACATACCACTGTCACTTCGGCTATGTTGGCTTATGCAGGTCTTGCGATATTTACTTTCAGGTTGAAAAAAATTCTGAAAGAACTTCTTTGTAAAGTAGAAATGATAAGGGTCTCCTCACTGGAAACTAAGGGGCGGATTACTATGTCGGTCGGAAACTCTTCCTACCGACTCGGTTTCGTAATCGGTTCTAACCGACTTGGGTCCGGCGAGTTCGACCGACCGATTATGATGTTTCCGAACACCTTTCAGTCGGACTCCCATTGACTTCAATGGAAGCCTGTTTTCCGAACGAGAACACAGGCTCCCATTGAAAAAAGGTGTGGTTGCGGAAAACCTTGCTCCCTGTCAGAGGCACCCCATGGTGCCTGCCACACTGTGCATGGTTATAAAGGGGGGTCCCTTGGGTACCCCCACAGACCCCAACCGGAGTCCTCAGGATGAGGGGGGACCTGCAACAGGCCCCTAAATTCAGTTTCTGACAGCCGTTTCGTGTCGGGCAGGCCGACTCGGAATGGCTGTCAGAATTTGACATCGCAATTGCTCGATCGGAAACGGTGTCCATAGAGCTGTACGAATCGGCTCAGACAGACTAGGGGTCTCCGAGTGCCGATTGGAACCGATTCTGTCAGCCTGAATGGTCAAATTCTATCCTAATCGGTCGGTCGGAAAGGTTGCTGAGTTGGTCAGAAACATAGGTTCCGAAACGGTTTAGGAGAATCTGAATGCCGTTTGATATCGTAATAAGTCTATCTCAATTACAAATGCTACCTTCATTTCAGCTACAGAAATTAAGCCAGCCCATCAAGAAAACAGGAAAAGTTCCCCATGAAAAAAGTCAGACGTATAGCATGGATTTGCCGTGGACATGTGTGGAAAAGTTAAATTAAGTAATAAAAATTATGCTTAGTGAAATTTCCTTCATGCAGGCACAGTCTAGCATAATTTTTGTGATTTAACGTTAAACTTCTCACGTGAAATTTTTGAAATTATGTTATTACATCACATTGCATAATTGTGTGCCTTTCATGTCAAATATATTAACTGAGTGCACGAGAACAACTGAAACAACCAGAAAGCGAGTGGCTGCTGTTTGTAGCACTTGTGTTTTTTGTACAATTCTTTGATCATGAAATGCATCCTTGCATCCACAATTTAATTTGTGCTACAATAGAGCTCTAAATACTGGTTATGCTTTTCACACAATTACGCATAATATTTCTGAAATTTCACATAACTATGCAAAATCAGATTATGTGAATTTTGCACATCCTTAAAAAAACATGGGAAATCCCTAATATAAATTTCTGGAAAAGGCAAGTTAATTCACAATCCTTTATTAACTATGCTCTTTGTTCAGCTAAGCCTTTCAATTATTAGCATTCTACAGGATCTCAGTGGGGCCTCCATCATAGGTTAACTGTTTTGTTCTGTGAGCCCAGAAGACTTAATCAACCAGTTTTGAGTGAGACAGTTAAGATACACTACTCTAATTATTATTGCTATTTAACTAGGTAGGGCAATCTGGATAGATACTGTTACCACAATCGGATCACAATCCCACTGAAGAAGTGATTTTAAACACAGGGGAAGAAATCAGGATTATCCTCAGACTTAATTCTTGCAATATTTTTTTTGATAACAGTTTTGCTCAAAAAGGAACACACTTCACCCTGTTTTTGATTTACAATACTATTTTGATTGCAAGGTTTCACTTAAAAAATTAGGGCCTGATTTAGATCTCGGTAGATGGAATACTCCATCACAAATGTGATGTATATTCCTTCCACCGCATTGCAAGTACATTTTATCCTATGGTACTTGTAATAAAGTGGATGTGGTATCAACTAAATTTGTGATGGAGTATCCCATCTATCAGATCTAAATCAGGCTCTTAATTACATGTTTATAGTTATTTTTCTTATGAAACATTACATTTCCCCATAGATTGCTTCAAAGTACTTGCTGTGAGGTGTGGGGGGTGGTTGAAGTAGTAAGAAGACAAATACAGGGAAAGAAGAGGACTACTGCAGCCTCAAATATGGTATTTTTGAATGGAAGTACAGAAATTCAAGAAGTAGTCAGCTGTGATGTAATGCCAGAACAGATGCACCTCCTGGACTTTCCTGAAAATAGCAAGATCTAATTTGAGATGTAGGGGAAGGACTGCGTATGAGATGTTAAAGCCATGCATGCAGGATAAAACTACCACAATGTCTTTATATCAGACCTGTTGGGTGGACAATCCGTTTTGGGATGCTGACTTTGGGCCTATAGAAAATCAACGCAGTGGAAAGGAGGATGGTGGATATAAAAACAAATTCTACTTAAGGTATGGCATGGATGTATATCATTATATCAAGTGACACTTGTTAGACCTGATAACCTTTGGTGTGGTCTTCCCTGAAACATGTTGCCTTCTCCCCTCTTGTTTTCTGAAATAAATTTTTGTTGGCTGTAAGACTCTGTGCACTTTACTACTGCTAACTAGTAATAAAGTGATCCTGTTTACTCCTTCAAACATGGTAAATTGGCTTTAATCCAATTGGCACATTTAATGTACTCATAAATCCCTAATAAAGGTAGTACACCAGGGCCTCTAAATTAAATGCCACTAGTAGGCTTGCAATCAATCAATCAATCACAGAATTTGTAGAGCGCACTACTTACCCGCGAGGGTCTCAAGGCGCTGGGGAGAGGGAAGGGGGGATGCTGCTACTGGTCGAACAGCCAGGTCTTGAGTAGCCTCCTGAAGGTCAGCAGGTCTTGGGTCTTTCGTAGGCTTAGTGGAAGGGTGTTCCAGGTCTTGGCGGCGAGGTGTGAGAAGGATCTGCCGCCGGTGGTTGTTCTTCGAATGCGGGGGACGGTGGCGAGGGAGAGGTCGGCGGAGCGGAGCTGACGGTTGGGGACGTAGAAGAAGAGTCGTCTGTTGAGGTAGGCTGGGCCAGTTTTGTGGAGTGCCTTGTGTGCATGGGTGAGGAGTTTGAAGGTGATCCTCCTGTCGACGGGGAGCCTGTGCAGGTTCCTCAAGTGGGGGGTGATGTGGCTGTGGCGTGGTGCGTCGAGGATCATTCGTGCGGAGGCGTTTTGTATGCGTTGCAGTCGCTTGATGAGCTTGGCCGGGGCTCCCGCCTAGAGGGCGTTCCCATAGTCCAGTCTGCTACTGACGAGGGCCTGGGTGACTGTTCTTCTTGTGTCTGTCGGGATCCACCTGTAGATCTTGCGAAGCATGCGGAGGGTGTTGAAGCAGGAGGAGGAGACTGCGTTGACTTGCTTGGCCATGGAGAGCGTTGAGTCGAGGATGACTCCCAGGTTGCGTGCGTGGTCGGTGGGTGTCGGGGCTGCTCCCAGCGTCATTGGCCACCAGGAGTCATCCCAGGCTGAGGGGTTGGAGCCGAGGATGAGGACCTCCGTTTTGTCCGTGTTCAGCTTTAGTCGGCTGATCTTCATCCAATCGGCGACGGCCTTCATTCCTTCATGGAGTTTGGCTTTGGCGTCGAGGGGGTCCTTGGTGAGGGAGAGGATCAGTTGAGTGTCGTCGGCGTAGGAGATAATGTTGAGGTCGTGTTGTCTGGCGATGCGTGCGAGCGGGGCCATGTAGATGTTGAACAGTGTTGGGCTGAGGGACGATCCCTGGGGTACGCCGCAGATGATCTCGGAGGCTTCGGATCGGAAAGGTGGGAGGCGGACTCTCTGGGTTCTGCCGTCGAGGAAGGAGGTGGTCCATTCCAGGGCCTTGTCTCGGATCCCTGCATCGTGGAGGCGTGCGCGTAGAGTGCGGTGGCAGACAGTGTCGAAGGCGGCGGAGAGGTCCAGCAGGATGAGGGCTGCGGTCTCACCATTGTCCAGCAGGATCCTGATGTCGTCGGTGGCGGCGATGAGGGCAGTCTCTGTGCTGTGGTTGCTGCGGAACCCTGATTGGGATGGGTCCAGGATGCTGTTTTCTTCGAGGTATCGGGTTAGCTGTTTGTTGACGATCTTCTCGATGACCTTGGCTGGGAACGGAAGCAGAGAGATGGGCCGGAAGTTCTTGAGGTCTCTCGGGTCCGCCTTGGGTTTTTGAGTAGGGCGTTGATCTCTACGTGTTTCCAGCTCTCTGGGAAGGTCGCGGTCTCAAAGGAGAGGTTGATGATGTTGCACAGGTGGGGTGCGATGGAGCTGCTGGCTTTGTTGAAGATGTGGTGCGGGAAAGGGTCTGACGGGGAGCCGGAGTGTATTGTGCTCATGGTCTTGATGGTGTCCTCGATGTTCACGCTGGCCCAGGCTGGCAGGGGGTCGTGGTCGATGGTGTGTGGCGGGTCTGGTGTATCGATCTTAGTTGGGGTTGTCTGGGTGTTGAAGCTGTCGTGGATGTCGGCGATCTTGCGGTGAAAGAAGGTGGCGAGGGAATCGCACAGGGGTTGCGACGGCGGGATGTCGTTGGTGTTGGAGCTGGGATTGGAGAGTTCCTTCACGATGTTGAAAAGCTCCTTGCTGTTGTGTGCGTTGTTGTCGAGGCGGTCTTTGAAGGAGATTCTCTTGGCGGACCTGATGAGGTGGTGGTGGTTACGGATGGCGTCTTTGTGGGCTGTGTGGCTGTCCGGTGTCTTATCGCTGTGCCATTTCTTCTCTAGTTTCCGGCAGGTACGCTTGGAAGCTTGGAGTTCCGAGGTGAACCAGCTGGCTCTTTTGGTGGTGTCGCTGTAGGTGAGCTTTTCAGCGGGGCGAGGGTGTTGGCACAGTCGTCCATCCATCGTCTGAGGTTGCAGGCAGCGTCGTCGGTGTTGGATGGGTCGGAGGGAGGGCTGAGAGCGAGGGTTGCCCGGAGTTGGTCTTCAGTGACTTTGCTCCAGCAGCGGCGTGGGATCTGTTGGGTGCGGTGGTGTGTGGTGGGTTTCTGGAAGGTGAAATGGATGCAGCGGTGGTCGGTCCAGAGGAGTTCCGTGGTGTGGCTGAAGGAGACGTGGGAGCTTGAGGAGAAGATGGGGTCAAGCGTGTGGCCGGCGCGGTGGGTCGGTGTTGTGACGAGCTGGCTCACGCCGAGGTTGACGAGGCTGTCGATCAGGGTGGTGGAGTTGCTGTCGTTGTTGTTCTCCAGGTGAAAGTTCAAGTCTCCGAGGAGGATGTAGTCGGTAGAGGTCAGGGCGTGCGTGCTGATGAAGTCGGCGATGGAGTCGCTGAACTGGGGTCGGGGCCCAGGGGTCTGTAGACAAGGGTGCCTCTAAGGGTGGTGTTGGGGTCCGTGTGGATCTGGAAGTGCATGTGTTCGGCGGTGCTGAGAGTGTCGTCGGTGCTGGTCGAGACCCTGATGGTGTTCTTGTGGACGATGGCGATTCCTCCTCCTACTGCGTTGATGCGGTCTCTGCGGGTGATCTTATAGCCGTCTGGGATGGCTATGGCGATGTCGGGGGCGGAGGAGTCATTCATCCAGGTCTCTGTCAGGAAGGCGACGTCTGGTGATGATGTGTCGAGCAGGTCCCAGAGCTCGACGGGCGTGTTTGCGTGCGGAGCGGGTGTTCAGTAGGATGCACCGGAGGTGGTTGAGGTCCTTCTTGGCGGGCGCCTCGGTGGCTCTGAGGCTGGTGTAGCTGCAGTTCCGGCAGGTGAAGGGACCATGGGTGTGTTTCGGGGCGGCCTTGAAGCAGTTGTGCGTCCGTCCGGGGTTGAGAGCGTGGAGTGTGGTGGCATCGTATCGGCGTCGGTCCTCGAGGCTGGAGCGGGGGGCGCGTGGTCCAGGGGTTCTGGCGCTGGGCGCGGTCCAGTCGCGGACGGGCACAGACGGGCTTGCCTTAGGCCTGCCTTCGGCGCGCCAGCGGCGCACCCGCTGCGCACGTCCGCTGCGCGGCCGCACAGCGGCCGCCATATATGGGGAGGTGGGAGGGAGGAGCAGCTGGGAGGCGGGAGGCAGGGGCAGCGAACGGGCAGTCAGGGGGGCGGGGCCGCAGGGGACGCAGCGGCGGAAATGGAGAGAGGCAGCGGGGGCACAGAAGGAAAAATGGAGAGAAAACAAACAGAGAAATACGGTCACAGTACAATGGGGCAGCGAGGGGCACAGAAGGAAAAATGGAGAGAAAACAAACAGAGAATACGGTCACAGTACAATGGGGTAGCGAGGGCACAGAAGGAAAAATGGAGAGAAAACAAACAGAGAAATACGGGCACAGTACAATGGGGCAGCGAGGGGCACAGAAGGAAAAATGGAGAGAAAACAAACAGAGAAATACGGGCACAGTACAATGGGGCAGCGAGGGGCACAGAAGGAAAAATGGAGAGAAAACAAACAGAGAAATACAGGCACAGTACAATGGGGCAGCGAGGGGCACAGAAGGAAAAATGGAGAGAAAACAAACAGAGAAATACGGGCACAGTACAATGGGGCAGCGAGGGGCACAGAAGGAAAAATGGAGAGAAAACAAGCAGAGAAATACGGGCACAGTACAATGGGGCAGCGAGGGGCACAGAAGGAAAAATGGAGAGAAAACAAGCAGAGAAATACGGGCACAGTACTATGGGGCAGCGGGGGCACAGAAGGAAAAATGGAGAGACAAAAAGCAAGAAATACGGGCACCGAGGCCACAAGCGGAGGGGCGAGCTTACCAGCAGCAGCAGCGGGCGGACAACACAGGCGGAGCTGAGTGGTGGGGGAGCGACCTACCTGGCAAGGTCAAGGGTCGCTTGCAGCACTTATTGTTCCACCCACTAAAGTAGGCCCTTAAAACATGTCTCAGGCTTGCCATTAGAGCCTGTGTGTATCTTTTATCTGTCAAAGTGGCCTGGCATAAATAAACCTTGTGATAGAACAAGTGTACACTGCCACTTGGCCTGGCCGCACAGCAAAAGGTTAATTTGACTTTCGTAATCAACAATCTTAAACATTTGTATGAATACTGAACAAAATATATCAAGTTCTATGCACTTGTTTACTATGATGGGTGATTTCCCATGCTTACAAATTGTTTTTTGGTGAAAACATAGAATTTTTTTACCAAGATTCAAGCATCAATGTTCATGACAAGACAATGAACAAACAACTTAATACATTTTTCTCTAACAAAAGAAAACTATGCTTTTCTCGAGAAGTTGTAGTGTGAGCCCAATGCATTTCGGGAAGAAGATCCCTACAGCTTCCAGCTTTGTCAAGCTAAAGATTTTCAACTTCCAAAAAGTGACTAAGTCTGAACGTAGAAATCTTCACTGCAACTTTGTCCAGCGGCTCCCCAATAACAATGACGCCTCCTCCTTGGACTCTCCTGGATGCCTTGCCCCACTGAAATTTACCTTCTCAAGAAATTGTCTTCATAATTTACTCCAAGCCCAGAGGTAAGTCGAGGTAGGGCGCAATCCACCTCGTGTAGTCGAACTGCAGGCAGTCTTAACATTTGACTTTGCCCCAGTCTCGCATGACCAGATACCCGCGGTTTGACCTTTGATCTTTTTGCTGCTATTTTTCACTTAATGTTTTAAGAGTGCCTTTTCCTGGTTCTGCTAATAGGATGTAATTAATTTTGGTGTAATTTTATTTATTAAAATGTTCTCTATTTTTCTAATTTGGTGTAGTATTTTTCTTGTATTGTATTTTCACTGTTTCTGAGCTGCATGACTACTTAACACAGTGCCTCTAAGTTAAGCCTAATTGCTTTTGTGCCAAGCTAACAGAGGGTTAAGCACACGTTAATTTAGTGACTTTAGTGGTTCAGACTGACAGAAATTGTGGCTGTTGCTTGAGAAGGGTCTTTACTTCCCTCAATCAAAAACCCGATTTCCTACCACACATTATTCTTCTGCATTAATATTTTATCCAGAATATCAGCTGCCACAATATTGTAAAATTCAGTATATGTAGATAATTATAGTTTACTACTCTGAACCCCCCCCCTGTAAGAAATTGGGTTACTGCTTGAGGGGGGTGAAACTCTTCTCAAGCAGCAACCACAATTCTCCGCAAGGTGAAGTCACAGCAAACCCTAAATTAACCTGTGCTCAACACTCAGTAGCTTGGCACAGAGCAGTCGGGCATAATGCAGGTGCAAGGTGTAAAATATTTGTGTAACACTTCACACAGTAACACAGTATGCAACCAAAGAGTCCCACACCAGTGTAGAAAAATAGGGTAATTTGTAATAAATAAAACACGACCAAAATGACACAAATTCAATAATAGAACCAGAGATAATCAATTTGAAAGATTTTGGTAAAAATAGCACCAAAAGACATAAAGTGTCAACTGTGGCTATCTTGTTTCTCCGGACCTGGACAAAGTCACAAGTACAGGCTGACCGCGATGGAGCGCAGGCTGGCTACAAGTCTCAGTTAGGCCCTCTGAACTAAGTGCCTTCAATCCAGGTTTGTGGATCATTGGGAGGATTTGTGTTGAAGATGCGTTATGCAACCAAAGTGATGCATTGGTTCCGAGATGTGGTGAGTTTGCAGTGCGAGGTCCTGTTGTGTTTTCTTCAAAGATCCAACCACTTAGGGACTGCACAGCGATGTCCGGAGTCAGGGATACGTAGCACAGTCGAGGCGATGCACCGGTTCCAAGGCACTGTGATGTGGAATCCGGCATTGTAGAGGCTGCCGTTGACAAGGGATGTGAGGGAGTATGCCAAGGATGCATTGCACAGTAACGGTTCCAATAAGGCGACGGGCTGCGATGCGATGTAGGTCTTTGCGGCGTATCAGATCCACGCAGCAGCAGCACTGCATCGGTTCTGCTCAGCATTGTGCAGTGCAGCAGGAGATGTGTTGGTTCATCTGGGCCCACAGAGGCTGGCAGAGCACCTGAGGCCCACTACCAAGGGCCCAGGACTGGGGTTGCACCTCTTGGCAGAGTAAACTTACAGATGGTAGTGTCCAGGTACAAGTGCAAGTTTGTTGGAGCCTTCTGTCCCTGAGGCTCAAGTCAGGAGGCCAGCCAACTTGCCCTTGGAGTCACTCTAATGTTCTGGGTTCAATAAATGTAGATCCAGTCCATCTCACCCAGGCAGGAGGTCAGCAGGCAGCAGATCAGCATAGCAAAACAGCAGCACAGCAGGGAAGTGGTTCAGCAGAGTGCAGTCCAGCAGAGTGGCAGTCATTTAGCAGCACAGCAGTCCTTCTTCCTGGCAGAGTATCCACAGGTCCTGAAGTGTACTGAAGTGGTGGTGTCTGAGGTCCAGTATTTACACCCAGATGTGCCTTTGAAGTGAGAGAAGTTTCAAGATGTTTCCCTTTGAAGTCCCCAAGCATCCTGCCTCCCCTGTCCTGGCTCCAGACTAACTACAGGGGTATGCAGCCCATTGTGTGAGGCCGGACACATCCTTTTCAAGTGTAAGTGGGGCTGTGCCCAGCTCCTACCTCCCATCCAGTCAGTGATGGCTCATCCAGTCACACCTAAGTTCCCTATTATGTGTGGCTGTTTAGGAGGAATACACACAGCTCAACTGTCAGATACACCCAATCATGTGACTCAGGTACAGGCTTCAGGCACCAAATGGCTAAGGCAAGAAAATGGCAACGGTGGCATTTTCAAACCTGTAATTTAAAATCCGACTTCAAATTAAGGAGGTCATTACGACGCGGGAAAACCGACGGCCAGATTAGGATCCTCGGCGGTAAAAACCCAACCGCGGCGGAAAGGAGACCCGAGAAACCGCCGTTCGCCTGCGGAGAAGGCCCAAACCCATCCGCGGTGGTCGGTTTCGCAGCGTAAACAGCCCAAATGACCGCAACCACAGCGGAGACACCGCCATCAAAATTATGATATTCCCGACATCGCCGCGGTGCAGTGCGCTGTTTCCGACCGCCGCGGTCGACAACATTGATGAATCAGTGAGACGGCGGAAGCGCCGTAGCAGAGCCACCGCTGCGGACGTTTCGTTAAAAAAATGTCGGTCGTGAGAAAACCACACAACATGGCCACAAAGTGCACCAACCAACCAAGGCATGCACCCAAAAATACCTAACACAGCCAAATGACACACCCCCATGGGAAACTCCAAAACTACAAATCCCAGGTTCACACACACCACACCTCCTACCAATAACCCATCCTGACACACCCACAGACACCAGTATAAATCCAGCCCCCAACAGACCACAATCCTTTGCAAAACTCCACAACTGAGGGGACATCCACCACAGATGACAGGAGAGGCAAATCTGCACAACACACACACATCACCACCACCACCACCACTTCCACACCTGCACCTCTAACACCTTTGCACAGCACATACCATACACATCACAACCACCACTACCACTTCCAAACCTGCACCTTAAACACCTTGACACATCACACACCATGTCACCACAGAGAATGCCCAAATTCACTGAGAGTGAGTTGAGGGTCATGGTTGGTAAGATAATCAGGGTAGAACCACAATTGTTTGGTAACCAGGTCCAACAGACACCACTAGCAACAAGAACGCAAATGTGGAGAAGGATAGTAGACAAGGTAAATGCAGTAGGGACCGTGCCACGCAATAGAGATGAAATCGTGAAGAGGTGGCACGATCTGAAGGCAGTGGTCAAGAAGAAGAGAGCCAAGAACCATGAGCTGGCTCACAGGACAGGAAGTGGCCCTCCCGTTCCACTCAAAACATTCACTGAATGGGAGGAGAAGGTGCTTGGCATTCTACATCTAGAGAGTCTCTCAGGAATACCCGGGGGAGTGGAGGCTGGTAAGTACAAACAAATGCCTAACATCACACAAATGTACTGTCTTGCACTACTACAAAATAATACCTCCTAGGTTCAAATTCATTCATGTGCACAACACTCCCCCCAACACATCTCTCACAGATTCAACAGACACTCCACCTGAAGCCCCCCAAAGGTAGTTAGCAACATCACCATGGGTACATGTGTACATGCTGCCAGCACTACAACTACCACCAGGCCCCCTTGTTCCACAGCTGAGCAGGATGGAGCACTCCCCCCACCCAGAAGCATGCCTCAGCCATTGTGTGCTTCACCCTCTCCTAACAGGTAGGTAGCCATCTTAACAGGGAGGTGTGTTTGGAATAGGGAGGCCTGCACTACAACTCCCACCAGGCCCCTTGTCCTACAGCTGAGCAGGATGGAGCACTGCCCCCACCCAGAAGCATGCCTCAGCAATTGTGTGCTTCACCCTCACCTAACAGGTAGGTAGCCATCTTAACAGGGAGGTGTGTTTGGAATAGGGAGGCCTGCACTACAACTCCACCAGGCCCCTTGTCCTACAGCTGCGCAACATGGAGCCCTCCACCCCAACCCATGTGCCAACCATAGCATTGCTCACCTTAACCTAACAGGTAGGTAGCCATCCCTACAGGGAGGTGGGTGGGTGTTTGGGAAGCCTGCACTACAACTCCCACCAGGCCCTCTTGTCCCACAGCTGAGCAGGATGGAGCACTCCCCCACCCAGAAGTATGCCTCAGCCATTGTGTGCTTCACCCTCACCTAACAGGAAGGTAGCCATCTTCACAGGGAGGTGTCTGTGGAATAGGGAGGCCTGCACTACAACTCCCACCAGGCCCCCTTGTCCCACAGCTGAGCAGGTTGGAGCACTCCCCCCACCCAGAAGCATGCCTCAGCCATTGTGTGCTTCACCCTCACCTAACAGGTAGGTAGCCATCGTTACAGGGAGGTGTGTTTGGAATAGGGAGGCCTGCCCCACAACTCCCACCAGACCCCCTTGTCCCACAGCTGAGCAGGATGGAGCACTCCCCCCACCCAGAAGCATGCCTCAGCCATTGTGTGCTTCACCCTCACCTAACAGGTAGGTAGCCATCTTTACAGGGAGGTGTGTTTGGAATAGGGAGGCCTGTACTACAACTCCCACCAGGCCCCCTTGTCCCACAGCTGAGCAGGATGGAGCACTCCCCCCACCCAGAAGCATGCCTCAGCCATTGTGTGCTTCACCCTCACCTAACAGGAAGGTAGCCATCTTCACAGGGAGGTGTCTGTGGAATAGGGAGTCCTGCCCCACAACTCCCACCAGGCCCCCTTGTCCCACAGCTGAGCAGGATGGAGCACTCCCCCCACCCAGAAGCATGCCTCAGCCATTGTGTGCTTCACCCTCACCTAACAGGAAGGTAGCCAACTTCACAGGGAGGTGTCTGTGGAATAGGGAGGCCTGCCCCACAACTCCCACCAGGCTCCCTTGTCGCACAGCTGAGAAGGATGGAGCACTCCCCCCACCCAGAAGCATGCCTCAGCCATTGTGTGCTTCACCCTCACCTAACAGGAAGGTAGCCATCTTCACAGGGAGGTGTCTGTGGAATAGGGAGGCCTGCACTACAACTACCAACAGGCCCCCTTGTCCCACAGCTGAGCAGGATGGAGCACTCCCCCCACACAGAAACATGCCTCAGCCATTGTGTGCTTCACCCTCACATAACAGGTAGGTAGCCATCTCTACAGGGAGGTGTGTTTGGAATAGGGAGGCCTGCACTACAACTCCCACCAGGCCCCCTTGTCCCACAGCTGAGCAGGATGGAGCACTCCCCCCACCCAGAAGCATGCCTCAGCCATTGTGTGCTTCACCCTCACCTAACAGGTAGGTAGCCATCTTTACAGGGAGGTGTGTTTGGAATAGGGAGGCCTGTCCCACAACTCCCACCAGGCCCCCTTGTCCTACAGCTGCCCAAGATGGAGCACTCCCCCCATCCACAAGCATGTGGCAGATATTGAATGTCACTCATCAAACTTACGGGTAGGTAACCATTTCAACCGGGAGTGTTGTTCTTAATTGGTGACACAGCAGCACAACTCACAACAGGCCCCCTACTCCCACAGCTCAGCATGATGGAGCACCTGTCCCACTCATAGGCATGTGACGTCTGTGCAGCCGCACATGACACCATGCCACTTAGTCCACAGTCACCTACACATATCATGCAAAACAGTTGTGTTGTAGTCACCATGCACAAGTCTCTGTCCAAAAATTACCCACATTGTGTCCACTGTGCCAGGCATCACACACTGCAACACTAACAACGAACATGCTGCCCTGCAGCAGTGTCTGGCCGTTTGTTGGCAAAGTGCAAATCACCCATGTCATACCACAGTGTTGCAATGTAAACAGTGGAAGTGCAGTGTACCCAAAAACTACACTGCAGCTGGTACTCACAATGCTAAACTAAGCACATCCCAAATGTCCTGCAACACACCCAGCTACCACAGTGCTGCACTGAATTGCAGAACAGCACCTTGTCTGACTAAAATTGTCAAAGGTGTCTTGTTTGGACCACCAATGTGTGTGTGCATTGACAATGTTCACATCTCACACTGTCTGTCTGAACAGTGCTGGTATAGTCTGGCCCCAAAAGCACACATTGTCTGCACAGGGCTGAGTACATCTCACACACACACCACTGTTGACCACAACATGTCAGTGTATTGATGCCCTGGAACAACTGCTTCACCAGTACTGTGCTCATGTTCTCAGGTCCACAAATACCATGAAACCATGACAGTGTGGAAATGTATGCTGGGTGAGATGTTCACCCTGCTGTATGTCACCACTGTGCTACGAGACTATACCCCTTGCCCTATTGTGCCTTCAAATGTCGGGGGAGTGAACCCCACAGCCTGATAGGTGGGACAACAGTGATGGGGGGCTATACCCCTTGCCCTATTGTGCCTTCAAATGTCGGGGGAGTGAACCCCACAGCCAGATAGGTGGGACAACAGTGATGGGGGGGCTATACCCCATTCCCTATTCTGCCTTCAAATGTTGGGGGACTGAACCCAACAGCCAGATAGGTGGTACAACAGTGATGGGGGGCTATACCCCATGACCAAATGTAATCTGAAATCAATGGGTACAAAAAGCCACACTCACATCATGTTCACCACACGCACATTCCATCCTAAAATTTCTACCAAGTCACATAGCCATGTCATTGCTCACCTTCACCTCAAACGGTAGTTAGCCATCTTCACAGTGAGACGGTGTAGTGTGTTTGGCTATCCGTCCCACAAAACGCAACATGCATGCTGTTCCACCACTATGGAGGATGGGACACTACACCCCCAATAAGAATCATGTGGCAGGCAATGTATGCTACCCACCCAACTCACAGGTAGGTAACCGCATCTCACAGGTCGGGGTGTGTGGGGCTGGGAAGCTTGCACAACAACTCACACGGGCCCACCTGACCACCAGCACACAAGACCCATTACTTCCTGGCACCAACATGCATGTGTCAGTCATTGCAATGTACACTTCAAAAGAACTGGCATGTGGACATATCATGCTGACTTGTCCCACACTGGACCAAGATGGAAGCCATCATCATACACACACAGAGAGGTCTCTCAAATACAAGGAAAAAACAGCAAACACTACATATCAACAGCCACAACATGCAGCCAGATATGCATTTAAAAAACATGTTGGCATAGGACACCATGCCTCTCAATGCACAACTGCACACCCAGATAGCATTGGCAACTATAGTGTGCACACACCTAAGAAAATGAAACTGTGACAGCAACCAAAGTGTGAAAGTCTGAAACACATGTAGATGGAACTCCGAGCACAACCATGCACACCACTACATGCCATCTGACAGTAGCAGTGGTCCAGACCACCTAGGATCTAATTAAAGCAAACTTAAGCATGTCTGGAATTGCAAATACAGATATGTACACCACATTGAAAAGGTATGCATGAAACTACAATGTTCACTCAATGTGCAGAGTAAACCGCTGCAAGGGCTCAACAAGTGACACATATGCGTAAATGGATGACATATGATTGATCAATAACTGGATGCCAACATGAGACTGTCAATGTAAAAAAGAAATATATTGTGCATGTCATGTCTTGAAAACTCCCAATATGGACAAGTAATGCATGTACCACAACAGCTTGTAATGCATCACTGGATGTCGGTAATGCAAATTTGTACAGTGAACAACTGCTGGATGTACAAACAGTTGATGTAACACTGCTAACACAAACTTTGCTGGGTGCAACACAATGACCGTTTTCTCATCTGACCCACAGGTGACCAAGAACTCACTGCAGAGGATGACACCACCCTGCAGAGCCAGTCCCCCCCCCCGGAACAGAGACAACTGGAAGAGGACTCCCTGGATTCCTTGGATGAGGAGCTCCACGCTGGCCCATCTGGTGTGGCAGGCCGCAACCAGTCCCAGGCATCCACTGTCCCCCCAACCACATCAGCTGCAGCCCCTGACCATCCTCTGACAGCTGCTGTCACGGCCTGTGTGTCAACCACTACCACCACCACCACCACCACAGCTGGCCGCAACACCCTCCCTGCCCCAGGGGTTGAGCAGCCCACTACATCGACTGCGGAGGCCAGGGAGAGGATGCAGCGGGCCAATGTGAGGACAGGACAGGACCGTGGCAGCAGTGCAGGTGGTCGGGACAGGGTCATGCAGAGGGGGACTGATCCTGGGACGGAAGCCCTGGGCCACATCGACAGAGTCCTTGGGGCCTACCAACAGGCCCATGGACGAATGGGCCGGTTAGAGGAAGAATCTCGGGAGCACCTCCTGCCGCGGAGGTCCATGGACACACGCATGGGACAGATTGTGGACCTCTTGGGGCAGCTAGTGGCGGTTCTAAGGGACAGGCCAGCGCAACATTCTACCCCTCCACCTCCCCCTGTTGGGCAGCAGGATGACACTTCATCATCCTCCCCTGTGTCCACAGAGGGGGGTGAGTCCTCATACACCACTGTCCCTGCAGCAGTGGCCCCTCCAGTCAAGTGCAAAAGGGGCCGTCCAAGGAAAGGCCAGGGGGACTCATGTGCCAAAGGACCTGCCAAACGCTAGTCCCCGAGCCAGCTATGATGGCAGACCACTGCACCACTGCATTGACCTTTTGGACTATCCTTCACCACACTGCCATGTGAATGGCATCTATCTGTTGGACTGGGTCTCCACATCATTGTGGGGACTACTCAAGTATCTCATCTACCATGACTGTCAACTCACTTCTTCAATTCCCCCCTTCACATTTTCTCCACCCTCGCATGTCACAATTGTAAATAAATACACCTTACACACATGTTGTTGTGTCTGCTCCGTCTTTAATACAGGATGTGCAACCTCCACCGTGTAGGACATGGTCCAGGGGAATGGAATGTAGGTAGGCAGTGAGATGCTGAAGGGACCTAGGGAAAACCGCAGAACAAGAGTCACTTGTATGGGTGTGGCATCGCACACATCACACAACACTTGTCAACAAGGTACTCACATCTACAAACTTTACACAGAGCAACAGTCACCATAGAGACATTCTGTTTCACACTAACCAATCACACATACATTGGCAGGCAGCAATGATTCAACACAAAGCTGCAGTCAGCAAGCTCACATACACCCACACAGCAACTGCAACACCATCAGCCCATTTTGTCCCTTCTACATCGTCACTCACCTTCAAGTGAAGTAGCGGGTGATGAGCTGTCGACGCATGTCGACCCCTTCCTCCTCTCCACTGCCCTCGTCACTGGATCCGGGTTGATTTGCAGGTGGCGGCCTTGGCTGCTCATCATCGTCATCCAGGATCAGGGGTATTGCCTTGCGAATGGCCAGGTTGTGGAGCATGCAGCATGCCACCACTATCTGACACACCTTCCCTGGCGAGTACATAAGGGCACCTCCAGTACGGTCCAGGCACCGAAATCTTGATTTTAGGAGACCAAATGCCCGTTCTATCACACACTGTGTCCTCCCATGGACATCATTGTATCGCACATCAGCTGGCGTGACGGGATTCCGCAATGGGCTTAGCAACCATGGGCGGTTCGGATATGCCGAGTCACCTGGGTGTGAGAGACACAGATTTACCTTGCAGTCCCAAAATGCCACACGACAGCATGTCACACACACACCACTCTAATCCACTATGCATACTCACCCACAAGCCATGCACGCTCCGGAAGCAGATTGGCCAGCAGCTGAGGAACGATGCTGCTGTGCAAGATGTGGGCATCATGGGCTGAGCCGGGAAACTTGGCACATACGTGTGAGATGATCATGTCCGCCAGGCACACCACTTGAACATTTACCAAGTGTGAATGCTTCCTATTGCGGTAAACCTGTTCACGTGCCTGTGGTGGCACAAGCCCAACATGTGTGCAATCAATTGCACCAATGACATGGGGGATAAGTCCAAGGGCATAGAAATCGCTCTTCACAGCCACCAACTCAGGCCCCCTGGGAAAATGGATATACCTGTCTTTGTAGAGCATCATAGCCGACAGGACATCCCTCAGCACCATGCTGAACATCGGATGTGACATCCCGCCTGCACTTGCGACCGTGTGCTGGAATGAGCCTGTTGCAAAGAAATGCAGGCATGCCATCACCTTAGATGTTGTGGTGAAAGCTGTTGGATATGTCCGACGTGGCTGCAGGTGGGGCTCCAACATGGCACATAGGTTCTGCAGGGTTTGTCGGTCCAGCCTGAATTTGCGGATTATATCCTCATTCTCCATGTCTGCCAGGACTGTGAACGGACGATGGATATTGGGCCTCCTCCTCCTCCTAGGACAGATCAAATTGCACATATGTCAATGCAAAAGCCCATGAAATGTGCATCACATCAATTGTTTCTACAGACACATTCCCAAGTCTTACAACATGCACCATTAACTGACAGGGCACTTCACAAGTAGGTACATATCAGGCACACTACTCGTACACCTGTCCCCTTATCAGCAGCAATTATCTGTGCACCCCTCCGGCTCATTCGCATGCACAGTGTGATATACTAACAGATATGTGTGCATACCTGTGAGTATGACCCCCAGCATATGTTACTAATTGCAATACTACCCTAACACACCATGTTGCTGGCCCTGATACACCTCCCAACATAGGTTGCACATGGCACACATCAACTACACACTGACCACCGGCTGAGCGTGGGGGACACGTGTGTGCATGTGCATTGGACAATGTGCCAGTTGCTGATGCCCCTAGTTCAGTAAATGAGACGACATTGTGCGTTACATTGCACACACAGACATTGACCATTATCTACATATGCTGTGCAACACATTAACTGGACAGTCTACATTTCATTACACAGCACATGTGACATGTGCGAGTGTATGTGCCCATGCAATGTATTGGTGACCCAGATAGGGTATGTGTTGGTGACGTGGAGTGACATGTCCCTTTTGTGCATTTGCACTCATGAGGACACTTCAATTCTTGAGACACTGGGCACTGTACATGTTGGCCAATGCAGAGAGCTGGAGGACACGTTAGGTGCAGCACAGCTACTCCACAACTCCCTTAACGCTCACTCCAGGCAATGCCTGGCAGACATATGGTGGTGCCTACCGATTGACACCTGCGGACTGGCACCGCCCATGAGCCAGGCACGATCGCGGGAGACACCGCCAGATATGTATGTGACAATGGCGGTTACCATGCACCGCTACCCAAATCACGGTCACTCCAGGCACTGCCTGGCAGACATATGGCGGTGCCTACCGCTTGACACCTGCGGACTGGCACCGCCCATGAGCCAGGCACGATCGCGGGAGACACCACCAGATATGTATGTGACAATGGCGGTCACCATGCACCGCTACCCAAATCACGGTCACTCCAGGCATTGCCTGGCAGACATATGGCGGTGCCTACCGCTTGACACCTGCGGACTGGCACCGCCCATGAGCCAGGCACGATCGCGGGAGACACCGCCAGATATGTATGTGACAATGGTGGTCACCATGCACCGCTACCCAAATCACGGTCACTCCAGGCACTGCCTGGCAGACATATGGCGGTGCCTACTGCTTGACACCTGCAGACTGGCACCGCCCATGAGCCAGGCACGATCGCGGGAGACACCATGAGATATGTATGTGACAATGGTGGTCACCATG
This sequence comes from Calotriton arnoldi, assembly GCA_963921515.1. Taxonomy (NCBI): domain Eukaryota; kingdom Metazoa; phylum Chordata; class Amphibia; order Caudata; family Salamandridae; genus Calotriton; species Calotriton arnoldi. The sequence goes on along the minus strand of CAWUFW010011955.1, from coordinate 292,365 downwards.
CACCGCTACCCAAATCACGGTCACTCCAGGCACTGCCTGGCAGACATATGGCGGTGCCTACCGCTTGACACCTGCGGACTGGCACCGCCCATGAGCCAGGCACGATCGCGGGAGACACTGCCAGATATATATGTGACAATGGCGGTCACCATGCACCGCTACCCAAATCACGGTCACTCCAGGCACTGCCTGGCAGACATATGGCGGTGCCTACCGCCTGGCCCCTGCGGTGTGTCACCGGCATGGACCATGCCCTTGCAGCCAATGGGAAGCAGCCTCGCGGTAGCCTGATGCGAGTTTGAAAATAGCGGTAGGCGTGCACCACCCCCGCGGAGGCGGTCACTGGATGCATTCAAAAGATGCACCACCACGGTAGCGCGCGCCTGCCCCTACGGTGTGTCACCGCCATGGACCATGCCCATGCAGCCAATGGGAAGCAGCCTCACGGTAGCCTGATGCGAGTTTGAAAATCACGGTAGGCGTGCACCGCCACCGCGGAGGTGGACATTGGATGTATTTGAATGAGGCAGACCTGGTACACCAATTGCAGCACCCTGGGACCACTGACACAGCCCCAGGGGCCTGTATATGTGTGGGAGGGTGCACCACATTCCCACAGCTACCAGGGACTGCTGACTGACAACCCTCACCTGCTGCTGCTGCCTCAAGGGACTGCTGGCTGCCACCCTGCACCTGCTGCTGCCTCAAGGGACTGCTGGCTGCCACCATGCACATGCTGCCTCAAGGGACTGCTGGCTGCCACCCTGCACCTGCTGCTGCTGCCTCAAGGGACTGCTGGCTGCCACCCTCAACGTGCTGCTGCTGCCACATGTCCATTGTGATGTCGAGGACTCAGAAGATCCGTGCCAGTCCCTTCACCAGCGAGGAGCTTGAGGTCCTGGTAGACGGGGTGCTTGCACAGTACCCAAGGCTTTATGGCGGCCCTAATGTCGTGGTAAGTCTCCCAGACTGTGAGCGAGAGTGCAGGGTGGGCACACGTGAGGTGGAGGTGCTTCGGTATGTGTCAGTGGTTGTGGGGCTCTGACATGCACTGCCTATCATGTTTACTACAGCGGGAAGGGCTTGGTGGGCTCTTTCACACGTTACCCTGCATGCCTATCCTGAGTAGAGGGACATGTTCTGTAGTGTCAGCCATACAGTGCAGCAGCATTTTGGTGATGCAGGAGTCTGGCCAGTTATCGTTTGTGTGAATGGCTGTGTTGCTCCCAATTTACCCACTCAGTGTTAGTCCACCTGCCCTGCACAGTCCCCGCCGAATGCCACATGTCCACATCACTGCATGTACAGTGTGTTCCATGTGTGTTTGGTTCACGCCTCTTCATCTAAGTCCCATCTCTGCCATGTAGATTGCACAGGAGCAGCCGTGGGAGAAGGGTGTGTGTATGACAGTTGTCATCACTCTATGTGAGTTCCAGGACACAGTGAGGCTTTCACAGGGCTAGGACACTTAGGTCTGCACAGTGTTGGACACAGTAAGTCCAACAACAAGACACATGTTTTGCTATCTTCTCTATGTGTAGTTGTAGGTAACTGCAGACAGTAGCTGCGGCCAGACTACACGTCGCTTGCTGTGTTGGTATCCTGCATGTGAATGGGATGTGGAGGTACTGTGTCCACCATCGAACATGCATGCCTGTACGTCTGATTGACCAATGACATTGTACCATGTTCACAGCAATTGTTGGCTCGGTTACAGTTGTAGCTGGAGTTTTGGATGAGTCACTGTCGTGCTACTGCATTTTCGTTGTGTTGTCATTGTGCACTGTGTCAATGGAACCTCACCCCTCTTGTCTCCCATGCCTGCAGCTGAAGGTCCACCAGCGTAAAGCCGTGTGGAGGGCCATTGCCTCCAGAGTGTGAGATCTGGGTGTGTCAAACCGAAGGCGCACCCACTGTCATAAAAGGTGGGACGACATCTGCCGGCTGGGCAAGAACGTGGCCGAGATGACGCTGGGGCTGCTCCCTCGGACTGGCAGGTTGGCTAGGCGCAGCATGACACCACTAATGGTCCGCATCCTGGCTGTCACACAACCTGAGCTGGACAGACAACTGAAGGAGCCTCAGCAGCAAGCTAGGAGTGAGTATGTGCTGCAGGCTGCCTTTGGATGGGAGTGGGTGCATGTGTCTACAGAGTGTGCAAATTGTCAGCTGTGTGACGTTGGTTGTGTGGTGCAATGTTTTGTGAGTGGCCTCTGTGCTGGGTGTATGTGCCATGCTTTTGCACAAACGGTGCTTCATGAAGTCAGTTTTAGCACTGTGCATCTCTCTTACATTTGGAGTTGTGGCCTTCAGGTACCTTCTGCTGTGGGGTTGTGTGTGAATTCAGATGGATGGGAATGCCAGTGTGCCAACTGTGAATGCGTTTCAATGAATGCGTGCAATTCCAGACCTCAGATGTCTGCCAGTCAGACATCTGAGGCCAATGTGCAAAAGTAGATGTGCCCATGAACTCGATATGGTGGATGGCATGTGTGCAGGGTCATTGTGGGCTGGTATGTTGTGGTCTGTGTGGTCCCCTACTGCTCCATCTATGTAGGTGATGTGCACCATGTTGTGGTGTTCATCCTTGCCAACATCGGGACAGTGTGTGTGCACAGGCCATTTTGTGGCTGTGTCTGATGTGAGCCAACAGCAGGATGGTGTGCTGTGTGAGTCACCTGGGGCACTTATGGCAGGATGTGTGTCGGACATGCACCGTTGGCTTGATATTTTGGGTGGCAAGATATATGTGTGCACAGGGTGGCATGCAATGTGCTGTACATCTCTTCTAGGATGCAGATGTATTGGCACGTGTGAGTTCTGTTGATGCCACTCATCTCACAGTACTTCTCTCTCCTATGCAGCAGCTCCCATATGTGCAGAGGGGGAGGGGAGAGACACCAGTGGTGAGGCTTCCAGTGCAACAGCCGCACCGGAGCAGACTGACACAGATGTGACCAGCGCCGAGGAGGGGGACAGGAGTCTGCTGGAGGATTCACAGCCGGAGACACAAAGCTCTACCTCATCTGACGCCAGTGGTGACGCATCCATGTTGGGGGTTACAGGGAACGGGGACTCTGCCTCCTCTTCCGCCACACAGCGTCCAGTGCCCAACCTCCCTTCAACCTCCACTGGTGCTGCCCGTGTCCGCACGAGTAGGAAGGGAAGAGTCACCTTCACCCCAGGCACAGCTGCCCCAGCCCATGTCAGCCCTGCTGCCCTCAGTGCAGAAGCAGTCGAGCTATTGCGCCAGCTGTGTGTGGGGCAGACAGCACTTCTCAATGGCTTCCAAGAGCACGACAAAAAGTTGGGGCAGGTTATAGCTTTCATGTAGGGCATACATTCCGACGTAGGTGGGCTACACCGGACTGTGCAGTCCTTGTCATCAACTGTGACAGCAGCCCTGCAACAGGCACATAGTCAGGGAGCATCTCCCAGCACTCGGTCCGGCCCCGTGTCACTGTGCACCTCTGATGACAGTGACAATGCTCAACGGACCCCAAAGTAGCGATACAGAACCCGCAGCACACAGGAGCAACAGCAGCCCAAGCGTACTAGGGCGCAGACACCATCCCCACATAAGAGTAAGGCCACCCCAGAGCGCAGAGAGAAAAGCCCATCAGGCGACAGCAAGGGCCACAAAGCAAAGAAACAAGCATCAGGGTCACAGGCCTCACCTTCCTCCCCCGCCAAAGACTCCCCTGTCCCAAAGATGTCTCGCAGAGGCAAAATAACAGTTTCCACACCCACTGAGAAGGTGTTGCCTGCAAACATTACACAGGATGAGGGCCCCATGGATAATCCATCCTTGACGTCCACTCCCATCCCAAGCCCTGTGAAGCCAGCACGGGAGGACACTGTAGGGGGCAAAGCTGGGGGACAGAGGGAGGCAGGGCGGCGGCAAACACCAGGCAAGCGCACAGCGGGATCCAGCATGTCCCCAGAGGGTGGGTCACCATCCACACCAGAATCAGCTTTGGTAGTGGGGTCACCTGTTGTGTCTGCCCCAGTTCACCTCAATCCCCAGACAGGGAAGCCTTTCAGGATCCCCAAGAAGTGGAGAGGCACCCCTCCACAATCTCTGGCACACACTGTGTCTCACCAGGGCATGAGTCCACCTCCCTGGGCTACCACCCCACCTGGTCCAAGCAGCCCCCCAGCTCCCACAAGCACAGTTGGCTCTTCCACAGTTGTTACTCCCACTGCCCAGGGCAGCCCTCCAACTGACCCCAATACACAGTCAGCTCCAAGTCCGACAGACAGCCCCATCTGTGTGGTGGTCACCCTCACACACCTGTCTGTCCACAGGGGTGCGTGTGATGCCCATTGTCAGGCCCATTACTCTGTTGCTGGGCATGGCATGGTAGAGTTGCATCCATTCCCTGTGTAGCTTCTGATATCACTACTCTGCACAATGTCTTTGCCTTTTCGTTCACTGCTGTTTGCCCCCTGCCTGTGCAGCTTCTCATGTACCTCACCTGCACTGTGTCCTGGCCACTGGCCTTGCTGTTCACTGCTCTTTGCCCCTTGCCTTTGCAGGATCTCATGTACCTCACCTGTACTGTTTCCTGGCCACTGGCCTTGCTGTTCACTGCTGTTTGCCCCTTGCCTGTGCAGGATCTCATGTACCTCACCTGCACTGTGTCCTGGCCACTGGCCTTGTTGTTCGCTGCTGTTTGACCCTTGCCTGTGCAGCTTCTCATGTACCTCACCTGCACATTGGACTGGCCACTGGCCTTGCTGTTCACTGCTGTTTGCCCCTTGCCTGACAGCTTCTCATGGACTTGATCTGCACATTGGACTGACCACTTGCCTTGCTGTTCACTGCTGTTTGCCCCTTGCCTGTGCAGGATCTCATGTACCTCACCTGCACTGTGTCCTGCCACTGGCCTTGTTGTTCACTGCTGTTTGACCCTTGACTGTGCAGCTTCTCATGTACCTCACCTGCACTTTGGACTGGCCACTGGCCTTGCTGTTCACTGCTGTTTGCCCCTTGCCTGTGCAGCTTCTCATGGACTTGATCTGCACATTGGACTGGCCACTGGCCTTGCTGTTCACTGCTGTTTGCCCCTTGCCTGTGCATGATCTCATGTACTTCACCTGCACTGTTTCCTGGCCACTGGCCTTGTTGTTCACTGCTGTTTGACCCTTGCCTGTGCAGCTTCTCATGTACCTCACCTGCACATTGGACTGGCCACTGGCCTTGCTGTTCACTGCTGTTTGCCCCTTGCCTGTGCAGCTTCTCATGGACTTGATCTGCACATTGGACTGGCCACTGGCCTTGCGGTTCACTGCTGTTTGCCCCTTACCTGTGCAGGATCTCATGTACCTCACCTGCACTGTGTCCTGGCCACTGGCCTTGTTGTTCACTGCTGTTTGACCCTTGCCTGTGCAGCTTCTCATGTACCTCACCTGCACTTTGGACTGGCCACTGGCCTTGCTGTTCACTGCTGTTTGCCCCTTGCCTGTGCAGCTTCTCATGGACTTGATCTGCACATTGGACTGGCCACTGGCCTTGCTGTTCACTGCTGTTTGCCCCTTGCCTGTGCAGGATCTCATGTACCTCACCTGCACTGTGTCCTGGCCACTGGCCTTGTTGTTCACTGCTGTTTGACCCTTGCCTGTGCAGCTTCTCATGTACCTCACCTGCACATTGGACTGGCCACTGGCCTTGCTGTTCACTGCTGTTTGCCCCTTGCCTGTGCAGCTTCTCATGTACCTCACCTGCACTTTGGACTGGCCACTGGCCTTGCTGTTCACTGCTGTTTGCCCCTTGCCTGTGCAGCTTCTCATGGACTTGATCTGCACATTGGACTGGCCACTGGCCTTGCTGTTCACTGCTGTTTGCCCCTTGCCTGTGCAGGATCTCATGTACCTCACCTGCACTGTGTCCTGGCCACTGGCCTTGAGGTTCACTGCTGTTTGACCCTTGCCTGTGCAGCTTCTCATGTACCTCACCTGCACATTGGACTGGCCACTGGCCTTGCTGTTCACTGCTGTTTGCCCCTTGCCTGTGCAGCTTCTCATGTACCTTACCTGCACATTGGACTGGCCACTGGCCTTGCTGTTCACTGCTGTTTGCCCCTTGCCTGTGCAGCTTCTCATGTACCTCACCTGCACTGTGTCCTGGCCACTGGCCTTGTTGTTCACTGCTGTTTGCCCCTTGCCTGTGCAGCTCCTCATGTACCTCACCTGCACTTTGGACTGGCCACTGGCCTTGCTGTTCACTGCTGTTTGCCCCTTGCCTGTGCAGATTCTCATGTAAATACTGTGCATATTGAAATGCCCACTGGCTTTGCTGTTGCCCAAATGTGTTGTCTCAATATGCAAATTGTGAATAAACACAGTTGGTCCTGCTGTGAGTTGTGTCAGTGTCCTTCCTGAATAAAGTTGTTTCTGTGTGTGCATGGTTTACTGTGTCACATGCTCAGTATGCCACTTCAACATTGCCAATGGGTTGTCTCACATTTCATTTTTTTGCAGGGGTGGGAGGCACTTCATTTCTACCTGACTGTGATACTTATGGGTGCAGTGCAGGTGGTTGGCAATGAATTCTTGTTGTCATCTTCCTTCTTTGCTCATGTTTTCTATTGTGGACACATGTCAGGTTTGTGGGCAATGGCAGCACAGGGTGGGAGTTTGGGCACAGGCTTACAGGCAGGCAGGCCAGGGTCATGGGGTCTGGGTGAGCTTCCTTTCTGTGTGCCAATCAGTGTCGGTGTATGGACATCTTGTGGTGATGAGTTATCCAGGTCCCATGGCTTACTTCCAATGTGTGCACTTGGGTGGTGGAAAAGTGTATGGTGTGAAGGGGGTGACTTTGTTGTGACTGTGGATGTGTGTGCACCTGCATTGTCAACTACTGCCATGTGTCACCCTGTAGTGGTGTGCCTGTATGTGTACTTGTTGAGCCCTGTGGTTGTGTTTTGTGCACATGGCAGTATTGTGTGGTGCTGTTGTGGGAGGAGGTATGTGTGACATATGCTACTTGTGCTTGGCTGTCATGTAGTGTGTCACTGGGCCCTGTGTGTTGGGCAGCAGACATTATCTTGTCCAGTATTTGGATGCCTATGTGTGGCTGGTCAGTCTTTGAGTTCAGGGCCTTCCTTACATCCCTGTGCCTATACATGGGTGTCCTTGCTGTCTCCAGGAGTTGTTGCATTGGGGTGACCGTGGTTTGTGTTGACTGACTGTGTCAGCCATGTGTGCTGTGATGGGCTCTGTGTGTTCTCACATGTGTCTTGTCTTGCATGAGCATCACACATGCTTGATGGTTGTGTCACTGCCCTTCCATTTGTGGGCACCTCACTGGCTTTCCTATTAGTTGTCCTCCATTACTGCTGGCATGTGGTGTGTGTATGTAGCTGTGAGTCAGGGTGGTGTGTGTGTGTGTGACTTGTCAGGTAGTGTGTGCAGTGAAGTGTTTGGTCCTCATCTGTGTGTGTGTACATTTTGTGCCTGGCCTCAGTGTTCTTGGCTTGTGTGTGATGTTGTTGTGGTGTGTGTGTTGGCTGGGGCTTGGGCTTCTGTGCTATGTGTTCCCGTGCAAAGGGTCCTGCTGTGGCTGTATATGCAGTTGTTGGGACGTGGGGCATGGTGTGGCTGTAGTTGTGTGGTTGTTGTGCAGGAGTGACACTTGGGAGGCACATGTTGTGGCCCTTCAGGGAGGTAGCTGGTGTGTTGTGGATGGAGTTGTGGCTCTGTGCGATTTGTACGGTGCCCTTGGTATGCGCTGGCCCTGGTCTCTGCGTTGTGTGCATGGTTTCCTGCACACTGACTGCGGCGGTGACGTGACCGGGACATTTGTTCATGATGGCGGTACATGGGTGGGCAGTATGTGGCGAGGTATTTTTGTCACAGGTGGGACATGTGTGTGTGCAGTGATGGCTGTGTGCCTGTCCCCACAGGGGTGTGTGGTGTTCCCATGTGAAGTTTTTCCACCCTGGAGCTGTGTATTGTGTTACTTGCACTGTTGTGTCTGTACGTACCTGCGGAGGCGTCCGCGGCGGACGATGACTTGCAGGTGGTGTATCATGTACAGCACCGGGAAGGCGTGTAGGGCAGGATCCATCGCGGTGTGTCCCGGGTGTCTCTTTTCTGTCTTCGCTGTGGTGTCTCCGCCGTCTCTCGCTGTGCGGTTTCTCCCGTCGCGGTGCGCTGCCATGTTTCCGGCATCGTGATATCTTCGGCGTACGGGACGTCATTCCGCACGGCGGTGTGTGGTGATTGGCTCACTCCGCCGTGGTGGCGGGCGCACTTTGATGGCGGTCGGCGTTGCACCGCAGCGGGCGGAAAATGGGCAATGTGTGGCCATCATAATATGGCGGCCATGAAGACCGCTGGCGGCGTGCGGTAAATGGGTGTTAACGCCACCGCCGGCACCGCAGTCGTGTCTCCGCCCGCCATCCTAATAGGCCCCTAAGTTAGGATTTTAAATCACAATTCCAGAGACATCAAACATGAACTAGTTACCTGTTCCCATTTGTAAAGTACACTTATAAGGTGTAATAAGGCAACTCCAATGTATTCTTTAGAGAGAGGCAGGCCTTGTAGTAGTGAAAAACAAATGTAAGAGTTTTTCACTACCAGGACAGGTAAAACTTAAATGTACATGTGCTTCTTTTAAATACATTGCACCCTCCTCTCTGGGCTGCCAGGACCTACCGTGAGTTGACTTATATGTTTTAAAAAGGAAGGTTTGGGCCTGGAAAAAGGGTTTACTTTGCCAGGTCGAAATAGCAATTTAAAACTGCACACACAGGCTGCAATGGCAGGCCTGAGACATGTTTCAAGTGCTACTTAAGTGGTGACACAATCAATGCTGCAGAACCACTTGTAGCATTTAATTTACAGACCCTGGGTACATGTTGTACCACTTTACTAGGGACCTAGAAGTAAATTAAATATGCCAATTGGGTATCAGCCAATGTTACCATGTTTAGGACGGAGAGCACAAGCACTTTCGCACTGGTTAGCAGAAGTAAAGTGTGCACAGTCCCAAGGTCAGCAAAAACGAGATACGCAAAAATGGAGGAGGAAGGCAAAATGTTGTGGGGAAGTCCAGCCTAAGGCTGACAGGTCTAACATTACCACACAAATACATATACCCAACACACACCTACACACACTTACATGTAACAATAGTAACACCATTCTTAATACATTCAGTTCTTTGTAAACAGCCAGAAAGAAAGCTTAAAAGGCTGACTTGTTTACGTTATGTAGGGACGCAGAAAAAATATTTTGGAACTGGAAAGTATGAAGAGCATAATACTATAGGACAGAACAGTGCAACCAGATGTATGTTATTCGTTGCACCATGGTCCAAGCAGTGAAAACTGAGAAGTGTTTTCCTCTGCTCTTGATAAATAATAGTGAAAATCAAGATCCATGATAAAATGAAAGACTCACAAAGGGTCAGCTTATAAGAAGTGTGACATGTACTTGAATTCTCCTGTCTGTACTGTGTATGAGGGACACAGAGAATTCTACTGTACAGCCACAGAGGCAACCCAAGAGCACCATACAACATTGGAAATGGCACAGGTATAGCTAGTTTCAGCATGGACCTAGCAAGCTCTGTACTCTATTTACCATGATAAAGCAACATTCCTTTCTATTGCACTGTGTGAAAAGTCCCCCATTTTGTTTGAGTGGGTTTCCTGAGTACTCACAAGGAAACATACAGGTAAAAATGTTCGCTGTGCTTGCTCTTCTTTGGATCCTTAAGCGTCAACTCATCGAGCAGGCACAGCATTCTGCAAAATCTGCCCCCGCTTAGTTGCCGGGTCTGCTGGTTTTCACTCGCCACTGCCCTGTTGCTGGTGAGAGGGACCAGAAAGCCACTTGGCTCCTCTATTTCCTGTACCAAGAGAAGGGAGTATATTGTCTATTACATGCATAGGTGCTGGAAGTAGGGGTGCTAGAGGAGCTGCAGCATCAGCGAAATAACCAGCCTGAAGTTTAGAACGTAAATGAGCAATAAAGAGTCCTTGAAATGTTATTTTTATCTTGCTCTATATGCAATACAAACGGGGATAAGCGTCAGGCTATGTCTTCTAACAAATTGCTGCTCATTATTTTAAAAGGACAATTGGGGGCATATTCTCAAGAACGTGTGATAACCACTGCAAGATTAGCTTAACGCAACTTTGCATATCGCAGTCGATCGCGGGAAAACAACGCTGTGTTAACGTAGTATTCCCAACCTGGCGGCACCATGCGATAGTCCCACAATAACGCGTCAAATGACCGCGTTAAAATCAACGTGATGCCGCAAAAATGCGAAGCACGAACGCGAATAAAGTTATGATGAGGCCAACCGCGATGCAAAAATCAGCGATAACCAGCGACAGGCCTGCAATTCCCACACGTCATGCGGGAAAATGCACCATAAAAGCCGAACAAGAAAAACACACCAAAAACAAAATAAACTGCGTAGCAACATGGATGCACCCGGAACGAGTGCCCAGGTCAACACGAACCCCACAAGCCACACAGACCACCAGCAAGGAACCTCGGGGTCCGGGAAGGCCAAGGAGAAGAGGAAGAGGAAGACGGGGTACAGTCCGCATGACAACCGGATCGTCGTCACGGAGGTGACAGAGCACTAACAACAACTGTCCGTCACCTCCACCGTGTCATTGGCAACACAGATGGAAAAATGGCATTCCATCGTGAATGCAGTCGGAGTGTCGAGGAGGCCAAGATGCACTGGCACGATGTGAAAAGCCAAACCAAGCAGAAACCCGCTGCCAAAGGGAAGGCAGCAACGGCGAATGGAGGTGGGAGTCCTTCGCCACAGGAGGAGCTGGAGCAAATGGTGGCCACAGTCATCAGTGTGGAGACGGTGCAAGGAGTCGGGAGTCCGGACACTGCTCGACATGACCTGACACAACATCAACAGGGTGAGTAACGAACAGGGACTGTGGGGACGGGGGGACGGGCACAATGGCACACATGCACAACGACGTGTAGCACACCGCACACCCACAATGACCCTGGGTCATGTCCCTGATCCCCGTGGCACACTGCAGCACACATACAAACATCAAGTAGGCCCCATCCACCATGTGCCCAAAGGGCTCCCACCCTGCACATCACCAATTCCACAACACACACATGCACCCGTGCGAAACACAGCAAAGATGCGTATGTGAGAGCCACACTGACAATGCAAGTGACACCACATGATGAGCAGCATGGCTGGAGTACAATCACCATGACATTGTGCACGCCACGAGACTGAGGTGGCTGAGTGTGGACCACATCCGGAAAGGAGCAGGTCACACTCTGACACATCCACGTGCACAAACAACAACTGACGTCAACAATACATCTGCAGACAAACAATGCACAAGAGTACAAAAACCGTCCAAGAGCACAAATGACCCAAGTCGCCAACATCACAGCACCTTAAAATCACAAAAGTCAAAGGCACACCGCCTCCAAGGGATAAGGGTCAGCAAAATCACAGCTGCAGGTGCGACTCTCACACAATGCAGCACACCTACATAGCAATGACAGCACATCCACATGGACGACAATGTGGTACACAGTGCAACACTTACACTGCAGAACAGAGGACACAACTGGGTCTGCCTGTCCGTAGAAAATGGCCAATCACATCTGACATAGCAGGAAACTGTGAGATGCAAATGTACGTTTACAACAACACCTACCTCATGTAGTCCAAATGTCCACTGTCCCACATCAAATAGTCCGCCCCTCCCAAACAGTCACAATGTACATTGTCATGCAGTCTGTATGTAAACTTGAACAATGCGGCAACATACATGCCAACACAATGTCAACAAGCATCTCCCCTTCACATTGCAGAGGGACACACAACACCTCCAGCAGGGCAGACCAGACAACTCTACAGTGATGCTGAAGAGGACCTCCACACTTCCGACACCAACGCCCTACAACAGTCCATGGACATCTTAGGCAATCGACCTCCAGGAGCAGGGCAGCACCGCTACATCGAGGATACCCCACCCCATGCACAGACAACACAGCTGGACGCACCCACCACCCCGGCTGGCTCCCAGCAGCCCACCGAAGCACACATCGCATTCCAAAGCCAGGTGTCAGACTGCGAGAAGGGGGTGGCTGAACATGTGCGGGTGGAGTACTACCTCATGGAATCCGAACTAGATCACATACGTGGGTGTCTAAGTCCCATCAGGGACCACCTACACTCCCCAATGGAGACCCACACTGTGACAAAGACACATGCCTTTGCACATTTCCAGTACTGAACCACACCCAGAGCCATGGGATAATCATCCACACCCCCAGGCTGGACTGGCGTGCGCCGGCCCAGGTCACTCCTCTTACGTATTGAGTGGGGGCCGACAAAGCTACATGTGCAATGTCTCACCCGCTGCCTGCGGTGACATGGCTGCGTCCTCTGTACACGGCACAATGTAATGTTGTAGGGCCCGGGGCCCTAATGCATACATCAAGAGCACACGGACACACTCAGATAGTTCGTTGAAATGGCTACAGGCACGTGTGCTCGACACCTTTATTGGCATGGTCACATGTACAGTGACGCATGTGCTGGATGTGTGTGGGGTGAGTGTAAGCCAGCCCTCATGGAGTCGTTGGTGCTGGCAACAACTTGAACAGTGATCACAATAAAAGCGGAAACAGAAAACACCAGCATAACAGAAACAACTGTGAAGGATCATGGTGGTAGCCGGAGAAAGTACAGTGTGCAAACAACATGCAAGCAGAATGGTCCATGATTTGTGGTGCATTGAGTCAGTGGCACATGAAGAGCTGAGCAGGGTATCAAGCTGATGATGGCACCCACGACAGGTGTGAGCAACTCTGATAGTCTGGCAGTAAGACACTTCCGATGATTCTGGCACCTGTTGTTTGGAGTTGGTCCTGGCGGTGGTGGAGTGTGCATCCTGCAGTGATGCGACGTCCGGGCAGGTCAGGACTCGATTTGATGTGTGAGCCCAGGTGGACCGCAGTTGAGGCCGGAGGCAGGGGACAGCGCAGGGCCACAAACACATGGCCTTGATGACCCCCAGTCCATCGACCCAGAGGCCATCCAATATGCTATCAGACAGGGGCCATGACTTGAGCTGCACAGAGTTAGTGGCCCCGGATGCACTGCGGCCAGCACAGGCACACCGCCACGGGACGGTGACTTGCGGTGCAGTGAGATAGGGCCACGCGAGGTGAGCAGGTCCTCGTCGATGTCGAAGGTGAATGTAGCGGAGGTTTGCGGGGGACAGTGGAAGGGGTCTTCCAGGGCATGGTGCAGAGGGCAGAAGCGTGCCGGAAGCGGCAAATGGAGGAGTGGAATGCTACAGCCTCGTTTTTGCCACAAAGTCAGTATCACCGACATGATGATGAAGACAACCCCCAGTCCATAGACTCAGTCACCACCAAAGTTCAACCAGAAAGTGTCCATGGATGTCGGGGAACAGACTTAGTGGCACCGGAGCTGAAAGGGGATGCAATCTGCGATGAGGCCAGTACAATGATATCAAGTCTGCCATAAATGAATCATGACTGAATTCCCAATGTGTGACCTACTCGACCACAGTGTAGGCCAAAGGCGTAGTCATCAAGGGCCCACAGACACGTGTGGTTGGGATGCCATGCACATACTTCATGTCACCACATCGAAGGGAGTATAATGATTTAAACTCTGCATTCATATGTGTACTCGGCCATTGTGTAATCAAGACTCAGTTCCAAATGTGTGACCTACTTGACCGCAGTGTAGGCCCGAGGCAGCGGTCAGCAGGGGCCCACAGCCACGTGTCGTTGGCCCGCGATGCACAGAGTTAGTGACACCAGAGCAGTTGTCGGCAGTGTTCGATCACCTCCGTAACGATGATCCATTTCTCCTCCGGACTGAACCGCATCTTCCTCTTACTCGTCTCCTTGCGTACAAGGATATGAACTCCGCCATGCAGAAATCAAGACTCAGTTCCACATGTGTGACCTACTCGACCGCAGTGTAGGCCGAAGGCAGTAGTCAGCAAGGGACCACAGACAGGTGTAGTTCGAATGCTATGCAGAGAGTTGGTGGCACCACATCGAAGGGAGTACAGTGATATAAACTCAGCCATAAAGTGTGTGCTCGGCCATTGCATAATCAAGACTCAGTTCCAAATGTGTGACCTACGTGACTGTAGTGTAGGCCGGAGGCAGCGGTGGAGTACGTAAACGAAAAAGGAGTAAAGTGGGCCTGTGTCGCGGAGGCCGTGATGGTCTGAAGAGGCTGCCAAGGTCACGGGCTTTGGGCTTGGAGCTTGCGCCGGCACGTGGTGGGCCCTCTTTGACACACGCCGGTGTCGGCAGGTGAGCAGTGTGGCCTGGCTGCGCAGGGGAGGGCATGACGGGTTCGGGGACCAGCGGCCCGGGGTGCAGTAGGCGCAAAGGATCGTAGGCCACACCGCTCACGGCGACGGTGTCGGCCTCGTGGTGGGGTGAGAGGCGCCGCCCTGGTAGACACGTTGGGCATTCCGGAAGAGAACCACGCCCAGAGCTACGTGCTTTTTATTCACACCCCTACGCTGGCCTGGCGTCCTCCGGGCCAGCCCACTCCGCACACGCTTACAGGGGGGGACGTCACAAGCTACATTTCCGCGATCTTCCCCACTGGCTGGGGTGACATGGTTGCGTCCACTGTCCTCTACACTCCAAACACCAGCAGTGCATGTAGACATGGATATGTCTGTAGTCTGCATACTGCAGTCTGTCCAGCACTCCCACGCCACACTTGGCATTGTATACATTCTCATTCATGTGTCACTTGCCTCCTTCGCACATGCCTGGTTCCCACCTCTCCCCACATTCCGCTATTGTGTGGCTGAGGTGCCATGCCGTTGATGGCTCATGTACATGGCTAACCAAGGTTGCCACAGTAAGTTGTGCTGTCATGTCTGGTGGGTGGGCATGTTGTTTGGCATGTTGTATGTGATTTTGTGACGTGTGCAGTGCCAGAGTTGTGAGTTGCATGATTGTGGAGTTGAGGTGAGTGGTGTGTTCATTTGGTACTTGCCAACGAGCAGTGCATTCCCATAGGTGCCATCCTGGAAGCGCTGGTTGATGTTGGACTGTCGGAAGATGAGGGGATCATGCACACTGCCTGGGTAGTTGGCTACGACATTGGTGAAGAGTCCCCTGTGGTCCACTATTGCCTGCACGTTGATGGAATGCGTGTGCTTTCTGTTGCAGTAATTGTGTGCAGTGTCGGCAGGGGGCACAAGTAGGGCATGTGTGCAGTCGATTGCCCCCAACACGTGCTGGAATCCAGCTATGGCGTATAGTCCTTGCTTGGTCTCCAGCTGTTCCTGCGCATTGTGGGGGACGTATAGGTACTGGGGTACCTGGCTGATGATGGCATCCAGGACAGGTGTGAGGAACTTGGATGGGGCTGGCTGTGAGACTCCTCTGACTCTGGCGGTTGTTGGTTGGGAGGTACCAGAGGCCAACAGGTGCAGCACAGCCAGCAGCTTTGTCTGCAGAGGGATGTTGGTTGTCCGCTGTGTTGGTACCGTCAGCCTGTGGGCAATGATGTTCAGGATGCGGAGGATGGTTGTCCTTTTGAGCCTGCAGTGGGCATTGACATTGTCTGGTGTTAGGTCTGTGAGGCTGGTGCATTTCCTAAAGGTCCGCTGTCTTTGTCTGCACTGCCTCTGTGGTGGTCCGGGGGGGGATGGCGATCCTGGGGGTGGTGGCGGTGGGTGTTGTTGCCCTCTCGGGGCTCCGGGATGCATGGTGAGTGGCTCCATGGCATATGTTGTTCTTCATGTGTGGCTCTGGGCTGGGCTCCCTTTGATGGTGCAGGTTGTCGTCCGACTTTACACCAGGTCAGAGCAGGTGTTAATTTCCTGCTGCTAATGCGCCTTATCGCCTGTTTTGTGGTCTTATCGCCGATGTGGCTGGTCGTTGAGAATGTTGAGGTGTGGTGTTGTCGCGGCTTTTTCCTCGGGAACGCCTACTCTGCATCTCATTAGCGATAGTTGCCGGGGTCATCTGTGGCGATGTTTTTTGCGGATGCTTTCGCAAGTAAACTGGTGGTATCGGCTGTTAGCACCAGCTTGTGAATGGGGCGATAAAATTATCGCGACTTTGGCTGCGATAAAGTGCCGATAACTCGGCGATAGCTCCTTGAGAATATGCCCCTTAGTGTTTACTTTTCTTTGACTGCAAAAGTGAGATGATTTTGTAAAGTAAACTACTGACAATATTGTTGGGGCATGAGGAGTGTGTAAGGAAAGCCAGCAGACAACAGTTTAATACCCGTAAATGAACTTTACAGATGTTCCAAAATATATCAGCGGCAAGGAAAGCACAAATGAAGCACATTTTGAAATCTGAAGTGTGATATAAAAGATTTTTAACAGGAGCAAAAAGAATTAAAACACTTTACTTGGTGATTCGCAAATCATAAATATTTGCAGAAACCGATTTTCCACAAATTGTCATTTGTGTGCTTTATATATTTAGCTGAAAAACTGTATATCTGTGCAACTTTAGTGGGTATTTCAATGAAAATGTGCTGTCTATAAATGGCAACACGCAGCTACACCATGCTTTAGTGATATATTTGACAGCTGCGGTCCATGCAGGTAACAGCGGTGAGGCAGTAGGGCCTCGTGGGGGGAGATTTCGAGGGACGATGCAGAGGGAAAATTAAATAAATAATATATAATATATGATATTTGAAACAGTGTGCTCCAAAATGCACCTCCTGGCGCATATTATATCCTTACCACTCCACTGCTGAATGGGTGTGGCTTATTTGCTACACTTGTTGTGTGAGGCTTGGACTTTTCACAGTCCCTATGACTTCTGTAATGGAAGCACACTCACCCTGAAAATTGTTACAGCACCACAGATTACATGTGTAATGGCAGATGTTCTGCACCTCTTCTCGTGTGTGTATGCCACATGTTCTGAAAGAAAAACAGGCAACAGAGATAATAAAATGACTATATTTTCAGCAAGCAAATCACGGATGCCTACACTTCCATGTGCAAGCTCATGAACAGCCTTTGTTCACACGTATCGACTCATTCATTGTGAAAAAGGCTCCTCGCCCCTATTGCTGTGCCAAATACAGAGGCATATTTACCACTGAGTTACGTCGCCTTTGTACCACGCAAGGGAGTGCAAGGTCACACAACTACTAAGCTGGGCAAAGCCACCTCTATGTGGCTTGATGAATCTAGAGTAGTGCAATGCAACACAAATCGCTGTATTGTGTTACTCTGCCCCAGGCAGGTGTTCCATGAGTGGAGCATGGGTGTTCCCAAGCATCCACCAATGCAGTTTGGCACATTCCCAGATTTACCATTACTGGTAGACCTGTGAATGCGTCAAAATGCTACATCTTCCCAGGTGAAGCATTGTGCAGAACACATAGAAAGAGGAAAATTCCCTTCTTGCACAAAACAATCGTATCTACAACGCAGCCACCATTATACCACATCATGAGTGTGCCTGCATTGACACTGGGCAGAACATTGTGTGCCAGCACAGGGATAGTACCGGAATGTGCCATATATTGTTAAATATATCCTTTTCACGCAGTGCAACGCAGAAAGGTGAAATAATGATAAATCTGCCCCACAGTTGTGAGCACTGAAAACAGTCAATACTGCTGTTTGTGTGGGCTGTACTTTTCACAATATGGTCCAGGTTATTACCTCTGAAAACAGCTACTTTATTGTAAACCCCAAAGTGTGGCAGTACCACACAATAGAATATCAACCTAGTCAGCCGACTCTACTGAGTGAAACAAAACTGCTCTAGAGTTGTTAGTGTAAGGGACTTGTTTAGGTTTTGATGCACCAGTCACGAAATCACCAGTGTGGGGAACGTGGGCTGGCAAACTTTATGGTGTCTGCCATTTGGACTGGCATGTTTCCCTAAAATTACTCTCTTCTGGGAGTCGTGAGTTTCTTTGTGGGAAAAAGTGTGTGGTGGCACGTTCTCTATGCCTTCATGGCATGCGCCAACATTCTCGTATTTCAGTCCAAAGAACAGAATCCAAAATGAAAATCACTTTACAAGATTCACATTGCTCCTAACATGCTGGGAGTTTTCTCCCACTGCTTGGGACCATCTGAAAACAATCTTTTCAGGACCTCCAGAGTTCCAATGGCTGCCAACCTGGTGTTTACAAGGAAAAGGGCCAACACGACTTGAATTTGTTTCAGAAGAACTATTATGTAGAAAAGGACACATACTTGGATGCCACTAAAAAGAGTAATCTTCAACAATTCAGGAGATAGCAGAACTGAGAAAACAGGGCTCAGCATGATGATGATTTTCAGTATACTCACTGTAATGCCAGAATGTGCTTTTCTCAGGTCTCTTCTTTTTTCTCTCATCTATCCATCCACTATGTCCCCCTCCAATATTCTTTTATCTTGAGTTCCACTCACTTAATTTCCTTCCTTTTATTTAACTTCTGTTTTAAGATTAGTACTTTTAATTTTTCCATGCCGGAAAAGGCTTTTGGGAAAAATACTTAATAAAAATCTCGGTTGTAACTCATAATTTGCTTCTGCTTCATTGGAGTTATTCCTTCATAACGACTAAGATCCTTTCGTTACTTACTGAGCTTCAAGTGTCTTCCGAAAAGGGATGCATACCTTAATTCCTTTGAAGTAATGCCCTGAATGTTATTTATAGGTTGCCTTATATGGAACATGACTCATTACAACGCGTAGTAATACAACGCGTGCCATTACAACGCGGGTATTACTACGCGTTGTAATTACAACGACATTGCCATTACATCGCATACTTTTACCACGCATATTCCTTTACCTCGCATGCCATTACAACGCAAAGGCATGCGTGGTAAAGGTATGCTCATGGTAAAAGTATGCAAGGTAAGTGACACTGCCCTGCCCTACCCTAAACCCTAATTTAATATCCCTGCATGACACTCCCCTGACCCCCAGTCCTAACACTACCCTGCACGACCCCCCGACACTACCTTAAATCCTAAAACACTACCCTACACTACACAAACACCACAACACTACTCTAAACCCTAATACACTACCCCCAGCACGACCCTCCCCGCCCCCAGTCCGGTCCCTACACTCCAAACACTGCCCTGCACGACTCCCCGACACTACCCTAAATCCTAAAACACTACCCTACACTACCCAAGCACCACAACACTACCCTAAACCCTAAAACACTACCCCCAGCACGACCCTCCCCCTTCCCCCAGTCCGGTCCCTATACTCAAACACTACCCTGCACGACCCCCCGACACTACCCTAAATCCTAAAACACTGCCCTACACTACACAAACACCACAACACTATCCTAAACCCTAAAACACTACCCCCAGCATGACCCTCCCCCTTCCCCCAGTCCGGTCCTTACACTCAAACACTACCCTGCACGACCCCGACACTACCCTAAATCCTAAAACACTGCCCTACACTACACAAACATCACAACACTACCCTAAACCCTAAAACACTGCCCCCAGCACCAGTGGCTGCTCGCATAGGGCGTGCTGCGGGGAGGTGTGGCGGGGTGGGGGAGGGGCAGGGTGGGTGGGGTAGTAAACTCGGACATATGACGGAACGGAGGAAAGTAATTATTACCTTCCTCCATTCCGTCGTATGTCCGAGCTTACTACCCCCCCACCCTGCCCCTCCCCCGCCCCGCCTCACCATCCCGCAGCATGCCCTATGCAAGCCGCCACTGCCCAGCATGACCCTCCCCCTTCCCCCAGTCCGGTCCCTACACTCAAACACTACCCTGCATGACCCCCCGACACTACCCTAAATCCTAAAACACTACCCTACACCACACAAACACCACAACACTACTCTAAACCATAATACACTACCCCTAGCACAACCCTCCCTCTTCCCCCAGTCCGGTCCCTACACTCAAACACTACCCTGCATGACCCCCCGACACTACCCTAAATCCTAAAACACTTCCCTACACTACACAAACACCACAACACTACCCTAAACCCTAAAAAAGTAACCCCCCCACCCCCAATCCCCCTTACCTGTCTCTCCTCATGGTTCCTCTCTCCTGGTTCCTGCTTCATGTCCTGCACGGTGCACGTCGTTGTGAGGAAACGGAAGAGCCTCAGTTTCCTCACAACGATGTAGATCGCTGTTACATCGCATGCGTTGTAAAAGCGCATGCGATGTAATGGCATGCGTAGTAATGGCTACGCGTTGTTACATCGCAAGCGTTGTAACGCATGCGATGTAACAACATGCGGGGAAACAGCCGCGTTGTAAAGGCTGTTTCCCCTTATATGATGTAATGTATGAGGAAATGAATGGATCAGGTCAGACAAGTCCCTCTAACTTCACTTGTAGGTATTTATTATGGCCCGTGTTCGCAGTTTCATTGACAGGTTCTTCTTGTCCCCTGCAGTAATAAGCCCATTTCTTTAACAAAGTTGATGTCTGCTTCGCCTATGCCCTTTTCTTAGACCATGTGCAGTTGTTAAACTGCCACACGGTGGGTGTCTGGGCCTCCATGCTTAGTTTGTGTAGATTCGCGTCTGCTGATTCCTGACCCAGAGTCCATGTCATGGTATTGATGTCTGAACCTCTTAACCCCCTCTTTCAGTCCACAGTAGGTGATCAGATATCCAGCTACCGATCTGAGTGCGTTTGCTTTTCTGTGCTCATGTCTGCATGTTCAAGGCCTGTATTCCAGATCTCCCTACTCAAGGTCATTGTTACCCTGCCCCAGGGCCACAGGTTTAATTTTAATCATTTGTTAGTCGTTTCCTGACTAATGAGAGCGTGTTATGCTATGCTATCTCTCTTTATAGAGTGCTTACTATATCCTTATGTATAGAATGTAGTTATATATAAAGCTAAGTGCTACTAGCCTTGACCAGGGGTACACAAAATTGTGGGCAACACCTGTCAGTGATTAGGTCATGCAGAATGGTTACTTTGTCCAACTTTTTATCATGCGGTTGTCACGCAACATGCTAGTCTATTTATCCTGATGCAACCCCTTATATAGGCAGGTTATACATTGTCACAAATTTTCAGTTTGGGGTTATGGATGCTGTGCACCATGATTGATTTTAGTGTGTATCAATTGCCCGGAATCGTTCTGCTGTTCGATACCTGGGAGTCATATCATCTACAGAAACGTGCTCTCGTGTTAAATTTGCCTAGCTAATTGTCGTATTGAAAGATTGATATCGGTTGCTATGGAGCTCAGTGGTTATGTGATGCACAAGATATAGGAAAAAATGATCAAATTGTTTGTCATGCATATGAAATACAAGTATAAGTATGCTGAAATCTTTTAAATTTAGTTGACATGCTTTCCTTCATAAAAATCACACCATTAATTCTGGGAAAACGTGCACATATTACCCAGCCCTAATTTTTATTTTCTGTCTTTCTGTTCCCAAATGCTTTTTCTTTTCCTTTACCTTGTCTCCCTGGTTGTATGTTTATGCTCCCATCAGCCCTTGCACTGCAGGGTTGTTGAATCCCTGTCTAATTGCCTCTGTATCTTTCTTTTCATATCACAATCAATGTTTCTCTGATCCAGATTCAATGTCATGCTTTCCCATTGTCCGCTTCTGTGGTTCCTAGTTGATATTTCAATGTCTTTCTGTAGCAATGACAGAGCGTGTTTCTTATTTGCCAGTCCTCCTGTCCCAGTGTCCATATCTCTGCCCCATTATACCAAAACATTTAATTCCTGGTTTCATTACATATGTCACCTGAACCCATTCTAATGCCTGGGCCTTTTTGTGTCAATATTATTGTTCCTCTGCCCTAGGACTGTATTAGAGTGGACAGTATTCCATTTTCAGTGTTTTACTACATGGCCCCAATTTCAGTCTCTTCGTGTCTTGATTTCAGTATTTGTACCTCCATGTCAGTGGCTTAACAATAGCCCCTGCAATGTTGCGGGGTGCCCATGCTACAGGGCCCCCCCTCGGGCGCTGTGCACGGGCAGTGCCAAGAGCTCCTGACTGGGTCTGAAGGGTGGGGCGCCCCTCTATGAACTTTGCAGGGGTGCTCCTCAAGTTTCGTTACGCCACTGCTCCATGTCCAGTCGTTGGTGTCAGTATCTGTCTGACAGAGTGAGGCCATGTCAGTGTTGATGTCTCATTGACATGGTGTCCCAGTATAAGTCAGTATTGTTCTATGCCCATTCCCATGATTTCATAATTGTTCCGTTCACATGATTTAATTCATGTTACAATTGCACATAATTTTAAGCAATGTCAGCGGAAGGAGTCTTTTTGTCCCACGGTCAGTCACATCCCTGCAGGCGATCATCACATTGGCCTTCAACCCCTGCACTTCTTCTGCTGTGCTCAGCGCTTCAGCGTGCCTTTGTCAGATCAATTTCACTCGTTTATCCTGCCCCTCCTTTATCCGGCTAAGTTAAGGAAAAATGGCGTCTCATCCAGCTCACTATAGCAAATGGAAAATGAACATTCATTAATTATATGTTAATGTAGTTTTCACTGTTTACCACCCACCTTTGCACTATTCCCTGTTAGCATTTTTTCCTAGCATAGCTTTATGCAAAAACGGTATTATTTATAATTTCAAAGCAAGCTGCAACATGCAAACTACGAAATGCACATGTGGCCTTGTCATGCATTGTTTCTCGTTTCTTTCAAAGCATAATGTAAATACGGTTTTAGTTCTTTCATGCGTTATCTCACGTTAGTGCATGCATGGACAAAGCAGTTTTCCCTTGTGTTTATGTAAGGTGCACGTTAATTTTCTATTACTACTTACTGTTAGTACGTATTATGGGGGTATTCATTCGAGCAGGTTTCTTTTTGCGAAATCCTGCTCCATCAATCCCCCCTTTGATGGCTTTCTGGAGCCATCATAAAAATACCTACCATACCGAGTGCCAGCTTCCTTTATCTAAAACTCAGTATTCTTCTCTCTTTTTATGGCACTTTCGTCTAAATCTTTCATCAAATCATAGAATTCTCCTTTCATGTCTTCTAGTTCTATCTCTTCTCTATTCCTCTTTGTTGCTCTCCTTTGATTCCCTGTTTCTGTCGTTTCTCTTCTTCCACTCTTACACTTACAACATTTATATGTTGTTATTATCACTAAGGCTACTATGGCTACTGAAACAAGTGGCATTATTATTTTTCCTAATAAACTACTTCCAAAAGTAGAAAACCATTTACCTACAGAGGAGAAACTCTTACCAAGTCTCTCCCAAACACCGTCAACCTCCAGTTGGGTCAAATCTTCATGTAATTTCGTAATATTCTTTATATATCCCTCAATTCCTTTACTTTTGTCAGGGATATAGGTACAGCAGTGTTGGATTTTCAACATGCCACAGACTCCACCCTCTTTTGCCAATAAGATATCAAGGGCAAGTCGATTTTGCAAAACCATTGATCTGATTGCAACCATTTATGTGTCAATCATTAAGAAACCACCAGCAGTATCTGTTGATAAACGATCAATCACTGTGGATAACTTCCGAATTTTGTGCGAATGTAGAAAGACTCCAACTGAGGGTATCAGTGCACCAAAAATATCACCTACTATTTCTGAGAAACTTGCTCTCTTGTTACGTGTTAGTCCGTGATTTATTTCCTTTAGTCTGTTGCTGTTTCGGTCCATGTGATAGACCTTTGGAAAGACGATAGCAAAATAACAGCTACCATACCAATGTGCAGGCAACCTGTAATAGGCTTTCTTACCACACACATAGTAGACTCCCGGAAACACAGGATCAGTTCCACCCTTCAATCCCCAACCTCCAGTAATTTGAAAAGTATGCTCACATTCACTAGTACCAATGAAATAATTGTTATAGTTAGTTTTCATTCTAAGCAAACATATTTTTCCCTTCTGATGCCAGTCCAGGGACATTGCAGCGTATGTCTCGCCTTTCTCATAATTTCCTTCCTGAAAGCCCATGGTGGAACTTGTGATTTCTGTTCTGCAGCTTTTCTTTGGAAACATTCCCTTCTAGTTTCTACCATTTCTATAAATACTTTTTCTTCAACCTGCAAACTACATGTTAGGTTGTTTTTATAAGCATATTCTACATCTAAAGCCTTAGTAATATGGAAGAACTCTCCCATATAACGTGCATTTTTACTACTCAAAACCTTATTTAGTTCCTTAATAACAGGTATTTCTGAAAACACTAAATCTATATTAGAATAATGATATTCAAGCTTCCCCGTCACGTAAAACAAACTTGTTAAGACACTGCAAGACACACCATATGTTAAAGGAAGGTGATGATACGTCACCCCCTCTGAGACAGACAAAGGTAATTGCATGCAGACATAACAATCACTCACATTCATTGTATCAATGTATTCATACAACAATTTAGTAAACACATTTAACGAGAAATCACTAATTGATTTATCATGATGGAGAATCTTCCATCCATTTGTTCTATATTGGGATTAGGTGTTCTTTTAGTAACATCATTCACTCTTTCACTTGTTACATCATTAGTATTATTTCCATTATTAGTTACCATTAGGATAGGTACAAGGACAGTTAGTAATATCCACATGAATGTTAATAACAAGACACTACATAAGCAAGCTTTAATACATCTACGTTTTAGACTAGATTTTGGATGTTCAGTCACCCTTTCTTCAGCCATTTTGTATTCTACCAAAAATATATAAAAATATATCTAAATCTATAAACACTAAACTTTACTAAAAATTTACAATTCTAGAAAAATAGTGTAATCCTATACTTCAGACTTTCTTCTTTACCCCCTTCTTTTATTTTTCTTTTCTTTAGGTCTTCAGAATTCTTTACTTCTTCTTCCAACTGACAATGTTGCACCTTAGTTTTTGTCACAGTTCTTTTAAGGTGGTCGCAATTTGCTTTCATCAACATGTTCAGTGTCTGAATTGTCTTTTTCTTCACTTGGATCTGAGTTTTCAATTTCTTCCAAGATTACGTATGTCCATTCTGGTGCTGTGTATTTTCTACTTGGAATTCTTACTCTTCTTGTTTTTCGTACTAATTCTTCTCCTGACTCTTCGGGTTCTGTTTGACTTGAGACCTCATTACTTTGCTCTGGTCTCCTCTTTGACTTTCTCCTCACAAGAGTGTATTTCAATCTTTTTACTCCACCTGGCCAATTATCACCTTTTCTTGGTTTCTTGGTTTGAACTACTTTTTCACCTTTGGTATCTGGTTCACAGGTTCTCTTATTTGGCCTTCCTTCTATCTGTCTTTCTTCCTGTTTTTCAGCAACTTCTGTTTCTGCTGTTTTGACAGTAATTTCACTGACTCCTGGCTCAACAGTGAACTCACTTCCTTCTGGCTCAACAGTGAACTCACTTTCTTCTGGCTCAACAGTGAACTCACTTTTTTCTGGCTCAACAGCAGTCTCACGGGACCCAGTAGCTGGTGCCCACTTTACTTGACTTGTGCTCGGCTGTTCATTATCTGTTTGTTCTTCAGAATCTGTTACCCTAGATTCTTCAGCTTCACACACTTCAACCTCTGGTCTTTGACTTTTGTTTACCAGTTGCTGCTCTTCTTGTCTTTCAAGTGGACTTGGGACTCGTCTAGTGTGGCTTGCGTGAATCCAGTTTAGCAGACCACCACACTTCACTGCCGTTTTCGTCACCAGAATTATTTGGTAAGGACCACTCCACCTGGGTTCTAAACATGATTTCCTCACATGTTTCTTGATGAGAACCCACTCACCAGGACTCAGATCATGAGCTTGATTTGGCTGTGTTGTTGTGGCATCTTCTCCAACCTGGTGAGACACAGAACGCACCAGATCAGCCAATCCTCTGCAATAATCAAGCACTAGATCATCAGATATACTCATCAGTTTGTTCGCTGGTATGTATGCTTGTCTCATTGCTCTTCACATCAGAACTTCATGTGGACTCAATCCCGTCTTTTTGTCAGGAATGCTTCTAAGACTCATTAATACAAGGGGTAAAGCGTCAGGCCATTTCAGTGTTGTGGATGCACACACCTT
Organism: Calotriton arnoldi; assembly: GCA_963921515.1. Lineage (NCBI taxonomy): Eukaryota > Metazoa > Chordata > Amphibia > Caudata > Salamandridae > Calotriton > Calotriton arnoldi. The sequence continues at coordinate 266,367 of CAWUFW010011955.1, read as the reverse complement.
TCCTAACCTAGATTTTATAGTGCCATTTAACTGCTCAACCACTCCAGATGCTTCGGGTCGATAGGCACAATGCAGCTTCTGCTCAATTTGTAATGCTGCACAAATAATCGGAATTATCTCATTATTAAAATGTGTTCCTCTATCTGTCTCTAAGGTGACTGGAAATCCAAACCTAGGAATTAGTTCTCTCAAAAGCAATTTGGCTACAGTTAGGCTGTCATTTCTTCTCGTGGGATAGGCCTCCACCCAACGAGAGAACAAGCAGACGACAACCAACACATACTTGAGCCCATTAAATGGGGGAAGTTTGACAATATCCAATTGTAGACGGGTAAATGGTCCTCCTGCTCTTCCAATTCGTCCCCAACTAACAACTGTCTTTCTGCCTGGATTTTGCTTCTGACAAGTGATGCACCTCTGGCAAAGGCTCTCTGCAATGACCCTGAACTTTGGGTTATACCATGACTGCTTGAAGAGTCTGATCATTGCATCTCTTCCAACATGTGCAATTCCATGATATACCCTGGCCATATGGGAAAGTAAAGAATCTGGCAAGACTGGTCTTTCGTCAAAATAGACCCACACTTCGTCTTCTGCTCGCTTTCTACAACCAGTATTTCTCCAACTTACCTTTTCCTCATCACTTGCCTCTTCCTGCATCTGCCTCACTTCATCCCAAGTTTCAAATGTGGTTGTAAACATAAGATGGCATTTGGTATTTTCCTTTTCAATTGCTCTGTTTAAGGCCATTAAATTTCGTGCACAGAAACGCGCTATTTGGTCGGCATATCTGTTGCCCTTTGTCACATAATCATCTCCTGATTTATGTGTGGCACATTTGACCACTGCAATTCTTTTGGGCAATTGCAAAGCATCCAATAATTCTTTTACAGTTTTGCTGTTACGGATAGGGGAACCTGAAGAAGTCAGAAATCCCCTTTGCATCCATAGCTGTCCAAAATCATTGACAACCCCAAACCCATATTGGCTATCCATGAATATGGTCACCCTCAGACTTTTGGCAATTTTGCACGCTCTAATTAGAGCTATCAATTCAGCAATTTCATCAGAGTTTACCCCTTTTAGACAGGATGCGTCTAGAACTCCCGCTATGGTGCAAACAGCATAGGCAGTACATAATTCACCTTTTTCATTTCTTAGGCATGACCCATCCACAAATATCTCACAGTCTGGTTCTTCCAAAGGAACATCCTCTATATCAGGCCTGGGTTTGGTGCACAGTTCTGTCACATCCAAACAATCATGATCTGCTTCCTCTCTCACTTCCTCACAACGAGAATTCGGCAGTAGAGTTGCCGGGTTTACAGTTGTGCACCTCACCACAGTCACATTTTCAGCACCCAGAATCACTCTCTCATACTTAGTCAGCCAACTAGAGGTCATATATTGTGTCCGGGTTCGAGTTAACAGAATCTCAACAGAATGTGGCACATACACCTTGACTGGATATCCCATCACAATCGCTTCACTTTGTTCCAGACTCACACAAGTGGCGGCTACTGCTTTTAAACAGCTTGGTAACGCTGCAGCCACTGAATCCAAAGTAGCAGTAAAATATGCTTCTGGATGTCGTGCCATTCCATGTTTCTGAGTTAGGACTGAAAGTGCACACCCATTTCTCTCACAACAATACAACGCAAAGTCTTTTGCATAATCTGGCATTCCCAATGCAGGTGCTTGACAAAGACTATTTCTCAATTTCGTAAAAGCTTCCATACTTTCATCATCCAACACAATCGGATCTTTCACATCTTTTCGTGTCAACCTCTGTAGAGGTTTTGCAATCAGTGAGAAACCACTGATCCATTGCCTACAGTATCCAACCATTCCTAAAAACATTCGCACTTCTTTCTGAGTTTTAGGCGGGCTCATTTGTTTGATCACATTAATTCTTTCTGGTGTCACCTTTCTGACTCCCTTTTCTATTTTGTGTCCTAGGTACTGGACTTCTTGTTTACAGAATTGCAATTTTGCTGGTGACACTTTGTGTCCTCCTTCTGCCAAATGGTTCAGTAAGGCAATGGTATCTGTCACACATGCCTCTCGGGTCTTTGATGCCACAAGTAGGTCATCAATGTACTGAACCAAGACTGAATTTCCTGGCATGACCAATGTCTCCAGACACCTTTTCAGAATCTGATTAAAGATTGAAGGACTCTCGGTATACCCTTGAGGAACTCGGCACCATGCCAAAACACGGTCTCCGAACCGGAACGCAAAAACATATTGGCTTTCCGGATGCAAGGGAATCGAAAAAAATGCTTGGCACAGATCAATCACTGTGTACCATTCTAAATCGCATGGAATTTGGTAAAGGATTACTGCTGGATTTGGTACTACTGGACAGCAAGGTACCACAATCTTATTAATCTTTCTTAAATCCTGTACTACTCTATATTTTCCGCTTGGCTTTTTAATTCCTATAATGGGCGAATTACAAGGACTACTCAATATTTCTTTCAAAATTCCCTGTTCAATCATTTGATCAATCACAGGAGTGACTCCCGCAATTACTTCTGGACTCATTTTGTACTGAGGAGTGTTTGGATACACAGCTCCCTCTTTCACTGTAACCTGAATCGGATCTACATTTGTCATTAGGCCAATCTCTTTTCCCGTAAAGTCCCATACATCCGACCTCACTGTACTTTTTAATTCTTCAGGCAAACTTTCTTCTGTGAGAAGTGAAAACAACTCATCCACTTCTGTCCCTTGCTTCGCTAACATCATCTTGAATTCAACATCTTCATCAGGTGTCTGAAACGCAATACCATCTGGCGTACAGTAGATGGTACAGTTCATCTTGCATAATAAATCTCTACCTAAGAGATTTACTGGACTCGAGTCACATACCACAAACCGATGCATGTCTCTGAAGTTTCCAATATGATCTTCTATTGGATTTGTGACTGGGGTTCTAATATGTTTATTCGAGACTCCTACAACTTGGATAGTTTCTCTCGAGAGGGGTAGGTTTGGAATTTCTGCTGCTCTCACAGTAGAACAGGTAGCACCAGTGTCCACCAGGAAGGTAATATCATTACCTTCCACCTTACCTTCGACAAATGGACCTGACTGATCTACCGCCAAAGATGCGCCAAGTACGCACTCTTCCTCCCCCCTCAGGCACCGTCATTGAGATGAGTCTGAATCATTCTCATTGCACTGCAACCAATATTGCGGAACCATTTGCACACTTTGATTCTTACCAATCTGGTCACCTCCGTGAAATCCAGTGTTCACACCGTACCTCTGCACCTGAGCATTCACATTATTTGGCATAGGATCTTGTGGCACCTGTAACTGTGGAGTAACTACCTGCTGCTGTTGTTGGTTCACAACCACCTCATTCTGCATCTGTGGATTTAAATTTTGATTTACCCCACTATTCTTTTGAGCAGATCTACACTAATTCTTCCAATGTCCAATCTTTCCGCACGCATGACAAGGAAATTTCTTCCTAGCCTCTTCTTTACTCATTTTACCTCTACCTTTACCTCCGGTGGGTACCTGACCATTTTGATTCTGACCATTCATCTGATAACCTGTCTGGGAATTATTATTTACCTCTTGTTGCTCTGCTACCTTCACTTGTGCCCACATCATTTTCTCCTTTAATTTCTTATGTCTTGATTCAATGTCATCACTACAATACTTTGCATACCTTAAAATTTCATCAATTGTTTTACTCTGCCAACAGATCAAATGTTGCTGAATCATATTACTAATCTTCGGTTTCAACCCAAACACAAAACGATACACAAAATGTCCCATATCTTTGTCTCCAATATTCTCAAATCCGCTGTACTGTTTAAATACTTGTAACAACCTTTCATAGTAGACATGCACTGACTCTTTGGTTCTTGGGTCATCCTGTCTATTTTAACCCAATCTGTTTCTTATGGGGAAATCTTTCCCTTTAAGAAAGTGATTACCTGATTATACTTTTTCATCACCTCTTCGGATGGTGCACCTGTTTTAGGATCGCTAGGATATTCTTCTTTTGGCCAATCAACAGTGATCTTACATTCTATCCACAAATCTGCTGGAACAACAATCTCAAACAACCCATCTAAATCCTTTAACAAAACCTTTGAGACTTTCACAAACCTTTCTACCTGTTTGTACCATTCAACTGGTTTCTCTCTTAATCTGGGGAAATCATTCGTAAAAGATAATATATCCTGCCTTGACCATGGAACATGAACATATCCACCACCTGGAACTTCTCTCATCGGACACGCTCTTTCAACTTGTTCTGTTTCTTTTAACGGAAACATAGACGCCCCTTTACTTGCTGCTTCTTCCTTCTTTTTCACCCATCTATTTTTCCATCGATCTACATCTCCCCATTTCTTCAAAATATTCATCAACTCTTTTATCTGTAACCTTTTTCCAGACGCATTTAAACTCTCCAGATCTTTTTCAGCAAAGGCCAATCTGTACGATTTCTGCAACACCTTTGACTTATCTATATCTATTCCATATTCACTAGCAGCCTCTGATATTTTCTCATGTAGATTCCTTGCTCTCCAAGTAATGCTTTTACACAAAAACAATAATTGATCATCTCGGTAAGTCCCTAATATGTCTGGACTTATTGTGCCAATAATCATCTCCTCCAGATCTAATTTCAATTTACTCACATTTATACTCTGTGGTTCCGGTTTTGGTTTTGTCATTTCCTTTATCCAATTATTCAATTCCTCTGGTGAAGGACCTGCTGAACTCCCTGCCATTGGAGTGACATTCGGCCCTATTCTCCTTGAATCTATTTGTACACTTCTTCTAGGGGATTCTGTTATCATCTCACAAACCGGAAGATCTAACAAAGTATTATTCATGTCAGTCTGTCACCCTCAGCTGCCACCATCACCATTCCAATCCTGACGTTTGGAACTGATAACGTATGTGCTTTTGTCATATTCTGTTTTTTTCGTATAATGGGACAATGGGACCAATTGTTACTGGTACCGTTAATGCTTCCGCAGTCATACTTAGCTGATTCATTTTCTGGACCTGCTCTAGTCTTGCCTTATTCAACAAATTCACTTCATTCTCTCGCACTACCCTAGCTATGTCAGTGACTTGTGGAGTTAATGGGGTTCCAAATTGTGGGGCACTTGGAGTCACCTCCCCTGAATTTTCTTCATACGGCGGAGGTCGTTTGGTCATAATGTCCTCTAATATCTCATCATCATCAGAGTTGTGTGGATCATCTCTTAAACTTGAAGTCTCTATATTTTTCTTTTTCTCTTTACATTTGCCTCCTGTCCGGTCGTCAGCAACTAAAACTGGGTACAAACCCTCGGTTATCACAGCTCTCCTCCATCGTTTCAATTGTATCCTCTCTTCTCTCAAAAGGGTACCTAGTCAATAAATTTCTGTATCCTCTACTACCTCTATATTTCTCTCTTTCCATTGCTTCTACTTCCCATTCCTCTAATGCTTCATACTGTGTCAGGTCTGGGATTTGGTTCTAATGAATTCATTCGATTTCTCAAATTCTGTAAAATCCTCATTTTAAACGTACCATGCTGTGGAAAGGCTATAACACCATCATCCTTTGTATATTCCACCCAATTCTCCAACCATGTACACGTATGGTATCCTCGCTCTAACATCATATAAGAAGCAGGCGTTCCTGGAGGGGGGATAAGAATTCCCTCTCTAGTCACAATTGGTTTATCCTTTTTAAAGAAATTCTTTATTTTCTCAAGCAACTTTATTTTCCTGACTCTTTACTCTAGCGTATCTCAACAAAACAAACAAGGCAACCTTTCCATAATACTACTTATTCTATTTGTCAGTTCTCGTCCTATACCAGCGCGACACACACCAACCATCCAATCAGAGCAGCACTACGTAAGCAAAATCTCAACCAATACTAGCGCGGCTCACCCTAACTAACCATTCACAGCTCAGTACACGTCCGCTGCCTGACCAATGCCAGCGCTGCTTTTTCTGATGTCAGTATTACTCCTTCTACTGACCCTCCCTTTACAAAATAATACGGCAATTTTTTTTTAAGTACTCTTAATCAAAAATTAGTTTAGTAACAACACAAAACAATGCTACCTTGCCTGTTCCACTAATACAGAGATAGTTTTCACTTTTCCGAGAGGTTTTCTTCACTACTAGTCCTAATAACGTCCAGCGCTATTTTACCCTTCAAACAAGCTCTGAGTGGACCTATTACTCCTCAAGGGATAAGGCCAAAGTTTCGCAAGAGGACTTTTCGGTGTGAAAAGAGGTCTTGGTACTCCCCTGGGGATAAGGCTTGAGTTTCGTAAGTGGACCCTTCGCTATTTCAGACACTCTACTCTCATGCAAAATTTCCCTAAATATAACACCTTCAGCCCTCCGTAGCTTCGGTATTATTACAACAGACAAAGTACTTCTGCAGTGTGATTTCTTTACCACACTCTTCTTCTGCCTATTTCAGGCTAAATTCCATTCTCGGGATCCCTCAGGTATCTCCGTACCTGTACTTCTAGACAACATAGAACAGGACACTAACTTTTTGTGTTAAGAACATATAATCAATAATCAATAATCATTACCAAACTAATCAATAATTAAACCGTCCTCTGCTACCAAGAAGCTGATCCAGCGCGAGTCCAATGCCTAATCAGGGATCAATACTCAATAATATCACAGAACAATGGCCCATACACATTCACCCAAATCCCTGATGCGCAGGGGTCAATTTATATATGTTCAATTCTTTTCCTTCTAATATTCATGTATGACATTTCCAAAATACTTATCTAACTTATACATCAACTTTCCTTCTACTTGGTCGATGAACCAATTAGTTGAATAGTTGATGGTAATGATACTACTATCTGACTAATCATTCAATCAGCTAAATAAACATAGACTCTCGTTGAAGTTAATAAAATTTTATCTCAAATTAAATGATAAAAATGCTCAATGCATACGGTCACAAGTGCAAACAATAAACTCACAAAGGGAGAGAAAAACATCAGCAATTTCAGATAGAGACAAACTCATCAATCAAATAATGACATTCTGCATGAAGGAGTGGATAGATGAAGAGACAAAAGTTTCAGAGACAAAATACATTTGCAGATAATTTTGCAAGAACGAGTCAGAATAATACAAACCCAAAGGATCTGTAGAAAACCACCCCTCTAGCCAAAGTGATGGTGGGGGTTCCCTGAAATAGAGTCAGGGAACAAAGATTGCAGGGACAGGAACGGGACAGGACAAGAACAGCTAGGACTCTCTGCAAACCGACGGACAACGACGCATCTCCCCTCTTTCTCTCCGTAGCCAGCCTAACCATAAACACACCCCTAAAGGCACCCCAGTTATACCCTAAAACCTACATGTCCGCCCCACATCAGTTGAAACATTTCACGAAACTAGACAGTTGATTGGTGGATTTTGGAGGTGGTATGTCACACCACTGTGACTTCGTTCAGACTTTGAACATATTCATTGTTCTATGCCCATTCCCATGATTTCATAATTGTTCCGTTCACACGATTTAATTCATGTTACAATTGCACATCATTTTAAGCAATGTCCGCGGAAGGAGTCTTTTTGTCCCACGGTCAGTCACATCCCTTGGCAGGCGATCATCACATTGGCCTTCAACCTCTGCACTTCTTCTGCTGTGCTCAGCACTTCAGCGTGCCTTTGTCAGATCAATTTCACTCGTTTATCCTGCCCCTCCTTTATCCGGCTAAGTTAAGGAAAAATGGCGTCTCATCCAGCTCACTATAGCAAATGGAAAATGAACATTCATTAATTATATGATAATGTAGTGTTCACTGTTTACCACCCACCTTGGCACTATTCCCTGTTAGCGTTCTTTCCTAGCATAGCTTTATGCAAAAGCGGTATTATTTATAATTTCAAAGCAAGCTGAAACATGCAAACTACGAAATGCACATGTGGCCTAGTCATGCATTGTTTCTCGTTTCTTTCAAAGCATAATGTAAATACGGTTTTAGTTCTTTCATGCATTATCTCACGTTAGTGCATGCATGCGCAAAGCAGTTTTCCTTCGTGTTTATGTAAGGTGCACGTTAATTTTCTGTTACTATTTACTGTTAGTAGGTATTATGGGGGTATTCATTCGAGCAGATTTCTTTTTGCGAAATCCTGCTCCATCACTGGTGATCATGTAACCCCCAAACTCCATTGCCAATGTGGACCAGCTCTAGTGTCCGTGCATTCCAGTGTTAGTGGGTCAAAAATCAGTTTAGTTTTCTTCCTTCCATTGCAGTATGTGTGACCCTATCAAGGAGCAGTTTGTGTCTAACAAATTCCTTGTGCCTGCAGTAGCATAGAAAGACTCCTAATGCAATGGCAATGCCCCCCCGCCACTAGTTGGGTATAAAAATAGAGTCATAATTGGGGTGCAGAGGGTCCTTCGCACCCCTAGGTTCCAATCGACTGCGCTTGCTTCACTATTGTTCGCTACTACCCAGAGTGCATGTCCTCCCTGTCACCATGTCTGTCAGCCCCTGTTTCAGTGTTTTGTATTCATTATTCCATTTACAGTGTCACTCTTTGTCATTTCCCAACATAACAGCCTTAAAATGCCCCATACCTAAAGGGTATGCCCCACAAGCCCCAGTTGAGAGAGGGCCCGACCATCTGCGTTAGGATCATTTGATCGTACATAGCGTCTCTGAGGCCAACAAGGTGTGCAAGTGCTGCTGGGAAAAGAATGGCTATTCAGTCTATGCCTTATTACAAGTGGGCCTCCTTGACAACTATAGAACAGTTCTCTTTAAACATTGGAATTGAGAAGGACTTTTATAACCAGATAATATATGGGATAATATAGCCCTTGCCGTACAATATAAGAATGTTGCAAGTCATCGAGGAGCTCAAGATCATATAGAGGAACAAAGCCGAAGGTTCCTTTATAACTTCATGGAACTTTGAGATAACAAGCAATATCCTTTTAATATACGGTAGAGGGTATGTTATTTCTTATGTTACATAGCCACACCATCACTATTCCCACAGGTTGCTTTACCCATTGGTGTCTTGTTTTGTTAGTAAACTTGCAGGCATGAAAAATAAAGTCTGTATGTCGAATTTAAACACACCAAAAGCAGCTATTTTTTTCTTCTGCTATCTTTTTTTTTTTTTTTTTAGAAACACATAGAAGAACCAACAAACAAGATCTTTTGTTTAAACTTCAGCAGTGTTTATCCCCAGTGATTTGCCTTTCACCTTGGCTGCAAGCACTGGCAGGAGCTATGACGATATAACTCAACTGAAATAAATCATTGCAGTTGAGCAGCCACGTCATTTCTTTATTACAGGAGGCTATATAGTCACTCACAACCCCACTGTAATGAGGAAATCAGAGACAGGCTTTTATAAAGGGATTACAGGCTTTCGCGTATTGCATTGGATTATAGGAGACAGAATAAAAAGAAATGTATGACTGTGTAATAAATGCTCATTACACTTTCAATGAAGCGAGTTTTTCATACCAGCAGGAGTTTTTCTGCCTATGGATTGTACACGTACCTTGAAGGTTATGTACAGTTTGCTCATATGAACTGCTCAAACGACCACTTAGGTATATTTCATTTTGTAAGTCGGTGCCATATTACAGTTTCCTGATTGATGTACTAAACCTTGTACATATCTTATACACCACATAGTTATGACAAGTCTCACATGCAATCTAGGTTCAGTACACAGAACCTTGAAGTCACCTGTCAGTCAATGAATTCCAGCAGCATGTCACGAGGCACCAATCTCACTTAATACATTTAGTGATGGTTTAGCCGAAACCAGTCCCGACTTTATAAAGATTTTATAGCTGTACCCAGATGTCTAGTGGTAAGTGCCAGTTCTATCATTAATGAGAGCATTGTGGTCTCAGGACAAAATGCAAGCAGGCTATGCAATGACACAGCCATAGATCTATCTATGATCCCTACACGGCGCTTTTGATGACTTTGTCCAAGAGACACTGAAATGCCCCCAAAAATATATATCCCAGCTACCTTGATAAATGGATAGTAATATTCACAGTTTGTGACCATGTCTTCTCCCCCGGTTACCCTGGAAATAAATATACTACGTGGCAATTAAATTGCCAAAAAATCGGGGAGTTGGGGGGAGGGGGGGAACAATACAACTGATGGAGCAAGGACTCACAAATGAGACTTGCTCGAATGCAATCTCCTCACAGTATTAATTTATTAATTTTGTATTGTGTATATTAACTTTGCATACACTACATGAATAGCAAGGAAGCTTGCCTATGTGTTCTAACTAACAAGTAACGCTTGTCTTTTTCTAAAATGGCCGCTAAAGCGCGGGAACCTTACTGCGCATGTCTCAACCATATCACATGGTGTGACGTCTTTCTTTGCTTGGTGGGAAATTTCTGCTTCTGCGCAGTGTGTATTAAAATGGCTGCTTGATGTTTTCACATGCTTCAGCTTGCTCTTGTATTATTATTAAATTGTCGTTTTCTTAACGCTACTAATGCGGGATAGATTTATAAGTAAATGGGAATAGAGTAGAAAGAGTGGGTATACAGTCAAACATATTATTTGTGATTTTAATATTTTCTTCTTTGACTTTTATTAGTTCGTAAACTTGGGCCTGGGGTTGGTGATCTGAAACTCGAGAGACAATGATTCTGCGCATGTGTCCTGCTTGGCTGCCAAAGAATAAAGATGAAGTCAACCTGGACGTCGTCCAAGGCCACGACCTAATGGCCGATATTGATATATTCATGTGTTCTTGCCAAACTTGCAACTATGTATATGGAAAATGAATAAACTTTGTCGTGAGACGGGTGGGAAATAAAGCCAATGTATTAAAATTGATGGGCGGTAGTTTAAAGACAAAGGTCTTCAGAATTCGAACCAAATCAATATGGTGTGAGGATCAACCCCCTGTCCCTGTCCAATCAGAAGTAGTGGTCCCATATTTTAGCAACATTAAGGGGAGGTACATGGGCGTAGAAGGGTATAATAGAATATAGCATTAGTTAATTAGTCAGATCAGGCGTTCATGCTGACAAGAAGAGCTTACTCTCAGAACGCACAGAAGAGCTCCAGACCGCTAAGCTGATCGATTGCAGACTGAATCGCTGTCCAGAGAGATCCTGAGGAGGGGGCGGCGGAGTCCATTAGAAGGAAGGCACGGGAGAATCGAGGAGAAGTCGAGTATCAGAGAGGGGAACGACACAGGCGTCATTGTAGAGAGGTCACCGGTCCTGTCCTGATCCTGGAGGAGGTCTTTGCTCTTCATCCTTCCTGGGTCCTATTCTTTCCAACTCCTTGGCCAAGGGGTTTGGTTCTCGCACTTAGGTAAATATAAATGCAACCTTAGTTGCGCTGCTGTCTCTATCTTCTCCTTTCTGAGGGACCGTCATTAATCAATAATTATTATTTTATGCTTCATCCGTGATATGCGATTAAGTACCATGTGGTTTTGAAATTTACTCTGCTAAATCTTTAGATAAACATTTTAAAACTTCCTGACTCAGTGGTTATTTCAGGATTATGTACTATAATGAATGTCACTCATTTTAAACTTCCCAATTAGCAAAGGATTCATTGGTAAGTCATTACTCTTCAATCGGAAGGTAATTGGTAGCAGGGATTTTGATAAAGAGTAACAACTGATAACCCCAGCGTAAGTATTAGCGTAGTATGAATGTATGGGCCCAAGTGAGTATCTAGTGTATGAATGCTGTTTGCTAATATCGCGCTGGATCACAACATTTCCTGCGAGTTTGGCATTTTGAGCTGGCAACTGTTTTCTTGGTTTTGTCAAAAGCAATATACAATCTCTTCATAGTTTGAACAGTAGCGGCTCCTCGAGGGAGTGCTGCGGGGCGGGGGGCGGGCCAGGGTGGGGGTAGTAAACTCCAGAATACGGGCGAACGGAGTTGAGTAACTAAATAAATAAATAAAATGAATTACATTGCGCGCTGCTTCGCCGATTTGGCGTTGCAGCGCGCGCAATGTAGTTCGTTTTATTTATTTAGTTACTCAACTCCATTCGCCCGTATTCCGGAGTTTACTACCCCCCACCCTGCCCCTCCCCCGCCCCACCTCACCGCCCCGCAGTACTCCCTCGAGGAGCCGCTACTGAGTTTGAAGTAAACGATGCAAGCTTGGAAGGGCATACGTTTCTTCCCTTTCCATTCAAGGTGACATTACTGTTTTATTTGCATAAAGATGCTGATGAACACTGAGGACATATATGTGTAGCAGCCTTTTCAACTAATTTCCGTTTTGGGACATATTTCACGAGGCTCCCAGACTTCAGTGTTCACTGTGTATGAGAGACATAAAAACACTTCACCTTTTATCAATTCACTTTAAGGTGAAGAAAGGAGATGGGGGTCTCTGTCTCTTTACTACCCAGGGGTATGTCAACCAGAACCCTTTCAAAGCATATGAGAATATACATCAGCCAACCTTAGTAATGCTAATACGGGAGTTATCTGGCATTTTATTGCAGTGCCTCCACTTGGTCGAAAACTAAAAACTTTGACATTTGCAACAATGATTCTGACATTGGTGATGTTAATTATTATTTTCTCTTTTTAAATGTTTCGTTATATCCTGTGAGGAATCCATCCAATATATTTTTGGTTCTGGCCATTACAATAAAACAATCAGCTTTAAGAAGTAGGAAGAACCCATGGAAATGACAGAGGCAACATTCATTTTGATCAGTAGTAGATTTTTCGACATGCAGTTATTAAAGATATTAAAAGTGTGATGGGCAATGTGATGGGCAAACACTCATTCCTGGCGGACCTAATTTTGCTCTGCTGAACTTTGTGTGGCGTTTTTCTGTTCCTCTTAAAATGTTATTCGTGATGTATTACCTTAGGGCTGAGGTCAATGACTCATACAAGTTCAGGTTTAGGGCCCACTTCACCTAATGAGAGAAAGCAACTTAATTATTCTGCTTCTCTCCAGGGAAGAAGTAATATTGTAGAATTTTAGGTACAATCATAAACAGGGTTCATCAGCACCCATAGAGCTGCATACCAATGCTTGGCTGTAGATAAAAAAAAATAGTCCTCTATTCATTCCTGAGTTTTACTCAAAGGCGTCTTGCCAAATATTTTCCTGGTGGAGATGAGCAAGTAGAAAAATATTATTGATTTAGGACTCATTAGTTTGAATGAATCTACATTTCAGTCTAATGCCGTGAATCAGAGATTTCTCTGGTGTAGATGATTGTATTGGCAAATATTTTAAAGTGGCCTAGATGGGGGGGCGTGGCCTGAGCCTCCACAAGATGGCCGCGTCCAGCTGAGGCTCCGTATGTCGAACCGGACATTATCTTTATATGGAGCCGTTACTGCTGAGCACGGATGCCATGAACTGAATCTACCTGGGGAGCGGGCGCAGGGGCACAGGTAGTTGTCTTTTTTTCTACTTTGAACAGCTTTTTGCCCCTGTTTTCTCCGCGCCGCGCTCTCCTCAGGAGTTCCGGCAGCACCCGCCATTTTGCCCGCGGCAGTGATTAAAGGCACTCCATGTGCTGCCTGAGGTGCGTCCTGGAGGCAGCGCTGCTGCTGCGTGTGAAGAGCTCCATGGTGACAGTGTCAGAGTCATTTTATGCTGGAGCAGTGTCCCCTACAGGCAACTTTGTGTGGAGAAGTAAACATATGGAGAGGGGGAAATGTACAAAATATGCTAATCTCAATAATTGGATTTTCTGCTAGACTTGGCCTGTATTAAAGAAATTTAACACAACTTGGAGTCACCAGCAGAGAATAAAGCAAAATTTCATGAGGGGAATGGCTTGAGCCACCACAAGATGGCCGAATCTAGCTGAGGCTCTGTGCTTTGAATGGGTTTGCCTCTCTTCGCGGAGCTTTTGCAGCTGAGCCCGGACGTCATGAACTAAATGTGCTCTCCTCATGAGTTCTGGTAGCGCCCCCATTCTGTTCTTAGCGGGCTGTGGCGGTGATTAGAGGAGGTCCTTCCACTGCCTGGATTTTGGGTATGCTTCAACTCTTTTTAGTAGCCAGCCATCAATAATTTTATGACATATTTTAGCAGTTTTTGGATCCCTCTGTGCTGGCTTTAAAACCTCTCAGCTCCAATTCGATCATTAGAGACACCTCTAGTTGCTCTGTACAGTGCTGAAGCGAAATTACAAGGTAGAGGTTTGTCTCATTTTTCCTTTTAGCAGTTTATATAGGTTTTACATCCTTTTCCTGTATTCTGCCTGTCTCTTGAGACTCTGCTATATTAATACATTCATCTATATGGAGCCTTCCTCCTCCCTCGCTCAGAAGAGTGCCTCTGCAAATATGTCTTCCCTCCGCATGACTCTAATACTGCTGCTTCTTCCAAACGCCAAAAGAAGGAACCTAACTCCCCTACTAAATCTCCATTACCCATAACACTGGAGGACCTCATGGTGGAGATAAAGCTTATGAAACCATTTGTGATTGACACTAACGCTACTCTTCAGAGGTTAGAAGAGAAGTGGTCCAATCTAGATTCGAGAGTGTCCGCGGTGGAACAGAAGATCAGCGATACTCAGGATGTGATCCCTCAGGTTGCAGCTATGTCTAAAGAGATTGCTCTTCTCAAAACGCAAACGGAGGACTTGGAAAATCGCAATAGGTGCAACAACCTTCGAATTTATGGTATTCCTGAGGGAGAGGAGGGGTCGGACATGCTCGCCTTTTTAAAAACGCACATTCCTAAAATTGTTGGTCGCAAGGACGGCACCACTCTTAATTTGCAACGTGCCCATCGCATTGGTTCTAAGCCTGGAGGTTCATCTTCTACTTCGTCAGTCAACCGCCCCAGAGGGATAATTATTCTATTTCTGGAGTACACTGAATTGTTAATGGTTCTCTCGGCGGCAAAGCAAAGAAAGCAGATGTTGTGGTCTGGTCAAAGAGTTTTTCTCTCTCAGGATGTGGCCCGTGCCACTGCTGCTCGTCGCAAGGAGTTCCTTTCTTTTCGCCCGGCCCTTTGATCCATGAATGCTAGATACGGTCTGGTGCACCCTTGCTTTTTTAAAGTCACTCATAAAGAAAGGACCTACTCTTTTGATCGTCCTGAAGATCTAAGACAATTTATTTTTCGTCATAAAGGAGAAGAGATGGACTTTGGAGGGGCCTGAGCACTGTCTCCTCCGCTCTGTCTTAGTTTCTCTTGCTTAACTTTTCCTAATCTACTGGTTCTGTTGATATTCATCCTCTTTTGTTGTTGTTAGTTGTTGTCTGTTGTTTTAATTGCTGGTTGCTGAAATTTGGCTGCCTTCTCTGGAGGCCATTTCCTATTACTTATTTGGTTTCTCTCTTTACAGATGTCTCCTGTCCCGTACAGACTCCTTTCCCTGATGTTTCCTCCTTCCTGCCCTCCCTTCCTGCTCCTAATGTTCATAGTTACTCCTCATGGGTGGTAAGTGTTAATTCCTTCATCAAGTACCCTGGTTACAGTTGTTTGCCTGTTATACATTTACCATTTTATGTTTTATATGTCGTCGGTATCTCCCTTGTTGCTGCCTCTTACTAGGTTCCCCTTTTTCCTATTTCTCTATCTAGTGGTTCCTGTTGTTTCTCATTGTCCTCGCTGGCTTTGCCATATGCCTTCCTTTTGCGGCTCCCGCCTCCTCATGATATCCTCTTTAATCTGGATATGTATTCTGTCTTTCTTGGCTGAAGTCTCCTGGCTTCTTGTCAACTTCTCTTTGTCTAACATTTATATATTTCTTCTTTCCTTTCCTTTCTTTTCCTTTTCTCTTCTTTTCTTGTTTTCCTTTTTCTGTCTCTTTCTCTTTGTCTTCTGGCTCCTTTCCTCTTTTTTCTTCCTCAAATTTATCACCTTCTACTACTCTCTTTCTTTTCGTAGCTCCTACTTTTCATCCCTTTCACATCCTTTTTTTCTTTCCGTCTTTACTTCAGTGTTACACACTTGTTGACTTCAAATTTTTGCATGTTGAGTTTTCAACTTTTTTCAATTTTAAAATACTCATGGTGCTGTTTAATCCCTTTTCCCCCTTGCAATGACTGATAGTGTTCGCATTGTCTCCTGGAATGTAAAGGGTCTACGTAATTCCATCAAAAAACAAAATGTACTTACACATCTCTCCAGATTACAATGTAAGATTGCGATGTTACAAGAAACGCATCTTAATGACAAGGATATTAACTCTCTTAAAAAACAATGGGTAGGCTTTGTGTATTGTTCCCCAGCTAAAGATAAGAAAAATGGAGTGGTGATACTATTCCATAAGTCCCTCTCCCTCACTATAGAAAGGGAGGAAAAGGATACAGATGGACGATGGCTTCTTCTTCATACACTCATAAATGGATCACCTATTTCTCTCCTCAACATTTACGGTCCCACAGGTATTGACTCACAGTTCTGGCAATCCATGTCACATACTCTTCACTCATGTTCTAACTCTAATCTCATAGTGGGTGGGGATTGCAATCAGGTCATGGACCCTTTTACCGATAGGAAATCCGCTTCTAGGTATATTCCCAATAAAATGCAAAAAACCTTTGCTAGCACAATACGTTCAAGAGGATTGGTAGATGCCTGGAGGATATATAATCCTGACTGTTTGGAATTCACCTTTTATTCTCCCACTCATAATTCTACATCTAGAATTGATTATATTTTTTTGAGCCCACATCTTCTCCCCAATTTACACCATGCTGAAATTGGATCCATACTTATTTCCGATCATGCTCCTGTCTCTTTCAATTTAGATCTTCCCTCCGTACCTTCCAAATCCCGTAGATGGCGCTTTAATAACTATCTTCTCAAAGATCCTACTTTCATTGGGCGCTTCAAAGATTTTGTGTCAGAATTCTTTCTCTTTAATGCTAGTCCGTATATGCCTTTTCATACTATTTGGGACGCTTTTAACGCGACAGCCAGAGGCTTTATTATTGACTATGTGGCTGTTAAAAAGAAACAATATCGTAAGGAGTCTGCCTCCATTCTGTTTTCCATTAAGCAACGGGAACACTCCTATTTTTCTTCCAACGATGAGGTTAATCTTAAGAACTTGGTCCAAGCAAAATTGAATTTTAATAGGAAATCCACGGAGGAAGCTTCAGGGACGTTACTAAAAATTAATTCCAAATTTTATGGCGGTCGCAATAGAGCTGGTAAATTGCTGGGGAACTATTCAAATGTCAAATCTCAAAGATCTAGAATAGTTAATATCATCGATGATAGCGGTGTTAATCGCTTTAAAGATGAGAAATGCTTTACGGACTTCTATAAGACCTTATACATCCCTGAATCTTCCCCTTCTGACGCTGCCTTGGATTCATTTTTTGATTCGCTGCCTTCCCGCCTTTTCCCCTCCCCTGATTGCTCTATATTAGATATAGATATGTCCCTTTCTGAGATTAAGTTAGCCTTAGCTAGGTTACCTAAGGATAAGGCCCCTGGCCAGATGGCTTTACCACCGAATTTTATTCCTGCTTCTCACAGACCCTTTTGCCCTATCTTTTATCTCTTTTTCAGTATTTTATTTCTCACAATGAGGCTCGGGGCTCTTTTCTTGAAGCCATGATTTGTTTAATTCCCAAAAAAGATAAGGATCCCTCTTCGTGTGCCAATTATCGCCCCATTTCATTAATCAATTTAGACTGTAAAATCTTTGCTAAGGTGTTGGCCCTCCGTATCAACCAGGTACTTCCAGAATTGATTGGCTCTGAACAGACGGGGTTCGTTAATGGAAGGACTTTAGCTGATAATTCCAGAACTTTTCTTAATATTATTCATCTGGCATCTAAGAATTCCTCCTCCGTTGCAGCCATAACCCTTGACGCGGAGAAAGCTTTTGACCGCATTCACTGGCTTTTTATGATGCGCGCCCTCAAATGGCATGGTTTTGGTCCCTCTATCCTGTCTCTTATCAATTTGTTATATTCCTCCCCAACCACTTCAGTTTTTGTTAATGGATCTCAATCTTCCTATTTCACTTTACAACGAGGTACCCGTCAAGGCTGTCCTCTTTCTCTCTATCTCTTTATCCTCTCTCTTGAACCTTTTCTTCTCTCTCTGCGTCACTCCTCTACTTTTCGAGGTTTTAAACACAAGGCAATTTAAATCAAATTTACCGCTTATGCGGATGATATTATGCTATACATTTCCGATCCCTCTACCTCTTTGCCCGCCTTCACAGATGTCTTATCTTCTTACGCCGCCTTGTCTGGATACAAGTTAAATTTTTCTAAATCCGAAGTGCTTCCATTGATCAAATATTATTTAAAAAGCATGTTCGATGGGACTGATTTCAAATGGAACGTCAATAGTATCACTTGCCTAGGAATTAAATATTCTTCTTCAATTGTGAGAACGGTTCAGCTTAATTTGGAAGATTTTCTATCAAAAGTGAATAACATGGCAGGAAAATGGTCTCCCTTATTTCTGTCATGGTGGGGTAGACTGGACGCAATCAAAATGATGATGCTCCCTGTTATCAACTTCTATCTGTCCATGTTACCAGTGAAACTTCCATTAACATTTTTTAAATCCTTTAATGGTGTTTTGAGTAAATTTCTCTGGAATAGTCGGAAAGCTCGTATCTCTCTATCTTTCCTGTCTGCCCCTAAGGATCGGGGAGGTGTCCATTTTCCCAATTTTCGCCAATATCACTCCTCCTTTTTAATCCGTCAAGCGTTACCTTATTTGTCCTCTTCGGAAGAACCCCCCACATCGGTTTGGCATAGATTAGAGAAATCCTTGAATAACCCTTTCCCTTTTTCCTCGTTAGCCAACTTCACTCATTCCCCTCGTTCCTTTAATTCCCCAACCATTTCACAATTTATTTCAACCTTCTGTCCGGTCATGCGCAAATCCCATACACCTCTACAAATGTTCCTAGACTCACCTCTTTGGCAAAATAAATCCATTAAACTTTCCAATCGTACTATTTTCTTGAAAGATTGGGCGGCTAGGGGGATTTTTCCAGGTTAAACATTTAATACAAGGTTCGCTTTTTCTTTCTCCTCAGGAAGTTCAATCTAAGGGGCATATTAACAAGGCGGCGTTAATGAATTATCGCCGCTTTAGCGTCCGTTTTCGGACGAAAAGCGGCGATAATTTTATCGCCGAATTAACAAGGACACGCTAGCGCGTGATTCCTGACTTAGCGTCCGTTTTCTGCACGCCTCCCATCGCATCGCTAATGAGATGCAAACGGGGCGTGCCTGTGAAAACAACAGGGGGAAATGTCGCTAACCCAGGTATCGCCATATTAGCAACGTGGGTTAGCGATATTTTAAATTGCGTTAAGTATGCCTTAACGCAGGAATTTAACGTCTGCTAAATTCCTGACTAAGGCATACCTAACATGGGGGTGGATTGTGTGGCTAAGACCACAGGCCCTATCGCCAAGTATATCGCCGTTTTCATGGGACATCGCTGGAAAACCAGCGATGTTCCATGGAAAACATCGCTATCACTGGAAAATTATCGCCTTTGCGCTAAGCGTTGTTAATACAGCGCTAGCATGGCGATAATTTCCAGCGATAGCCGGCGATAGGATTCCTCACGCTAAGCACGGCCAGCGATAATTATCGCTGGCCGTTGTTAATATGCCCCTAAGTTTGGCCTGCCTGCCTCCTCACTTCTTAGGTACGACTCTTTAAGATTGCTTTTAACTAATCAGTTTTCTCTCCTCTCTGGATCTCCCCCTCCGCATCAGACCCCATATTAGAACCTTTATCCACCTCTCTTTTTCCCTTCGGGCCTCTCATATCTACAAATATCTTCATTTCTCCTCCCCCAACCACCCCAAGAGTAAAGATGAACTTCTATGGGAATCTAATTTGCAGCGTATCCTCTCTATTCACACATGGAACTCTATTTGAGCACGCATTCACCATACCTCCTGTACTGCCAGTACTACCCAGACTCTTTATTATTTCTATCAGAGTTTGTTTTTAACTCCATTATCTCTCTCCAAAGTATAGTTCTGATTTATCCCCGAACTGCTGGTCTTGTAAAAACACCCCCGGCACATTTATACACTCCTTTTTTCTTTGCCCTAGCATTACCCTGTTTTGGACCAAGGTATGTGAATCAATCTCCTCCATTTGCTCTATCAACTTTCCCTTTGATATCTACTCCATATTCTTGGGAAGTAATTCTGCAAATTGGTTTGGATCTCACAGGGTGGGCATTTTTGTGGATTTGTTAATTGCTATTGCCTTTCAGGTTATTACCTCTAATTGGAAAGATACCACCAAGGTCTCTTTTTCTGCTTGGTGGAACCTTCTCTGCTATCACCACAGGCTGGATAGAGCTTCTGCCATCACATCTCTTTGAAAACAAGCCTTCTGGTCTCCACTCACCAGCTACTTATCCTCCTCTGCATTACGTAACAAAGACAGTTCCTTTGTTTTTCAACCACCATGAGTATTATGTTTCATTTATTTTATATAGTTCTTATAAGTCAATGTATGGTTCTTATTCTGTTTTCAAAAATTGTACAATGATTGTATCTTGATAGTCTTACATATGATATCTGGTAAGGATGTTGATTTCTCTTTGCTCTTTTTGGTTAGTCTTTTGTTTTCCTTTCTTTTCTTTTCTTTTCTTTTCTTCTCCCTCTCCTCTTCTTTTCTCTTTCTCTTTCTTTCTTTCCACTTTGAAAATTGTAAAATGCTATCTTGTTTTAAGGTACAACCTTTCATTATTGCTTTCATCTTTTGGTTTTAGTTTTTTGACAATTTTAGTTATTTTAAGTTTTCATTCTTCCTCACTATACATTTTGCTTGTTATTTTTTGCTATTTCTCTACAATTGTTGCTGTAATAACGTACCTATGTTCCTATTTGCTTCAATAAAGCTCTTTAAACTAATAAAAAAGTGGCCTAGATAGCAATGCCTTTGAAACAATGGTCTCGATTCCAGTATACAGAATACTGTCATTTATCACTGGTATCTTAACACCTCAAACATTATTACATTTTAATTGGGAAAGCATTTTCTACAGTTTTACACTTTGCTCCTCAAGGATAGCACATGCAAGCAGTCACAGTATGCTCCAAGAGGTGTACTATATTTAGAATGAACACACTTACACCTGTAGAATAAAAGTCAATAAATTAACATTTTAGTTACAACTTTACAGAGACATGGGATGGTGAAGCATCATGTCTTTAATGAACTGTTAATCTATAGGCCTCTGTACCCAAAAACTAATTTCTTACTATCAGTAAATGATTTTATTGAATCAGGCATGCAATTTCCTAACGACACCATTTTAGGCGATTTTAATTTTCACTTAGAGGATTTATCCAGTAGAGAAACAGAACAACTTATCAACAATTTGAGCTGCTTAGACCTCAAACAACTGATGAATACAGCCACAAAGTCAGGGGGCCATGTCTTGGATGGTATTTTCTCAAGCAACCCGGACCTGCAGCTGGAAGCAGGTCTGCCGCTAATATGGTCTGATCATAAAGCCATCAGCTTCACTTTAAAACTCCCGGCTAAAAGTGCATTAGTTGATATAACTTCGCAGGTCAAGGAATCCTGGACCTGAAATAAAATTAACTAAACTGAACTGTTGGACTTGGCCCTTTTTGCAGGATCATCCCTGAACTTTTTGCCTTCCTCCTAGTCTTTTTTCTGACCTGGTGTTGGTGGTTTTAGGACTCTGGGCACTTTAGCACTGCTGTCCAGTGTAAAGTGCATGTGCTCTCTGTGGTAAACATGGTAAGATTGGTCTACACCTGTTTGGTGTATTTAATTTACCTGCCAGTCCCTTGTAAAGTGGTATCTAAGATAACCAGGGCCAGTAAATTAAATGCTACTGGTGGGCTTGCAGCACTGATTGCGCCACCCACCAAAGTACCCTTTCAAACCTGTCTCGGGCCTCTGCCATTGCACGGCCTGTGCGCGCAGTTTACTGCTGCTGTGACGTGGCACATAAAGTGGGCGCCACGTCTGTGACCCCCCTTTTTCTACATATCAGTCACCCCTAAGGTAGGCCCTAGCTAGCCCTATGGGCAGGGTGCATTGTAGGTAAAAGGTAGGACATGTACCTTAATTTTGTGACATGTCCTGGTAGTGACAAACAGCCATTTTGGTTTCTCACTGCTGTGAGGCTGCCCTCTCATAGGAATGCATTGGAGATTCCCTGATATGTGTTTCAGTGGTAATTCCTGATATGAGAGGAGCAGCGTGGTCAAGTTTGGTATGTTTGGAATAGTAATAATAAATACTGCGTAAGGGTGTGCGCAAATTTATTATCACTATTTTAGAAATGCCACTTTTAGAAGTTGGCATTTCTGTGTGCTATGTGTCTTTGCCTGCCTGATGTGTATTGCATGTCTGGCTCTGGAGTGACAGGGGCTGGTGAGGTGTGTGGCTCCAGAGGGGCAGGGTGAGTCAGCGCTAGGCTGAATAGGCAGGTCTGCATTTGGAGTAGTGGGAGGAGTAGTCCCTGGCCCTGAATAGGTCTGTGCCTGCCTTGTACAATGGTGGCTCCGCCCCCCTGTGGTGTGTCTGGTGCCAGAGCCTAACCTGACAAAGGAGGGTGTGAGCACTGTATAGAAAGTGCTTCAGTACCCCCCAGAACCAGCTGGGACTGGTTCCACAAGCCCTGTGCCAGGGCAGAACAAAGACAAGCATGGTATAAATTGGGGCTGTGACCCCATGTCTGGGTGCTGTGGGTGCTTACTTGTACCTGCTTAGGGGCTGGAGGACTGCTGGGCATCAGGAGGAACAGCCGTGGGACCCAGTTGCTGTGTCCTGAGGGTCCCTATGTGCTGACCTGCCTGTGCCCAGCTCTGCCCCTCTGGATGTGGACTTAGCGCCTCGTGAGAGCTACCTTTTTATTCCAAGGATGAGTGAGGAGTGCTGCCTCGCTGCATTTCAGTGCCCCTAAGGAAGGGGGCTCCTGCCTACCCAAAGCGCTTCGTGGGCGAATCACAATTGTGACACTGTCAAGCCTAAAGAGGGGGGCTCTGACTTCGCTCGTAAGTGAGCAACGCGGACTGGAAGTCAGGCAGAGACTGCCTGGTTGTAGGCGGGGCTCTCGTGAGGGCAAGGAGAGCCGCACGTGGTCCCCAAGCCTGGTGCGGGCCAGTGCCTCTGGGTGTGTCTGCCCACCAGGAGTGTGTGGTGGGCTCCTTTCACCACCATTCAGAAGCGAGCTCGGGTCCCAGTGCAGCAAGAGCAGCCGCGACGTGAAGCGGAAGTCAGGCGGAGCCTGACTGTGGGCAGGGCCAGCCGGCCAGAGCGACGGAGCCTCGCGAGCTCTTCCTGCCACAAAGAGGAAGACAGGCGTGACGGTGCCTGGTTGTGGGCAGGATCCCAGCAGCAGGAGAAAGTCGAGCCTTGTGGGGTCGCATCGGCAATGGCACCCGGGAAAGCAGAGAAGTCCCGGTGAGTAGGGCTCCCCGAGGCACGCTGTTAGTGCCGAAAGCAGAGAAGAACCCCGGTGAGCGGGGGCCTGGAGGGGAGCACTGTCGGTGCCTACGGGTGCCCGCTGATTCACTTGCAAGAGGAGCCCTGGTGAGGGGGGCTCCCAAAGCACCCTGGTGGTGGCGATTTTTGGGCAGTACAGCTGCCCCGCCAGAGAGCGGGCAGCTGCAACGTCGGTGGCATTTCTTTGTGTTTGATAAGAGGAAGGGTTGAGATGCACCCCCGCCCCCCAGTGCATTGAGCACGTTGTCTTTGCTGCAGAGGCAGCTAGAGGCACTCTGTTGGTGCCTACTTGTTACACAGCTGCACCGCCTGATTGCGGGCAGCTCTAACGTTGAGGGGGCATTATTTTGGATCTCAAGAGAGACCAGGGTGAGTTACACCCTCACGCCCCCATTTCTGGCGCCGGCCTGTTGGGCCTGCACCCTGCTGCAGTGGCAGCTTAGAGCCCTGACTTTTGATGGATGAAGGGCATTGCGGGGAAGTCCCAGATGGGCCCCAGAGGAAGGCCAGTTGGCCTGTGAGCACCTGAGGTGCTGGTAGGGCACAAGGCCCTAATGTGATGCATAATATGTTTGTGCCTAATGTAATGCACAATATGGTTTATGCCTAATATGTTCTACATATGCTAAGTGTTGTGATATGATGGTTATGCCTAAGTGGTAATGCCAGTAGTTACTGGTTGTTTTATATTCACTACTTGCATTTTGATGGTTCTGACAGTGGCCCGATTGGCCCTGTCATGTATATAATCCCCTGTAAAGTACTGCCTAGTGCCAGTTAGCACAGTGTATATTTGTGATTATGATCTAATGTGTTTATGATAATACAAAGGCTATTTTTATATAACCTTGTGTGGAGTTTCTTTTGTGGTGTGCCTATTGTGTTGCTGCTGTGTGTGTGTGTTGCGCAAACGCTTTACACATTGCCTCTGGGATAAGACTGACTGCTCGTGCCAAGCTACCAAGGGGGTGAGCAGGGGTTATCTTCACCGTGTAACTCCCTTGCCTGGCTTAGGCGCAAGCCCTAGCCAACCAGAAATCCCATTTCTAACATTGGTTGTCAGCGGTGAGGGTAGGACTTGCATTTGCGCAGTACCACAGCGACAACTGGTTGCACTACAAACTCTGCATTTAGATAATCACATGTTTGGGGATTTGTTCTCCTGATTATTTTTTTCTCCTGAAAGTGTCATTTTTGAAATTTGTTTTTCTGCTCTTCTAAAGTTTGGTGACACCCCTAAAGTGTCAGTCATGTCTCACCTCGGTGATCCAGCAGTTATTGTGACAGAAAGTGCATTTAATGTAAAGAAGTTGCATAAATATAATGTGAAGGACTTAAAGAGGTTCTGTCAGGATCTTGGGTGTCAAGTGCATAGGTCCGCCAGGAAGGAGGAACTGCAGGAGGCTGTGTTGGCCTGTTGGACATCCCAAAACCGGGTGAGGGAGGATTCTGGGAGGGCGGACCCCGAGATCAGTGAGGTCTCTGAGTGAGAGGGTCCCTGACCAGCACCCCTAAAGGGAAGTGGCCCTGGAGAGTTTGAGCAGGAGTGAGAAACTGACAGGGAAGGGACGCTAGTAGGTAGCGAGGACCCCATAGATAGGGAGTCCTTTGCTGGGTCCAGTGCCGGGGGCAGTGCCCCATCCCTTTCCCTGTCCCCAGAGGAATGGGTGGATAGGAGGGAAGAAAGGGAGCATCAGCTCGCGTTGGAAAGGCTCAGGTTGAAGCTAGCGCAGCTGGGTGTGGAGGAGAAAAAGCTAGAGACTAAGAGGGTCTTAGCGCAGGAGAGGATGGCGGAGGCAGAGAAGGCCTTCACCAGGGAGAAACTAGCTCTAGAGGAAAGGTTACCCCCTGAGTGTAGTTTCAGTGGTCTGGATTCACCAGTGAGGGTGGGGTCCAGTGGTGGCAGCAATATGGAGTCCATTGTGGAAGCGTCCACTCCCAGAGCCCAGAGAATGGTACCTAGTTCCCAGGAAGAGGGTGTCACACCTGAGGGGTACAGGTTGAGGTTCAGGGGCAGTAGGAAACTGTCTCACCAGTCTTGGGGGGAGTTTGTGCATGTGTGTTGTGATGCACTGGAAGGTTGGGTGATGGGTAGCATGACGAACAATTTTGAAGGGCTGTTCAATCTGATTGTCAGAGAGCACATGTTCAGTTATTGTTTTCCAGGGTTACGCCAACACCTGTTGGAGTGTGAGTTCTCTGATCCCAGGGAGCTTGCACGGGAGGCAGACCTCTGGGTGAGTGCCAGAGGGTCTTAGGAGGCATTGGGGAGCGACCCTAAGAGGAGTGGCTCAGGTACTTCCCGGCCCAGAGTGGTGGGAAAGGTTTGTAGTAGCCCAGCTAGGTCCCGGTGTAGTGGGAGGGGTGTAGGGACTCACGTCCTGTCTCTGCAGAGAAGGAGTGAGAATGGGATGCGTCCCAAGGTGCTCGAAACTAAGTCTCTGGGCCTGGAGGGTTCCTTAAGGGAGCACCAGGTAGGGAGCCTAGGCTGTACTTGTAGCCCATCCGTTGAGGGGGATCTCCTAGTGTTAGGAGAACTTGGAGTGTCTGTAAGCAGACCTCCATCAGTTCTGGTGTCTGGCAGTGCCACTCCTAAGTGGAGGGTGCAGAAGTCCAGATGGAGGGGTGAGAGGGGGAGAAAGTTCCCAGTGGGAGAACCAGTGGTTCAGGGGCCAGCCAGAAGGGCTGAGCCTCCTAGGAGTGACCATGGTGACACCACTACTGTTTTGCGGGATCTTCGCGTACTGTCAGATGGACAGGGGTCGGGAGATCAGCGCCAGGCAGACTATGATGCAACACATGAGGTTTGTGTTACCCTTGGGGGGGCATGCGTGCTCCCCAGGAAGTCCTGGTGTGCCAGACGGGTGCTCAGCCGCAGGGTTTAGTCCCTGGGTTGGGAAGCCAGGTTCAGGTTCTGCCTGACCTGGAGGGAAGGACATCTGTAAGCAGTGTCCTAACCCGTTTGTCTTCTAGGGGTACCACTCCAGGTGGGAGGGTGCAGAACTCTGGAAGGGGGGTGCAGAGGGAGGGAGTCCTCGCCTCTGACCCCGGTGCAACCTGAGGGTTTTGATCCTAGGTTAGGAGACCAGTTGCAGGAGAGAGGTCCTGAACTGGTGGGGGAATTGTTTGGGAGGACTGATTCCAGCGTCCTGACAGTTTTTGGTTCTCAGGGTGCCTCTCCTAGGAGGAGAGTGCAGGACCCCAGAAGGAGAGGTAAGGGGAGGAGAGCCTCGCCCGTGACCTCTGGTCAGCCTGAGGGTGCGGACCCTAGGTTGGAGGATCAGTGTCAGTTTAGAACTGCGCTGATGAGAGGAAGAGTGGAGAATGGATACTATGTACCAGGGGTTACTGCCCCCCACTCTGTGAGATGGCAAGGACCAGAGACATCTGGATGGCCTAGGGCCTGTTCCTGGCCAAGGACAGCTAGGGAGTCCCAGTGGGGTACCCTGGTTGGTCTTGCGAGCTTTGACAGAGGGAACCACATGGGTTCAGATTGGCGTAGAACTGGAGTGTGCCCCTGCAGTTGCGGGCCCGAGTCCATGTTCTATCGCCCCAAGCAGGGAAGCCCATCAAGGTAATGATTGGTCTACCCTGGCTGTTGGCTGGAAGGGGGTTGTGTTGGACTTGGCCCTTTTTGCAGGGTCACCGCTGAACTTTTTGCCTTCCTCCTAGTCTTTTTTCTGACCTGGTGTTGGTGGTTTTAGAATTAAATCAGTTTTATTAGCAGAACACATGGTTAAACAGTACATTGTACCTGTGCCTACAACTCAACAGGCCGGCCACATAAAGGTCAGTGCGTAAAAGAAGAGTCAGTGGAGTATTGCAAATCGAAAAGTTCGGTACACAGCAAGCCGCCTACAACCCACTCGGGCCGGCCGCGTCAGACAAGAAAGAGAAAGCAAAAGATGGCCAAAGTTGCAAGCAAATAACAATGAAGGAGCCCAGCTGAATATAACACTTATTTGTGTCAAGAAAAAGGCTTATGGCCTTCACCGCAAGACCTGTGCTGCTAAGTCTACCTTTTCTAAACCAACATAAAAAAAACAAAAAATAACTTTTAAGAGTCAATTCTAGAAGGACCAAAAAACCCGCCCCCACCCCACCCTCCCAAACCCCCTCCGGAAAAACCATGTAGTGTAACCATGGGCTGGGTGTGGCCCATTCTAGGAGCCGGTCGAGCAATGGAAGCCCATTGGGGGGTTGACTGATCCTAGCCTCCATCATTAGTCCGGTATCAGTTTCAAAATACGCAGATATGTAGGACACGTCTACTCCCAGAACTCCATTGAGAGGATGGAGATAAAGGGGGCCCATATCTTGGCATAATTGGATTCATCCCCCAGGGGGGCACTGGACAACCTTTCCATTGCTAGCAGGGACCACAGCTGGTGAAGCCATTGTGTGTGGTCCGGTACTTTGTCGGTTTTCCATCCCCTCAGAATCACGCGATGTGCAGCATTTAATGCCAATGCAATTTGTCTACCCCTCAATGAGCGCAAGGGAAAGGTCAAGGCATTGGGAAATCCTAATATAGTGTATGCGGGGAACCTAGGGATAGTGGTGTCAAAGGCTCTATCGATCTCGTCGAGGATTCTTTCCCAGTATCTGGTGAGTTTCGGACAGTTCCACAACAAGTGAAGAAGAGTGCCAGGGCTCCCACACCCCCGCCAGCAAAGACCATCACACTGAGAGTTCCATTTGGCCATGCGGTCCGGTGTGTAGTACCAATACGATACAATTTTGTATGCTGTTTCTGTGTGGCCCATGGAGTGTGCGGTATGATGAGCCCTATAAAAAATGTCCTCCCACTCCTTGTTCGACAGTGTGCGTCCGATTTCCGTCTCCCATCGTTTCTGCCCTGCAGGCCGAACCCTGAGAGAGAAACGCGTATCTGTCCGAGATGAGTTTGTGGTCATCCTTTTTCAGAAGGAGCCATTTTTTGAATGGGAGAAAGGGCCTACTCGCCAATGGTCGTATTTGAGAGCCCGATACCCAGTGCAGCATTTGTACATGGAGGAAGCGGTCCGAGGGAGAAAGGTTATAATCGGCCGCTAGTTGGTCAAAGGGGATGTGACCCTCGAGATCAAACAGATGGCCCATCTGCTTGCAACCACCAGACACCCAGCGTATGCCCACCCCTTGTCCATACCTGGAGGGAAGTCAGGGTTTGAGAAGAGAGGAGACATAGGAGATGGAAACGTCGTGAGGCTGCTGATGAGGACACCCTATCCCAGGCTTGCATGGTGGGGTGTGTAACCAGAGAGTACAGCCCCCAGGAGCAGGAGGTCCAAGGTAGCCAGGCCTCCCTCCACACGTGACCCCCAGCCACAGTCTGATCCATGAATACCCAATGTTTCTCCGTCATTGGATGGTTCCATTCCACCAGGTAACGTAATAATGAAGCCTGAAAGTATTGATTGATATTTGGTAATGCGAGACCGCCCTCTCTCTTGGAGTGCTGCAGCAAGGTCTTCTGCAACCGAGGAGAAATCGGGCCCCAGACAAAGCGCTCTATCTCTTTTTGGATGCGGGGAGTGTTAGACCTGGTACCATTGGCGTGAGTCTCCCTTCCACTTTTTTCTGATTGCCTCCTCTGTTTTTGATCTGTTTGCTGGTTTTAGATGGTTTGGGCACTGTGCCACTGCTATTCAGTGCCACAGTGCAAGTGCTCCCTATGTTAAATTGATGCGTTGATTAGTGACTCCATGATTGGGTTATTTGATTTACTTGTCAGACCCTAGTATAGTGCACCAGGTGTGCACAGGGCTTGTAAATCAAATGCTGCTGGTGGGCTTGCAGCACTGGTTGTGCCACCCACAGAAGCAGCTTGTAAAGTGTGTCTCAGGCCTGCCATTGCAGAGCCTGTGTGCAGTCTGTGACTGCCATGTCGACTTGGCAAGTGCACCCACTTGCCAGTCCCTAAACCTTCCCTTATCTTCATATCAGACACCCCTAAGGTAGGCCCAAGGGCAGGGTGCATTGTAAGTATAAGGTAGGACATGCCCTGGTGTGTGTGGCATGTCCTAATAGTGAATTACAGCCATTTTCGTTTTTCACTATTGCAAGGCTACCTGTTCCCCATAGGCCAGAATGGGCAGTTTGATTATAACATCTTATAATCCTAACTGACCCAGGGAACATGGTAGAAAAACGAATTTAGTATGCCTGAACTCAGAATGATAAAATACATCTTTTAGTAAAGTTGGTTTTAACATTCTGTGTTTGAAAATACCACTTTTAGAAAGTAGGTATTTTCTTGCCTAACTGTCCAAGCCTGTCTCCGCTAGGTTGTGTATTGTGTGTCTGGCTTTGTGAGTGACAGGGGCTGTGGGATTCCAGGAGGCAGGGTGAGTCAGCACAGGGCTGAATAGAGAGATCTCCATGTAGAGTGGTGGGAGGAGTTGCACCTGGGACCTGAATAGGGCTGTGCCTTCCCTCCACAATGCTGGCTCCACCTCCTGTGCTGCGTCTGATGTCGCTGGCCCACACTGTCAAAGGAAAGAAGGAGTCCTGTAAACAAAGTGCTCCAGGACTGCACAGAACTGGTTTGGGCTAGGTACAGGCCCCTCTGCCTTCAGAGGACAAAGGATTTAGGGGTATAAATATTGGGGCCCTGACCCCAGAACTTTGGATCACTTCTGGAACAACAAGACGAACCTCTGCCAAGGAGAAGAACCAAAGGAAGCTGTAGGAGTTGGACTGCCCCCCTGCCAGTGTTGCTGTGTTGCTGGGTTGGCCTACAGTGGTGCCTTCAGTGCCAAGGAGAGGAGAAGGAACTTTTAAAGAACTTTCATCATCTTGCAGAATATTACTCCAAGGGCTTGAACTAGAGCTTGCCTCCTGCTGAAGTCTCAGGGCTACAAGACTTCACCACCAGCTCCCTCCTGAATTCCCTTGCTGGGGATTCTGTCTGCAGAAGCCTGCGTGTCGCTGGGAGCTGGAAGCGCGACGCAACGAGAAGAAGCGTGTCGCTGACAGAGCTGCTGCCGTCGAATCGCAGGAGAAGCGTGTCGCCGCCGCAGAGGCCGCCGCCGCATCACCAGAGAAGCGTGCCTTCATCGCAACTGACTGCCGTCGCATCACCGGAGAAGCGTGTCGCCGTCGCAACTGCCTGCCGTCGCATCAACAGGGAAGCGTGTCGCCACCGCAAGGGTCGCCATCGCATCCCCCGAGAAGCATGTCACCGTCGCAGCTGTCTGCCGTCGCATCACCGGAGAAGCGTGTCGCAGGGCCTGTCGCGGCTCCAAAGATACAGAGTTCGCCGCACGGCCGTCGGGCGTGCACGCATCGTCTTCACATCGTCGCATCGCACCAAGGGCGCACTTTCATCGCATCGCACCGGATCGTCGCACCGCATCGAGGCGCTTGCTCGCCGCATCGTCCTCCCTGCGGACCCTTTGTTTGTTTTGCGTTACGCATCCCAGGTACTTTTGAGAGAAAAGTGTTGCATTTACCATCAACTTGAACTAAGTTACTTCTACCATCTTTTAAGTCTATTGTTGAGTACAGTATTGTGGATTTTTGTCATTTGTGGTCTTGTGTTAAATCTATATAAAGAATACTTATTTTTATAAAACCTGTGTAGTGTCCATCTGTAGTGTTTTCACTGTATTACTGTATGTGTTCACAAATGCTTAACACACTGCCTCTGAGATAAGCCTGTCTGCTCGTGCCAAGCTACCAAGGGGGTGAGCAGGGGTTATTTTGGTAGTGTACCCCCCTTACCCTGACTAGAAGCAAGGGTCCCTATTTGGTCAAAGGTGTATACCATTGCCAACTAGAGACCCCCAGTTCTAACAGGGAGCATACCAGGAGGTGGCCGCAAGGGAAGGGTTTGAAAAATATAGAGTGCTCGCGGTAAAATAGTCATCTTGACAGCGGCTAGCCTACCTAGCTAAGATAAGGGACAGACGCTGCCAATGGGATAGGTCCTTGCGTATGCAGGAAAGTAAGGCAGAATAATTTGCTTCGGATGTTTTACTGAGGCTTTTGTGCAGGACCAAACCCAAATAGGAAATACCGTCAGCTACCCAATCAAAGTCGAACTGTGCCTGAAGGGCATCCACCATTGACTGAGCAACAGTCAGATTGAGAACCTGCGATCTCTGTAGATTCATTTTGAATCCGGAAACTTGGCCGAAGGCCTTCAGATCAGCCACAACAGCCGGCATGGAGGTCAATGGATGTGCCAAAGAAAAAATAATGTTGTCGGCATAGAGACTGACCAGATGCCGATCATCTCCGAATGGAATGCCCTGCGCGTTAGGATTATCTCGAAGTCTTTGAGCCAAAAGCTCCATATAGAGAGCGAAGAGCAAAGGGGAGAGGGGGCAGCCCTGCCTAGTCCCTCTCCCTACCGCGAAACCCGTCGAACATACCCCATTCACCTTCACCGCCGCGATTGGAGTGCTATATATGCTCGCAATCCATCTATGGAACCGAGTTCCCAGGCCAAATCGTTCCAGTGCGGCAAACATGTACGGCCAATGAACCCGGTCGAAGGCCTTTTCGGCATCGATCGACAACAACAGCGCCTCCTCCTTGGAACGCTGCACCTTATCGATAAGATGACAGAACCTCTTCGTATTATCTCTGCATTGTCGACTTGGTACGAGCCCTGCCTGATCTGGATCGATCAGTCCAGGCATCAAAGGATTCAATCTATGAGCCAAGACACTAGAGAAAAGTTTGGCATCAACGTTTAGTAGTGAAATCGGGTTGTACGAGCTACAGTACGCATGGTCTTTTCCAGGCTTGGGTATAACCGTGATCGAGGATTGCAGCATCGTGGCCGTAAGGGTGCCGGTTTCTGCAAATGAATTAAACAGCCGGGTGAGCAGGGGGGCTAGCTCGGCACAAAAAGTCTTGCAGGAAAGCGCGCTAAATCCGTCGGGCCCGTCGCTTTCAAGGGTTTCAAGCGGGCGATGGCGGAGATCACCTCTTCTATCCGTATAGATGCTTCCAAACCCTCTGTCTCATTAGGCAGAAGTGGGGTAATCGCTGCGCCATTCACATAATCATGTGGGTCAGACAGAGTGAGAGACTCTGTAGAGTAGAGATCCGAATAAAAAGCCCGGAAAGTATCAGCTATACCTGAATCATCTGTGATCTCTGATCTTTCAGTGCCGTGCACTGATTTCACCGCTTAAGCGTGCTGTTTACTGCGTAGACAGTGTGTAAGCATGCGTCCCCCCCTGTTCGTACCCACAAAGAACTTATGCTGCAGGCGGATCACCGCATGTTCGGCCCTATCTAAATCTAGGCGTCGGAGCTGGAGCCGCTCCCGTTCGAGTTGACGCCAGACCCGAGGGGCTCCTGTGCGTTTCTGAATGGCCTCAAGTTCCTTGACTTTGGATTCGAGCTCCTCACGCTTGGCTTTCCGGGTCTTATTGTCATGCGCCGCTTAGCTATTAATGCTCCCCGAGAAACCAATTTAAGAGCTTCCCAGCCTGAGGCCAGAGCTGTGGAACCATTATCATTTATTGCTATATAGTCCGCTACGGTACGTCGTACGTCTTCCACCACAGAGGGGGACGACAGCAAAGAATCCCGCAAGCGTCACTGCGAAGTAGAGGAAGCCGTTAGCGGTAGCTGTAGTGTCAGGGTAATATGTGCTAGATCTGAAAGGGAACGGGCTGCAATAGAAGAGGTCCGGGCGCAGTCCCAGGCTGCCTGGGTGACAAGGAAATGGTCCAGGCGGGCGTACGACATATTGGCCGCTAAATAGTGCGTGTAATCTCTTTCGGCGGGATGTAGACAGTGCCAAGCATCCCTAATCCCACAATCCTCCATCCAGACCTTCCCTGGTGCAGAGAGAGCCCCTACCCCTCCTGTTCTGGCGCTAGAGCGGTCAAGCCCCGGGTCCATAACCAGATTCAGATCCCCGCCCACCACCATTGGATCGGGAGTATGTAGAACCTCGGCCATAGCCTCAATCAGAAACCTTTCTTGATGTTCATTTGGGGAGTAAATAGAAGCCACTGTGAAGTTAGTAGGACCAGATCGAAATCTCACCGCCAGTAGGCGCCCCTTGATCTCTGCCACAGAACCCAATGTTATGCCCTTAAAGCGCCTGGAAAGCAGAATAGCTACCCCACCCTTCTTGCCACTCCCCGAAGACCAGAATTGAAAGGGAAATTCATTGGACTGCATCCTATGTGTGTCCTTAGGGAGTAAATGGGTTTCTTGTAGCAAACATATGTCCCCTTCAGAATACTCTCAAAGGGACAGGATTGCCTTTTGCTCTGGTAGGGTTATTAAGGCCACAGATGTTTTTTAAATTGACTATTTTTATCTCCATTTACCCTGAAAAGGCGAAAGAGCTGTGTAGCTGAAGCTATGGGACCGCAGGGACCGGACAGACCGTGGGAAATGCGAACCAAAAAGGAGTGTATTAGCAACCCAGCATTGAAAGACCTCTATGGGAGAAATCACCGGAGAGGGGACCCACCCTACCCTACCCTAACACAATTCAAACCAAATCAAAAACAATAATCAAACTGTTGAAAGTAGCACATAATGTCCATCCCAAGAGGGGGGCCAGTAATAATGGGGCTGCCCAACGAGCAAGGGACTATACCAATCTGCTGGGAATAAGTTCCTCCGTTCCCGCCAGGGCCAGTCGTAGGAGACCCAGACTCAACCGCGCATTACCTCAATCGTTAGTGTCCAGGGTGCCCCCATCCCCTCCAGCGAAGGACTGTAGTACCGCAGAGCGTTCTTTGTCCATCGTGGCGGGGTCAGGGCAGAGGCGATCCAGTCTCAAACCCGCCCCAGGGCCACGTCTAGGAACCACGGGGCCCCCAACCCCGAAGTGGCAGGGAGAGAGGGCAGGTTTTCAATGTCCAAATTCAGAAGCTTACACGCCTCGGTCAGGGAGCGGAGTTGGCGAACCTTCCCATCGTAGCGAAAGATAAGACGAAACGGGTGGCCCCATGAGTAAGTTATACCATCCGATCTAAGATGGTTGGTCACTGGATGAAAGTCTCTTCACTTTTGAAGGGTGCTTGCCGCCAGATCCTGGTAAAGTTGTGGCGAATGGTCTCTAAAATGTAGGGGCTGACAGGACCGGGCCGCCCTGAGAATCTCCTCCTTCACCTTAAAGTCATGTACGCAAATAAGAACATCGGCTGGGGGGGGTTGGGCTGTCGAGGGGGGCCCACGCGGTGACACCTGTCAATTTTGACTGTGGACTCCTCGGAGGTGTGCAAAATGGCACGGAAAAGCGCTTGGACGTACCCCTCAAGATCCTCACCTTCCGCTCCAGTAGGGACCGCTCGGACACGAACATTATTCCATCTAGACCTATTCTCCAGGTCCTCTGATTGTGCTTGGAGTCCTAGATGCTGGTCCTGTAGCCGTATTATTTCTTGCTGGAGGGCGGCAATTTCCTCATCTCTAACTGTCATCGAGTCCTCCAAAGCAGCAACACTCTCGCCCACCGCATCCACGTCTCTTCTGACTTCCCGGAGGTCGGCTTGCAGTCTGTCTTAATGGCCATGATGTCTTCACGCTGGGAAGCAAACAGGGACTCCAGAAACTCCCTTATGACCACCCCATCCGGGCCCTCTCCTCCGGCAGCTGTGCCAGCGTTCTGTGAGTCCCCATCAGACTTCATCAGGAGGTCCCGCACCGAGCAATCCTTTTTACTTTAAGCCGTCGCCATGGGTGTGTCGTGGCGTAGCCCTGCACGTGTTAAGCATTGGCTTTAGATCGTAAAAAATGCACAGGCTTAGGTGAACTCCTGCAAAGGGTCAACGTCTCTCTGGAATCCCTCTGAAACCCCACACTGCAGAGTAGTTTGCATAGCCGCTCACCAGGGGCCCCACGCAAGTCTAAGCCAGTACACTGCGCAGTCCAAGGGGCACCACTTCTCCCATGTGAAACTACATCCAAGGGTCGCAGCTCCCCTGGTGGGAGACAACCAGTGCCAGCAGGAAGATCCCTGTCTAAATCCAATGGGCACTAAGGCAGTAAAAGTGCACCACCTAACATTGACCTCTG
Organism: Calotriton arnoldi; assembly: GCA_963921515.1. Taxonomy (NCBI): domain Eukaryota; kingdom Metazoa; phylum Chordata; class Amphibia; order Caudata; family Salamandridae; genus Calotriton; species Calotriton arnoldi. Next base: position 230,921 of record CAWUFW010011955.1, on the reverse strand, counting down.
CACTGTGCTGTCAAGCCTCCACCAGCCACGCGCGCCCCACTGCTATAGGGGATCCGGTAGTGTGTCTCTATCGCCACCTGGCAACATCAATATGGGCGTACTCCTTCCCTGAAGCTACGTCCCCAAAGCCAATGTGCCCTCCCTGCAGGCCGCAAACGAGAGGGATACAAGTCCTCGGTGAGGCTAAGTTCCTCTGGACCTCGTCACATCCCCCAAGGCGCCCCCACCGCAGTCCCCGGGAGGAGGCCAGTAACACTCACCCCCTCGGGCAGCAGCCGTTGTTCTCGGAGGTACAGAGTCCTCTGGCTAGGCCAGCTCCCTCTCTTCCAGAGCACCGCTGGGGGGGGGATTCACCAGCCCCGAAGTCACACGCCTCGTATGTATGTTGGGCCGAGTAGCTCCAGAGTCCGATACGACACTGTCGGACTCCTCACCCAGCCGCCCTGGGGTACCAGGAATCGCAGGTGCCACCGGCGTGCCCAAGCAGCATGTCCGGCAGAAGGGGAGGGGCCGGGCACGGCCTGCCGAGCTGCCTGGTGCAGCACTCGCCGAGATGCGGCAATCTGCCAGGCAGAGGCAGGGGCCGGAAAGCGGGGCTCCTCAGTGAGGTGGGTTGGAGGGCCCCTCCCTGGACGGCAAAAGTAACTTCCTCTCCTGTGCAGCAGCGGGCCGCGTGGAAATCAGTCGGGTCCCAGGGCCTGCTGTGTCGGACCCCGCGCTACGCCACACAGAGCCCGACGGGTCAAGCTGAAGTGGCTACCCGCTCCGGCAGGCTGGCAGGTCCTCCTCAACGTTGCACCGGGACTGCTGTGACGGCCCCCCACCACCAGCAAAGATTCAAGGCGCTGGGGGGTGCAAAGGCAATGCTGCAGGCCTGGCGGGAACGGAGCTCGAGCGAGATGCGTCCGCTCACTCCGCCATCTTGGCCACGCCCCATGTTGGTGGTTTTAGGACTCTGGGCACTTTAGCACTGCTGTCCAGTGTAAAGTGCGTGTGCTCTCTGTGGTAAACATGGTAAGATTGGTCTACACCTGTTTGGCGTATTTAATTTACCTGTCAGTCCCTTGTAAAGTGGTATCTCAGATACCCAGGGCCAGTAAATTAAATGCTACTGGTGGGCTTGCAGCGCTGATTGCGCCACCCACCAAAGTAGCCTTTCAAACCTGTCTCAGGCCTCTGCCATTGCAGGGCCTGTGCGTGCAGTTTACTGCCGCTGTGACATGGCAAATAAAGTGGGTGCCACGTCTGTGACCCCCCTTTTTCTACATATCAGTCACCCCTAAGGTAGGCCCTAGCTAGCCCTATGGGCAGGGTGCATTGTAGGTAAAAGGTAGGACATGTAGCTTAATTTTGTGACATGTCCTGGTACTGACAAACAGCCATTTTGGTTTCTCACTGCTGTGAGACTGCCCGCTCATAGGAATGCATTGGGGGATTCCCTGATATGTGTTTCAGTGGTAATTCCTGATATGAGAGGAGCAGCGTGGTCAAGTTTGGTATGTTTGGAATAGTAATAATAAATGCTGCATAATGGTGTGCGCAGATTTATTATCACTATTTTAGAAATGCCACTTTTAGAAGTTGGCATTTCTGTGTGCTATGTGTCTTTGCCTGCCTGATGTGTATTGCATGTCTGGCTCTGGAGTGACAGGGGCTGGTGAGGTGTGTGGCTCCAGAGGGGCAGGGTGAGTCAGCGCTAGGCTGAATAGGCAGGTCTGCATTTGGAGTAGTGGGAGAAGTAGTCCCTGGCCCTGAATAGGTCTGTGCCTGCCTTGTACAATGGTGGTTCCGCCCCCCTGTGGTGTGTCTGGGGCGAGAACCTAAACTGACAAAGGAGGGTGTGAGCACTGTATAGAAAGTGCTTCAGTACCCCCCAGAACCAGCTGGGACTGGTTCCCCAAGCCCTATGCCCGGGCAGAACAAAGACAAGCATGGTATAAATATTGGGGCTATGACCCCATGTCTGGGTGCTGTGGGAGCTTACTTGTACTTGCTTAGGGGCTGGAGGACTGCTGGGCGTCAGGAGGAACCGCCGTGGGACCCAGTTGCTGTGCCCTGAGGGTCCCTATGTGCTGGCCTGCCTGTGCCCAGCTCTGCCCCTCTGGATGTGGACTTAGCGCCTCGTGAGCGCTACCTTTTTATTCCAAGGACAAGTGAGGAGTGCTTCCTCGCTGCATTCCAGTGCCCCTAAGGAAAGGGGCTCCTGCCTACCCAAAGCGCTTCGTGGGTGCTTCACAATTGTGACACCGTCAAGCCTAAAGAGGGGGGCTCTGACTTCGCTCGTAAGTGAGCAACGCGGACCGGAAGTCAGGCAGAGGCTGCCTGGTTGTAGGCGGGGCTCTCGTGAGGGCAAGGAGAGCCCCACGTGGTCCCCAAGCCTCGTGCGGGCCAGTGCCTCTGGATGTGTCTGCCCACCAGGAGTGTGTGGTGGGCTTCTTTCACCACCATTCAGAAGCGGGCTCGGGTCCAAGTGCGGCGAGAGCAGCCGCGACGTGAAGTGGAAGTCAGGCAGAGCCTGCCTGTGGGCTGGGCCGCCCGGCCGGAGCGACGGAGTCTTGCAGGCTCTTCCTGCCACAAAGAGGAAGACAGGTGTGATGGCGCCTGGTTGTGGGCAGGATCCCGGCAGCAGGAGGAAGTCGAGCCTCGTGGGCTCGCAACGGCAATGGCACCGGGGAAAGCAAAGAAGTCCCGGTGAGTGGGGCTCCCCGAGGCACACTGTTGGTGCCGAAAGCAGAGAAGAACCCCGGTGAGTGGGGGCCTGGAGGGGAGCACTGTCGGTGCCTACAGGTGCCCGCTGATTCACTTGCAAGAGGAGCCCTGGTGAGGGGGGCTCCCAAAGCACCCTGGTGGTGCCAATTTTTGGGCAGTACAGCTGCCCCGCCAGAGTGCGGGCAGCTGCAACGACGGGGGCATTTCTTTGTGTTTGATAAGAGGAAGGGGTGAGATGCACCCCTGCCCCCCAGTGCATTGTGCACGTTGTCTTCACTGCAGAGGCAGCTAGAGGCACTATGTTGCTGCCTACTTGTTACACAGCTGCACCGCCTGATTGCGGGCAGCTCCAACGTTGAGGGGGCATTATTTTGGGTCTCAAGAGAGACCAGGGTGAGTTACACCCTCGCGCCCCCATTTCTGGCGCCGGCCTGTTGGGCCTGCACCCTGCTGCAGTGGCAGCTTAGAGCCTTGACTTTTGATGGACGAAGGGCATTGCGGGGAATTCCCAGATGGGCCCCAGAGGAAGGGCAGTTGGCCTGTGAGCACCTGAGGTGCTGGTAGGGCGCAAGGCCCTAATGTGATGCATAATGTGTTTGTGCCTAAAGTAGTGCATAATATGGTTTATGCCTAATATGTTCTACATATGCTAAGTGTTGTGATATGATGGTTATGCCTAAGTGCTAATGCCAGTAGTTACTGGTTGTTTTATATTCACTACTTGCATTTTGATGGTTCTGACAGTGGCCCGATTGGCCCTGTCATGTATATAATCCCCTGTAAAGTACTGCCTAGTGCCAGTTGGCACAGTGTATATCTGTGATTATGATCTAATGTGTTTATGATAATACAAAGGCTATTTTTATATAACCTTGTGTGGAGTTTCTTTTGTGGTGTGCCTAGTGTGTCGCTGCTGTGTGTGTGTGTTGCGCAAATGCTTTACACATTGCCTCTGGGATAAGCCTGACTGCTCGTGCCAAGCTACCAAGGGGGTGAGCAGGGGTTATCTTCACCGTGTAACTTCCTTGCCCTGACTAGAGTGGTGGTTTCTGCCTGGCTTAGGCACAAGCCCTAGCCAACCAGAAATCCCATTTCTAACATGAACGTATTGACATCTTAGCTACATCTCAACTTCCCTCACAAATTATTCTAATACAGCCATAACTAACTATTCTGAATGGATTAACTCAGCGATTACGAAGTTAGCCCTCCTTAAGGCCTTTTAAAACCATAGAAATAAACCCACTGTTCCTTGGTTTCCCCCCAAAGTAAGATCACTTACACATAAATCCCAAAGGCAGGAGAAAATATGGTGTGAAAACTACAGCCTAAATGAAATATATAAATAAAAACGATTTATCCAAGAATGTAAGAACCTGATTATCTCTTAGAAAGCAAACTTTCATAATGAGAAAAACAACTTTAAAACAGTTAAAACTCTTTCTAGCCTCAACTTTAATAAGTCTATGACACCAAATCAATCCCAATGTGACAAATAAGCTGAATTCTTTCAAGGCAAAGTAGAGGAAGTCTATGGTGAACTCAACTCTAGCAGGGATATCAATAAGGCTCGATCCAGGACCGACTCTTTAGGCACCATGAACAGTCAGCTTACTGAGTTCCCCCTCCTGAAGGAAGAAGAGGTGGTTGAACTAATTGAAACCACCAAGTCAGAGGCCCCCTCTGGTCCTTGTCCCCCCAAAAACTCTTCACGATATAGCAGGCACAGTAGCAGTCCCCAGTACCCACTTATTGCATAACATCATTGTTTCTGGATAATTTCCCAATGATTAGAAAAAGGCACTCATTTTTCCTCTGATAAAAAATACGTCCCTCAATCCCGATGAGGTAAAAAGTTACCACCCCATCACACTCTTGACGACGCAGGCAAAAATTCTAGAAAAACATCTCAACACTGAACTGTCAATCATTCTAGATAAAAATAAAATGCTGGATGGCATGCAATACGGTTTTAAAAAAACAAATAGCATGGAATCGGCTTTGATAGTCGTCACAGAGGAAATTAGATCGATCGTAGACAAAGGGGGAAGGCTGCTGTGATCCTTTTGGATCTATCTACAGCCTTTAACACTGGGAGCTACACTGTGCTAATAGATGGTCTAGGTAAGATTGGTATTAGCGGGTCAGGTTCAGATCTGCTCCATTCCTTTCTCACTAATAGAGAACAGTCGGTCTCCCTTGGAGAATTTACATCCAAATCCATTTCTTGTGGTGTCCCTCAAGGGTCCTCACTGAGCCCCACGTTCTTCAGTGTTTACGTAGTTCCTCTAACTAGGCTGATTCGCTCTTTCGGTTTCTCAACAATATCGTATGCAGACAATACACAACTTGTGGTGTCCATCACAAGTGATGTTGATGTTCTAAACGCTTCAACAGCTGCATGAGTGAAGTAGTAAGATGGATGAGAGATAAATTTCTCAAATTAAATTCAGAAAAAGCCAAGGTCTTCCTGCTTGGGAATGAGACCTTCTTCTGGAACATGTCCTGGTGGCCCTAACATCTGGGCCCCCTTCCATCCCAGTTCTAAAAGTTAGGAACCTGAGAGTAATTTTTGATGCAAATCTCACATTTTCAGATCAGATCAATAAGCTCACCTCCTCTTGCTTTCTCCTCTTAAGAGCTCTGAGAAAGATCCTCCCGTTCATCCCGTTTGGTCTTCAGAAAACGGTAATCACTGAACTGGTGCTTTCCAGGTACAATTACTGTAATGCCCCTTATATGGGCATCCAACAATGATCCCTGAACAAATTACAAATGCTACAGAATGCAGCAACTCATCTCCTAATGACAATTCCAAAATTCAAATCAGTATCTCATACACCAGTTGAGTGTAGGAAAGTGCCTCTTTTTGAATGGTTAGCCCCCACTTTTTGCCTATTGTGATTTCGAACTGTAAGCGCACTGGGTTCCTGCTTACCTGTTCCCCAGTGCCAGATCTCTTTCCCAAAACACTGTGCCACGATTGGCACAGCTTCAGCTACACCTGTAAGCCCCTAGTAAATGGTACTCCTGGTACCTAATGCATAGGTACTGAAGAGGGTCCTCTGTGGCTTCAGCCCTGGCTGTGCCACCCCAGGGCCCCCTCACCATGCCTATCCACTCTACCATTGCAGGCAGCGTGTCTTGGTGCAGGAACATCCAAGGAGTCAACATAGCACACAGTCCTGTGTGCCATACCAACCATACACTGCATACGGTAAGTCACCCCTAGTGCAGGCCTTTAGCCGAAAGGCAGGGTGCATTATATCCTATGTGTGGACATATCAGTATGAGCAGATGTACCCCTACAAGGTCCAGTCCCCTCTGTGATGTTGTAAGTGAACAGGGAAGCCTTAAAGAGTACATGGGCTGGTTACCTGTCAACAGGAGTTTCCGAGCTCCATGATGGCTTCACTAATTTCTAAGATGTTTGGCACCAAACATCTTGTCTTAATAAATCCTCACTGATGCCAGTGTTGGGTTTATTAATAAATTCACACAGGAGACACTTTTAGAGGGTCCCCTAAAACCTAACCAAACACTAGTGGGATCTCTGGCTGGTTTTTACCAGCCTGCCCCACCAGTCATGTTTCTGACCTCATGGGGTGAAAGCCAGCGCAATACCTGCTCTGGGTGGGGGTGTTTCACACCTCCCTCAGGACATGATGGCCTTCCCGGGGGGAAACCTCAAAGCCAATTCCGCATTTGAAATTCAACCCAGGAAACCCCAGATAGTGGGGGAGGCCAAGCCCCCTTTCCCGCTCCACTTTTGGTGGGAGGAAAGGTGGAACAGTTAGTTAGATGAGGAGGAGGGTCCCCCCTCAGCCTGTGCCACACCTAGGGTGGGGCAGGTGAGGGAACCTTTCTCCAGAAATTCTACCATCTTGAGATGGTTAGAAAACCTCCAATCAGGGCTAGGGTAGTGCCTCTTCCCACAGGAAGTGGTCACTAGAGGGTGTAGACACCCTAAAGGTAAGTAGCCCATTGGCTACTACCTGTCTCCCCTTTAACACCCCTACATTCAGTATTTAGGTGGCTCCCCAAGATCTGAACCTCACATTCATCAGACCAAAGAAGACGAGAACAAAAGAAGACCTGCTAAGCGAAAACAAAAGCCCTGCTGCAGAAAGAAAAGGAGCCAAAGCCTGCCAGTTGCAAGAAGGACTCAACAATCGCTGCTGCTGTGTGGTCCTGAAACCTGAGAGGACTTCAAGAACCCTGGAACACCTCCAGCCTTTGAGAAATCACTGAGAAGCTCCCTTGGAGTGAAGGTATCACTCCCCTGCACACCGCAGGCACCGAACCCTTGAAGTCCGGTTTCTTGACTTTATGCTCTTCGACTACCTCAATGCAGCACCAAAGTAGTAAGAGGAACAACAGCTCCGGAGGGTCAGATCTGCCTTTCCACCGAGTTTGGAGGCACCACAACCAATATGCGGGGTACCAGACCCCCAATGGTTAAAACCAAGAAAAATAGTCCACTCCGGACTCCCTAAGCACCAGAAGAAAGCACCCATTGAGGGACGTTGAGACATCCAAGCCCCACTTCCCAAGTGGCCCAGCTGTCCAGAGACCGCCTCTCCAAGTTGCCTGCTCCTGACCGTGAGAACCCTGAAGACACACGAAACCCAGCTGACCAGTTCGCTCTGTACTCGGCTCCACCGGATCCAGCACCGACTAGCCAGCTCTGATCCCATAGTCCTCAGGCCCTTGCGACCTCCTCCCTCTATGGAAACCCTCCGTACTTACCTATAAGTCCACCTGTGCAGGGCATTTCCAAGTGGCCCCCATTGGTCTTTGCACACCAGTTTCCAAGACACTCAGCACTCTGATCCCGCCCGATCCGGGATGCTCCCGAACTTCTCCTGCAGGCACTTTGGACCTGGTTCCGATGTTGAACTAAAATGACAAGGTGAACTTCATGAAAGGATTGCCTAGTTTTATATGCATTTTTCCTCTTTTTCCCCATTGATTTCTATGGTGAGTAATTGCGCAAAAAAGTGATATATTTTCCAAACTTTGAAAAATTGTAACTTCAAAAGTACTTACCTTAGAACTGTGTTCTTGGTCTTAAAAGATACATAAAAATTGACTTTATTTTTATTTATTGTCTCGGATTTATTCTTGAGTGTGTTTCTAATTTATTGTCTCTGTGAGTACAACAAATGCTTAGCACTACCTTCTGATAAGCCTAAGTGCTCACCCACACTACTACAAAAAAACATTAGAATTATCTGCTTTTACCGCTGTGTACCATTTTGGGATTCTCTGGACTCTCTGTACGGTGTACACACTAGAAAGAGTGCCAGCTTCCTACATTGGGATACACCGGCTTCCTGTCAGGAAGCGAGTAGCCTTCAAGGCACTCTGCATGGCTCACAAATCGCTTCATAACACAGGTCTTGACTGTCTTAGAAATAAATTCAAGTGGTACATGCGTAGGAAGGCTCTCCGATCAGCTGTGTCCAGAACAGTGGCATTTCACAAAATAAACAAAGCCTCATGGGGCGGCAGAAGCTTTGTTTCTCCTACTTGTAAACTCTGGAACAAACAACCCAGACATCTCAAAGCCCAGTCCAATCTTACCTGTTTCAGGAAACAACTTAACACTTGGCTCTTCTCAACCTTCTTTCCCTATTAGTTTACAGCTGAATAATTTAGCAGATGCTAGCGCCAAGAGGCCTTTGGGCATTCGCATGTTCTCCAAACAATATCAACTTTAAAAGGCACAGACCTTTATTTAGATAAGATAAGTTGCTTTGCAGTTGAAATGAGTATACAGAAAATTAGTCGTGGGTTGTCCTAACAGCTTCTGGAGTGACAAACAATTCCAAATACTATTATAGCATTTATGTTTGAGGTGCTAATTTCTAAATTCTGTGGTGCCATTTGGCCATTAGTAGGTAAAAAATATAGGTTTTGAAATACCAGGACACCTTAAAAGGTTCTTGATATTCTTATTATGTTTGTTTCCTCCAGTCAATCAATGTGGTAAATGTGGCACACAGAATTGAACAATGCATCAAGCTTGCTAAAGTAAGTCAGAACAGCCTCAGTTGTCTTGGCATCCCTGCGCCCAACGCTGGACCGTTCTGTCAGTTTGATCTTTGTGGCTCATTTTACTGAAACACATATCAAATACTGGCATGTCCAGGACAAAGCCACCCAAACCAGAGCAGATATCCCATAAATATAGTTTTTTGTGCCAAAGACTAGCTCCCACAATACCCTCATCTCTAGTAAATGGGCTATCAGTGAACAAACATGATCCAGCGCCCAGGTCATAGTTCAAATAGGTGACCAACTATTTACTTTGTCCCTCCTTTTGTAAGAACAACATCATCATACTGATACACAAATAGGGAAACACTAAAATTAGAAACTCCTAGAGTTCAATTAATATAATTCTAGCTGGAGGGCAATAACATAGTTACCTCCATAGAAAGGCAATTTCAGGTCCGGTCTCTCTCTAAAATATTTTAGGAGCCATTCACCATGAAAGTAGTAAATCTACACCCATAAAAATACTTTCAGAAACAAGTACAGATTTACTAAATTTTGTAACTCACAAACATTTCTAGTAGTGTAACTGTGAATCGGCACCAGGCAATGTTAAAAGTGCCTATGCAGGCAACCTGTTTGATTAGAGAAAATAAAGTTCTAAAGTGGGCATTTGTTTTCCCAACACAAAATAAATGACCCAATGCATAGGCTGTTTTCTCCCTGCACATGGAGGATGTACTACATTTTCTCTGATCATGTCGTCATACCATCCGTGGGAGATTTGTTCAGGAAAAATCAGTGATGGTCACTCCTCCCCATTGGGTGGGTGACCACTAATACAGCACAGTGGTCCTATGTCAGACTGTCAGTGGGTTAGGCAATACAGTCAGTAAAGCCAGCTGAGGCTCTTCCAACTGTAACCCATTGGTCTCCTGACTTCTAAATGGGTGGGCAAACCTACGTTTGGTGAAGCAGGAGAACTGCCACTTTCCAGCTTCCCCCTGCTCTGCCAAACTCTAAACAAGACCCTACGAGAGGGAAAAGCACAGTGAACCCCCATCACACCCAGAGGCACAGTTTTAGTTTAGGAGTTGTAGTCAATATGAAAGAGAACAATCAAGGTTGATTTGTAGAATCCAGAAATGAATTAGATAAAAGAGTTCCTGGCCTCATTTGACTTGCAGTACATTTTTATGCCCTTGCACAAGCCTTCTAATACCTCAATTATTCTCAATGTAGAAGGCAGGGTTCCTAGCCAATGCAATAGGTAAAATACCATCACCATTTACTTTTCTCAAGTAAACTAAGGAGATAATTGCAAAGATGTCAACTATCCCGTGCCAGGCAGTCCGTATAATCTAGCTCTGGGCACTGACAATGTTATACAAAGTGGTAGAAAAGTTGAGGTCCAAATTGCCTTAAATCTCTAATTGGAGACCCCATGATCTGCCTTCTCGGCTACTTGAAGGACACACCTAACACACACCAAAGCTTCACTTCGATGCTACTCCTTTTTGCGAAACAGAGTGGCAATGCACTGGGACAGGAAGCCGGTCTGACTATTCAGGCTTGGCTAAATGATGTATCCCACTGCCAGGAAATAACTCTCTGCATTCTGGGATCTTATGCCATCGAACCCATTCCCTTCCTGCATCACCCATAATATAGGCTGAATATCTTATTGAAGCACATCATTATCACTGAATGTGTACTGCTTTGTCAACAAATCTCCTTTTGCTTATGTTAAACATATCTTGAATCTATGGTATCTGCATCAAACCTTATTTTGGTCACTGTAACCCCAGCATCATGACTGGCAACATTGTTGTGTATTGTTTATTGCAAAATGCCAATAAATAAAATAAATAGAAAAATCTCTAAATGGAAGCATTATCAGGTAAGATCAGCACAGTGACCCTAAGGTTGTCAACAACTATTCAAAAGGTTGAAGCTGCCCCATAGGGACAGGTTCTACTCTCTGAATCAGATAATATCCTATGTCAGGTGATAGTATCCGTTCAATGATTTGCAACAGCAATTGAGTCACAAGCCACTGATATATTTAATTGAAAATAGCACAGAGGGGGGCTCCCATTTATGGCTTTCAATCCTATTCCTCTTTGTGATTCATAATGAGCTGCAAATGTTGCTTTGTGAGTTAGAGCAACTTTTCCGACTCACAAAGTCCTTTTGGTACATTGTGAAGCACTATTTTTTAGATTGCAAAGTCTGTAGTTTTTGAATCACAGTATTTGTGACAGTAAATGCTGTAACATGTAACCACAAGGGGTATTCACAAATGTAAACTTACACATGAGTAAATCTACACATGTAAGTTTACACCTACACTTTGTAGTAAATTTACTGCTTGAAGCTATTCACCTTTTATAAGTGTAAATTTACTAAAAAAGTGTAGGGGAAGATCTCCCTATGGTAAAGTGTAGGGAAAAGTTTAAAAGTTTATTAAAGTTTAAATAAAATTAGTAAAATATTTTTTAGATGAGTATTAATGTAAATTCTTTTTTATAAAAATGCTACAGTATTATTAACTTAATTTTTAATTAAATATTTTAAAATGTTGAATGCAGTAAATGAAAGGACGTTTCTTATTCATGGCTTAGCGATGCGACATCGGCGGGCCTGCTAACACGATTAAGTTCGGGACATGCTGGAAACGCTTGTTTAGAGGTCAGATTTTATAACTTCAGCATGGACCTAAATAGAAGATTGCATTGCACCTGTTTGCACATTGGTTTCATTATTCTTCACTTTTTCATTTTAGATTCACTGTTTCGGTTGTTCACTCGGTGTACTATCATTATTATTATTACTTTTTGCAACATGCTGGGAGAGTGAGTTTTTTGGCACACTTGACATATTTGTCAGTTCACCAGTAATAAGGCTCGGTCTTTTTGTTACTATATTTTTTAAGCTTCCACAGGAGTTTTAACTTAGGCTCTACAATCACAATTATTAAGTCAAATGTCATACTTCGAATGAGCAATCGTTAAAAATGTGATTATGTTTTGTTTGTAGAGACCCCTGATGAAGGGTCCTTCAGACCCGAAATGCATTGGGTTGGATTGAATTATCTTTTACAAGAGAACATTGTGACCTTTTCTTTTTGGAAGATTTATGACAATAATTTCCACTCAAAAGAAACCACTGAAATAAAGAATTGATTCATCCAAACATTTAGGGCCCGATTCCGATGTCGCTAAAAATGCCTTCCCAATGCCATTCGTAGGCTTACCTCACGACCGACTCGTATCCGGAGCTTCCATCTACAAACGAGCAAGTACGATGCGTATTACAGGCAAATTTCCGACCGAATCGTCCGCTCCGATTCGTGCTCTATTTCACGACCGAACAGGCTCAGGAAACGCGGAAATCGAGTGGTACGGAGGCTTTTCCCAACCAGTTTCCGGACACGCAAGTACGATGCATCTTCACTACGCGTCGTACAGGGCGCCACTTCCAGCACGTCACAGCATTCGGACGAGGCGTATTGAAGCTCCGATTCGCGCCAGAACACGATCAACGGGGACGAGACGGAGCAGACATGTATCCAATCGCGCATGTCTTCCCTATACTGTATGCCTACCGTTACCGATGCGCACGACGCAGAAGGTAAGTCAGACACCTACCACACACCAAAATGACACGAAAGGAAGCACCACCATAGGGGGGTGGATGCCTATCACTCCCAGCATAGTCTACCCCATAGGGGGGTGGATGCCTATCCCAGCATTGTCCACCCCATAGGGGGGTGGATGCCTATCCCAGCATAGTCCACCCCATAGGGGGGTGGATGCCTATCACACCCAGCAGAGTCCACCCCATAGGGGGGTGGTTGCCTATCCCAGCATTGTCCACCCCATAGGGGGGTGGATGCCTATCACTCCCAGCAGAGTCCACCCCATAGGGGGGTGGATGCCTATCACTCCCAGCAGAGTCCACCCCATAGGGGGGTGGATGCCCATCCCAGCAGAGTCCACCCCATAGGGGGGTGGATGCCTATCACTCCCAGCAGAGTCCACCCCATAGGGGGGTGGATGCCTCTCCCAGCATTGTCCACCCCATAGGGGGGGTGGAAGCCTATCACTACCAGCAGAGTCCACCCCATAGGGGGGTGGATGCCTATCACTCCCAGCAGAGTCCACCCCATAGGGGGGTGGATGCCCATCCCAGCAGAGTCCACCCCATAGGGGGGTGCATGCCTATCACTCCCAGCAGAGTCCACCCCATAGGGGGGTGGATGCCTATCCCAGCATTGTCCACCCCATAGGGGGGTGGATGCCTATCACACCCAGCAGAGTCCACCCCATAGGGGGGTGGATGCCTATCCCAGAATTGTCCACCCCATAGGGGGGTGGATGCCCATCACTACCAGCAGAGTCCACCCCATAGGGAGGTGGATGCCTATCACTCCCAGCAGAGTCCACCCCATAGGGGGGTGGATGCCCATCCCAGAAGAGTCCACCCCATAGGGGGGTGGATGCCTATCACTCCCAGCAGAGTCCACCCCATAGGGGGGTGGATGCCTATCCAAGCATTGTCCACCCCATAGGGGGGTGGATGCCTATCACTACCAGCAGAGTCCACCCCATAGGGGGGTGGATGCCTATCCCAGCATTGTCTACCCCATAGGGGGGTGGATACCTATCACTACCAGCAGAGTCCACCCCATAGGAGTCTGGATGCCCATCACTATTACCATCCCCACTCATAGGGGGTAGAATGCCCATCACCACCAGTACCCCCTACTCATAGGGGGCTGTATGCCCATCACCACCAGTACCCCCACCCATAGGAGGCTGGATGCCCATCACTATTACCATCCCCACTCATAGGGGGCTGGATGCCTAGAACTACCAGGATTCACACACATAGGGTGAGTAAGCAAACCCCCTACCATCTTTGCAAGATTTAATGTATGTGTGTGTGAAATGCTCACAACACAGATCCTGACAGTGAACATACAATGTAACTCCCAACACATGTGTGCCCAAAAGGTGATAGTATGGATCAAAAATCCAGCATCTCTGTAGCAATGTGTTTATGTGGTCTAAACCCCCCATCAACACAGTGACCAAAAGGTGTTAGTGGGGTTCAAAAATCCTGCATCTCAGGACCAATGTGGTAATGGGGTCTAAACCCCCCATCACTACAGTGACCAAAAGGTGATAGTGGGGTTAAAAAATCCAGCATCTTAGGATCAATGTGGTAATGTGTTCTAAACCCCCCATTACTACAGTGACCATAAGGTGAGTGTGGACATGAAAATAGCAGCATCTCCAAACCAAAATGCATGATTCCTGGTCCCCACACCACAAGCAATGTTGTGGCAATGTAGTGATTGTGTCACATACAAACATAGATTTGGTGAGGCAAAGATTGCTGTGTATCACAAGAACACCCTCTGCCATGTGCAGGCAAGCTATGGCCATGATCCCTGACAATTACTCCAGTGTACAATTAGACAATGTGACAAGTGAGCACCATGATGCATACACACAAATCTATACAAACAGACACATAAACTAAGGAATCCTGTGGAGACTGTAGATGTCAGGTGACCAAGTCCCATACCATGGCAGCAATGGAACACACCAAACATGATGAATGTGCAGACTGATGAGCCAGGAGACGCAGGGACACTAGGGAAAAACCTCCAAACAACATAAGCCAATGGACCGCAAAAGCCATACCAATGCAGTGGAGCAGATGCACAAACACAGACAGGCAGCCCCACACTTCATATCATACACAACATGTGTGTGTGTCTCAGCGTCCCCAGGCAAGTACACAACACATGACAGTGGGCAGAACTCCAATGACACAGATGTGTACACAGTGCCATACAAAAGTAACTCATGAACTGGGCATCTCTTGGTGGGCAAGCAGGCATTGTCAGGTGAGTGGGATCCCAAATCATTCATGTGACACAAGCTGGGCGGCACAGCAAACAACACAGCAAGAGACAGCCCAACACAGCACTACCCTCAGGGACCCTACATTGGGGTGACAGTAGCCTGTACAATCCCACTGTGATGACAAAGGTAGATGTTGCCCATACTGTGGAGTACAGTCACCTGCGTGCACTGGGGCACGTGTCCTGACCAACAAACTTCCATCACACCTACACAAACAAATCACTGGCCAGGGCCTGTCATCAATGAACACAAAGTAGGTAGGGGCCTAGCCATGAGACAACTCACATTTGGCCACCCTCAACACAACACAACACACCTTGATCTGCAACAATGTGCATCAGCTAAGCACACATGGACTGGTGAAATTGCTCATGCACCCATGACAATCCCAGGGGTGGTGGGGAGATCTAAGGTTCCCAAAAATACACACACATGGCAAGTCAACAACCCTTGTGAATGTCCGCCACACAGCAAAGTATGCGGTACCTGGGCATGACGTGGTATCTACCAGAATCATTGGGATCACTGCCACACTCCCACAACAATGATGAACCAAAGCAGAGCCACAAAGAACACATGTCGACACCTTCCAACATTGCAACTATGACCCTGATGAGTGGGAGTAGTCACACACACATACAAGTGACCCACTCACTGACAGATACCACATAGGGAAAACTACATCATGTTGGCAACACAGAAGTGCCAAGGGAATCCTGAATGTGTCCCACGTGCGTCTGACAACATCCCCGGGCTTTACAAATAAAACACCTAGGGATGACACCCTAATGACCAGTAGTGTGCCATGCACCTACATCCCAGGAAACCCAGGACAAAGATGTTGGATGAACACAGGACAACTCAGCAAACGCCATGAACAGGAACATCTGTAGGGAACACAGGCTGTGTAGAAAAAGTGAATGGAACACACACAGACATGCTCACACTACACACACCATGGGCTCAGGCAATGTCACAGTATGACACACTGCCATGAGGGGACTCCACTCCTGGGGAAGGTTAGCTGGGCCAACCGTTGTCTGTGCAGGGCTCTGTCATGTCAGCATAACACTTGCTCAGTGAGCCAACAATTACAACACAATGAAAGCTCTGGTCACATCAGCCTGTGTACGGGAGTGTCCCTTCAGTCATCTGCACATACGCAATACACATGTAGAGCTAGTTGCACTGATGACACAGATGACTTGTGTACCATTGATGCACAAACCTGCCTGTCCAGTGGAGAGATGGGCCCAGTCAGGGAATCTTACAATGTGCCGAAATGTAAGCCCAACATATGTGCAACAGTGCATGGCAAAGATGTGAAGTAGCAAACAGAAGGAGTAATACCTGGTCCACAAATTCTGCAAACATAACACCCTGAAATAGCAGCAAATTATGTCATGAATACATACCAGGAAAGTACACATATCCCATGGACCACATGGAGTCCATCACATCAACAAATCAGTCTCTTATACCTTTAAAACACCATTACAACTGCAAGTTCATGATACACATCATCAACATCATGTACATTAGATGCAACACCACTGGATAACAACAATTTGCTTTATTCAGCAATGATATCCATGTAACTGTGAACTCAACAATGTCAAAAGGCCAATGGCCAGTCCTTCCAGGAGTCCCAACAGGGTGACATGTGGAAACCTGACACCCATTGCTTGCCTGCACTGCTACGGCCAAGGGACATCTCCCCTTGGAGGGGCATACATAGGGGCAGGCCAGGCCCCGCAGGGACAGGATCAGGGGACAGCAGAATGGGGCAGGGGTGTGGTGGTGGGTGCAGGAGTGTTGCTGGCAACTGCAGTGGAGGTGTCTGACACAGTGGGCGCCGTCACCACTGCAGGGCTCAAGTCAGATGGGATGGTTGCTGGCACCACTGCAGTGGTCAGGTCAGATGGTGTGGACAGGGTCTCCACTGTAGTGCCCAAGTCAGACGGGGTGGATGTGCTCTCTACTGCAGTGCCAATCTCCAAAGGAGTGTAATGGGGTTCAGATGAGGTGGGCAGGACAGAGGGGGGGACACACGGACTCCACACCAGTGGCAGGAACAGGCTGAGCGTGTGAGGTCGGGGTGGAAGTGCATGTGGTAGGGGGGGAGGGCCTAAGCATTTTGGGGATGCGGTATCGGTGTGTGGGGGAACCTGGGGCAGGGTGTGGCGGGGGGACCTGTGGAGTGGTGGCCTGGGGGCTGGAGGACGGAGACAGTGTGGTGGAAGTGCGGGATTGTGGTGGGGTCTTGCCCTTCCTAGTCCAGGGGGATTTGCGGATGGGAGCCTCAGTGTTCCTGCGCCTGGGGTAGGGTGCCCGTGTGGCAGGGGAACTCCCCTCTGTGCATGGTGACTTCCTCTTCCCCTTGTAAGTTGGATCAGATGGATCGGTGGGGTAGAGGCCAAGGTCACAGAGGAAGAGCTGCTGGGAAGGGGGGGTTGCAGGTGAGGCAAGGGAAGGGGTTTTGGAGGGAGAGTCATCTGAGGACTGCGGAGTGCTTGTGGTTGGCTGTTTGTGTGTCTGTAACCCATCCCCTGTGTGTGTGCCATCAGTCGCCGGAGTGTGCGTGCTTGTGTGTCTGGATTTTGTCTTGCGTGGCTGTGTGCTGCTTGTGTCTGTTGTGGTGCGTGCCTGTGCCGGTGTGTGTGTGCCTTGGACAGGTAGGGTAGTGGGGATTGTGGATGGGGCAGAGGTAGGAGGGGTGAGGGACTGTTGGAGGAGGGACACTGTTGCCGTCTGTGAGGAGGCCATGGACTGAATGGTCCGCTGTAGGGCAGACATGTTTGATGAAATGCCCTCCATGAAGGACCCCAGTTGTGACAACAGACTGGTGTGAGAATGGAGGGCACTCAGCATCGCTGTCTGCCCTACATGGATCTGCTTAAGTAAGTCCACAGCCTCCACACTCAGGGCAGCAGGGGAGACAGAGGCAGGGGGTGCGGTGCCTGGCACGAAGGAGACATGCTCCCTTACACGGGAGCCTCCACGGACATCTGGGATGGGAGCAGATGGGAGGGTGGAGATGGTGGTGGTGGTGGTGGCGGGGACAGACTCACTAGGTGTTGTCTGGGGTCTGCTGACACCCGCCTCCACAAGGGAGTCATCACTCGAGCTGCTGTGTTCCTCAGCTGAGGTGGTTGTAGCTGAGGTCTCCTCAGTGTGACTCCCCTCACCCTCCATGCCACTGGGTCCCTCCGACTCCTCTGCAGCGGACCCAGTCTGGCTCTGCGGCTCCTCTTGGTCCATGGAGCTGTCTCCTCCAGTATCCGTAGATGTATCTGCAAACAAACAGGATAAACAGATCCAC
Organism: Calotriton arnoldi; assembly: GCA_963921515.1. Classification (NCBI taxonomy): domain Eukaryota; kingdom Metazoa; phylum Chordata; class Amphibia; order Caudata; family Salamandridae; genus Calotriton; species Calotriton arnoldi. The sequence continues at coordinate 212,951 of CAWUFW010011955.1, read as the reverse complement.
ATCAGCCACCTGTATTGACCTGACACATCACAGTCAGTACAGCACATTACAGAGCACGCCTTGGCATCATTTGCAAAATATTGCAAAAAGAGCTGACACATATTTGAACAAGACACTTGTCAGTCTGCCAGTCAACCATGCCCCTCATATCCTTCCCGTCCATGGACCCATCTGTCTGGTGCATGTAGTATGCCACTACTCATATGTGCACACATGCACCACATAGACAATTGTCTGAACTGCAGGATTTGTGATTTAAATGTGTCAGTACACATATATCCCATCTCCTGCCACTGACTCAGTACATGTGTCAGGATAAGGGATGGCCAAAGTCATTGTCAGCAATATGGATATGCTCCCTTCACCAGACACCATGATGTGCTCATGTATTGATGGTCAATGCCACAATAGAGTGCATGCAGGACAACTGACATTAATGCAGGATACACATTTGCAAGTGGTATACCATGCTACAGGCCAGTCTGGCTAATCAGTCATTACTGGCTTCAGTCACAGGGGCAGTGCATCCAAAAACAAACAGTCTGCACTGTGTCACAATCATGTTTTTGTGGGGAATGTAAGCTCCGCAGCTGTCAAGTGCACATGTCCACCCACTGCTACCCACATCTTAAGGCATCTTAAGGCATCTGATGATCCCACGTAATACAAATGCTACAGTTGAGTGACTGCAATCACAAATCTGTAAACATGATCACATCACAGTCTGATGAGAATGAATTAAAGCTGCCTGCACTTTAATGTAGAATACACCATTAGGCACAGTCAAGTGATTACACACCTATGTTTCACCCCATTGTGCTGATCCAACAGCCACATCTCAGCTGGCTGCCCACCCCAAACTGTTTAACACCCCAGGAGTCTAAAAGGCTAGGCCACTCCACAATGACACAGAGGCAGATACCTGATTGCACATTTCACAATGCACAAAATGTAGGCTGGCACACAGGAGTAGGAGAACAGAGTGTACTTTCATGTCCTTAGTAGGCATACCTGTCCTGGTCCATGTGCAACATGGGATAACCCTGAACACTAGGCATGTGTCTATGCATGTGTGACACACATGATGCACATTCTTCTGAGGCCCCAACATTGTCTCACCTGCTGCATGGGTGTGTGGTAAATACCCCAGACACATATGGTGAGCCAGAGCAGCAATTAGTACACATATTAATGGCCAACACAGAGTACATGTCAGTTTTCTGGCAATGTGCAGACACATGTCAATCAATTGCCTCACTCATGAAGCCCAAAACAATGCCCTGGTAGCAGATGCTGTTTCAAACCTTATCCTTGGACAACAGCAGGGACACACAACCCAAGTGACACAAGTCACAGACTGAAAGGGCCACACCTGTGTATCAGATGAGTATGGGCCATCACCTAATTTAGGCACATGACTCTTGTTCAAGCAGACAGATGAACTGTGGGAGTGTAACCAGGCTGAAGGAGTGCAAATAGCATGTGAGACATAGTTCACAGAAAAGGCATGCACTTACCCCCTCCTTGCTGCTGTCTGGCCTTTAACTGCCCATCCAGGTCAGGGAAGACCACCGTCAGAATCCGGATCATGTGGGGGGTCAGGATCCGTCATCCGCCCCTTCTGCGAGGAGGCGACAGCTTCAGCTGGACTCTTGTGATCCTCCGGGTCCAGCCATGAAGGTCCTGCCACCTCTTCTGGCAGTTGCGGATGCAGCGCTTGTAGACCCCCACAGATCGAACTGCCCGGACGATGGTCTTCCAGATCTCCTGTTTCTGATGGGCATCAACCTGTGAGGATGACAAAGTTAAAAGACCATTACTTCACATGCAACATGTTTGTGCATCACACAGTTGGATATGCATGTCGTTATCACAAGGGCATATGATGTACACAGGTAGTGCAACTATGGTAATGGACAGTTGTCCTGCATTAACAACATGGAAACATTGCCTGGGTCTTATGACCGTGTAAAAATGCACTTTTTCAGCACAGTACCTGTTCCCTACTGGTACCTACACACTTTGGGGTTTACAACTACTCAGTGAGCATGCTAGCCACTGGTGTACACAATGCCATTAGTGCTAGACAGACAACATGCACAATGAGAAAGGACGTGGACTGCACACTCACCTGCTCCCCTAGTTTCCCATACAGCTTGCTGTACTGTGGAAGGAGGCTGTCCAGCAGGGCCTGGTTCTCCTCCTCTGTGAAGGCTGGGGCCCTCTCCACAGTACGTGCCATTCTTGAAGCCAGAGGATGCAGAGACAGCAGCAGTGGTAGCAGAGATGTCAATCTGGAGCATGTAGTGCAGGCAAGTGAGCTCTCAGGGGAACAGACAGCCTTATATCTGTGCTGCAGAGGCAGATTATGAACCATGCGTCCAAAGCGATAGGTCCGACACGTTTGCATCCTATGAATCTGGCCAATCCATCGCATTGCACGCCTCGTACACACCTTCTGCGTCGTTTAAAAAGTTCAACTTCATGACACCAATGAGTTTGATACATTGTTGTAGGGAGCCAACTGATTTTTCAGCACACGAATCGTACAAGTATCAATTCCGCGTCAGTCTCCATGGCAGTCAATAGCCAATGCGTGCGCACACCTTGGTCCCTAGGTGTCCGATGCGTCTTTTGAAAACTCACCCGCGTATGTCACCATTACATTCAGGGTCCAAGGCGTGCGCACACCTTGGTCCCTAGGTGTCCGACGCGTCTTTTGAAAACCCACCTGCGTATGTCACCATTACATTCAGGGTCCAAGGCGTGCGCCCGCCTTGGTCCCTAGGTGTCCAACGCGTCTTTTGAAAACCCACCCGCGTATGTCACCTTACATTCAGGGTCCAAGGCGTGCACACGCCTTGGCCCCTAGGAGTCCGACACGTCTTTTGAAAACCCACCCGCATATGTCACCATTACATTCAGGGTCCAAGGCGTGCGCCCGCCTTGGTCCCTAGGTGTCCGACGCGTCTTTTGAAAACCCACCCGCGTATGTCACCTTACATTCAGGGTCCAAGGCGTGCACACGCCTTGGCCCCTAGGAGTCCGACACGTCTTTTGAAAACCCACCCGCATATGTCACCATTACATTCAGGGTCCAAGGCGTGCGCACGCCTTGGTCCCTAGGTGTCCGACGCGTCTTTTGAATACCCACCCGCGTATGTCACCATTACATTCAGGGTCCAAGGCGTGCGCACGCCTTGGTCCCTAGGTGTCCGACGCGTCTTTTGAAAACTCACCCGCGTCGAACAGCATTTAATCTAGCATGCAATCTGTGTGTCCGGATCGGTCAGGATGTGGCAGACGCGTATTTTGAGAACTCACCCACGTCGAACAGCATTGTCTTAAGCATGCAATCTGTCAGTCTGGCTCGGCCAGGAGTTGGCTCACGCGTCCATGCAATGCTCACCCGCGTCGAACAGCATTCTCTTAAGCATGCAATCTGTCAGTCCGGCTCGGCCAGGAGTTGGCTCACGCGTTCATGCAATGCTCACTCATCATGTCAGACAGTATATGTAAGATTCATGTCATGCTGTATGCCCTGTGTGGATGGAGTGAATCACATGTCAAATGAGACACAGACATATACAAGACTACTCCCATGATCTTCCTAGCTTACAGTGCAAAAATTGCATTGCTTGTAAGGAACAGGACAAGTGTGAGTGACCACTTCACAGATCATCCTCCTGTGCTACACATCATCAATTTTTTGTGTATGTGATAGGACATGTAGGTCTGACATCACATCATGACAATGTCCACACCATGACAGTGGTGTGCATGGTGACAAGCTGTCTGTATCTAGTGTTGTTGCTAGGTTGCAATACATGATCCATGTCTGTGTACCTTTAGAACATGTGCTAGTTGACCTTGACATCTATGTTTGATACTTAATTAGGTGTGTGTATTGTATGTTACGATTGATCACATGGAGAGTGAGACAACAGTGAATAGTCACAGTACAACACTGTATCACTTGAATATCAATGACAAAATTGAGTGTATGTTCAGGATCACATAGCTGTCAGTTGTGTATTAGCTCAACCTCACACCTCTGACTTCACTGTGTCTTAATTGAAAGTGTAATGCGATATGTTGAATCTAGATTACGTGATTTTTATTAGTACTAGTAATATGTGTGCATACTTTGTCATATGTTACGCAGGGGACCAAATGTCCACAGACCCTTCCCTGACCTTGCGACCATGGTGGAACGTGAGTGCATGAGGAAATACAGGTTCACGAGGCAATTAATTTCTGAATTGACAGACCAGTTGTCACCACACTTGCAACCTGGACGCACATATCCCTTTGCCCTGACCCCCAAGGTGAAGGTGATGGCGGCACTACATTATTTTGCGACAGGATCGTTCCAGTTTACTGTGTCTGATGCTGGTGGGATGTCGCAGACGATGTTTAGTCGAGTGCTCCGGGATGTGTGTGAGGCCATGTTGAGGTTCCTCAACCTGTACATACAGTTTCCTACACCGCCACAGTTCCGTGCCATTAAAGATGACTTTTATGCCCTGGGACACATGCCACATGTGATTGGATCGATTGATGGGACACATGTGGGTTTGGTCGCACCACAAGCCCATGAACAGGTTTACAGAAATCGTAAACACTTCCATTCAATCAATGCCCTTGTGGTATGTCTGGCAGACCAGATCATCTCCCATGTATGTGTGCGTTTCCCGGGATCAGCCCACGATGCATACATAATGAGGATGAGTCGGATACCCCAGCTGATGTCCCAGCTCAGGAATGAGCGTGCCTGGCTTGTTGGTGAGTCATGGTGTCAGTATCAGTTGTGTGTTCATTGTCTGTCATGTTGTACCCTGTTTTTGCTCAAATGATCTTTTATATTTGATAAATGTAGGAGACTCTGGATACCTCAACATGCCCTGGTTGCTGACACCACTCAGGAACCAGGTCACCCCAGCTGATGTCCGTTACAACGAAGCTCATGGGCGGACCAGGCGAGTGATAGAGCGCACATTTGGGCTGCTGAAAACCAGATTTCGCTGCCTGGACCAGACAGGAGGTGCCCTTCAATATTCCCCGGCTAAGGTGTGCAAGATCATAATCGTGTGCTGCATGCTTCACAACTTGGCTGTGAGGAATGAGCTCCCGCTCATCCAGGATGACAGGGACCAACGGCCTCCATCAAGGGAGGATCCAGGCCTCGGGCACGTTGCCAGTGACGAGGAGGAGGAGGAGGTGGATGTCAGGAGACAGCTCATTAACAACTTTTTTACATGAGTGTAAGTATGCAAAGATGTTTGATAATGCCTTTCCTAAGCGGGATGTGTTTATGTAGAACAATATGTTGTGATACGTGTGTGTGTATGCTAATTTACAGGGTCATAGTTGTTGTACAGTGTATGTTAAGTTATGATGGTCACCACTACATTGTTGAACTTACTCCTAGCTTGGGTTCAGAAGTTACAATGGACAATAGTGAGTCAATTATTGGATATGTCATCATAGCAAGTTGTATTTAAGACTGTACTATGTCTCTCCTTCACAGGCTCCTTTGGCTGTTGTGTGGGTACACACAATGCTGTTCTATAATGGAATTTCAATTTGGAACAGTACTCTCTGACAGACAATGTTTTCGGTCAGATCTTTCATTTCTTTAGTTTATTTGAATACTTGGAACTGTAATCAGTTGGCTTTTGTGTTGAGCAGAGCTTGTGCCTGTGTAATAAACCTGTTACACACATTGATGTTTGCCTTGTCTGTTTCCACACATGCTACAATCGTTTATATCCTGTATTTATGCCATGGTGTTCATTTCATTAGACAATGGTCATTGTTTGTGCGGTTCAATGGTCTAATTTGACAACAGTGTGTGCAATGTTTTAATGTTGCATGTGCTATGTGTGTTGTGGTGACCTTGCGTGTCTATCTCTGGTATGTGTCATGTGACATTTATTCACAAGACGGTAGATGATTTGTCAGCTGGTCCCTAGGATCATGCTGGATTATGCTAAGTTACCCTGATCCAAGCTTACATTTTAGCTTTGTGTCTTACATTTTTGCGCACATTCTTTCTCTGCTTGTTGTACAAGATGCCTTTGAGTCCACATGAGATCATTTTGGTACTGTTCAAGTGCTGCGCCACAAGGTTGAAATTCAAGACTCTTTGTAATGGACGATCTAGTCAGCACGGATTGTTTATCCATGAAATGGTACACTTTTGACACAAATGAGAAATACTAGCATTACATTGACACACAGGGGATTCATCTACACAGATGGAAGATTACCTTCTATGAACAAGAGCTTTGCTGTGCATATGCTGTAACCAGTACTCATAGTTTCTAAGGTGAGCGGTTCACCCGAGTTGGCACAGAGATCTTCATTAGTATGATAAATATGTCACCATCACAGGGAGGGTGGTGATTTCCACACTGTTCATAGATACACATTTTACCTTTTGTCTTCTATGGAAATGTGGAGATGAATATTGTTTGATTAGCATGTATTCTGCTGCTGGTGCGAGCTCGTATACTGCAGTGTAAGACAACGGACAGAGATTGTTCTTTCTTAAACGTGACATTTTAGACTTTACTTAGACTATGCATTATATTTTTGTGGACAAGCATGGGTGAGTGAGCGAGAAGGTGTGCATTGCTTCCGCGACTCTGAGAGGTTGATAGTACTGTGTTCTGGGTGGTAGAATCATTGTGTATCTTCTGTATGTCTTGTTGAGCTAATGGGACACTAGAGGTAGTGGCTCTTTGGATTGTGGGTTCTGATGTGCAAGGAATGTCCAACCATCTTTCAATAACAGCCTATTTTTTCGTGCATGGTTCTGTATGTGCAGAATCCCTACCACAGAACTCATGCACATCATTTGGAGACAGTGCCAGGTTGTGCTGATCATAATTTCAATTGTGGTTACAGTGTATAATTCACAGATGACACAGGGATTGTGTGACTATGATTTTATTAATGTGCATATGATGAATCTAACAGTTAAGGGTAATTGCATTCCAAAGTTTTAAATCCAAAGTTCATGGAGGAGTTGGAAGTGTTGTTAGATGAAAATCTTCCAAGCAAAGTCCACAGTAATTTTAGCAAGTAGTCCAACTTAAACACTCCATCCCATGTGAGAGAGTCCAGGGACTGTCAACAAAGTGAATTCTTTGCACACAATGGAGGATATCCTGAGCATTTCTTTACTTCCGGGGGGGGGATGCATGGCCATCAGTCTCTCACTTGCCAGTCTTCCTTGGACGGCCCCTCCTCTTCGGAGGGGGGGGACCCTCAGTATCAGGCTGCTGCGGTGGAGGGGACTCTATGCCAGACTCCTCATCCCTCACTGTGGCAGTTGCAGATGTTGAGTCAACAGGTGTGGAGTGCACACTGGGAGGTGGGGTAATGTTGGTAGTTATCTGGTGTAGGCATGTGAGTATGTCCCTATGCACCGCTGTGAGATTGTCTATTTTCGACCAGTTGGACTCCATACATTGGTCCATACGGTCCATGTGTTGGTCCATACGGTCCATATGGAGGTCCATCTGGTCAAAATGTGCAGCCTGCTGATGTTTGATGTCCCTGAGGTTCCCAACAACCTGGGCAAAGTCTCCGGTGCATTCTCGATATACATCATATATGCGTTGCAACTCGAGGTCAGCTTGATCTCCGACACCAGCTGTGGGACGTGTCCTCCCACCACGAACCCTCACACCACTCCTAACCCTACCCGCACGGACATTGCCTGGCGTTGCATGCACTGACAGCTCCTGTCCTCCTTCATTGTTGACAGGGCTGGTGTTTCCTGCCAACTCCAGAGTGGCCTGTGTTGCTGTGCTCCCAGTGTTTTGTTGTTTGGGTGTGTCCGTGGGAATCCTGGGCGTCTGTATGTTCACAGATGTTGCCGGAGTGGTCGCTGGGGCTGGTGATCGTACTGGTGCCGCATGCTGACCCACACCGGAGGTGCCAGGTTGGTCCACATCGCCCGAGGAGGTGTGAGAGTCATCCCCACTGGAGGTCTCAGTGTCCGACATAGTGCTGGAGGTGCTGTGGACTCAGAATCGTGTCCAGATGCTGACCTCAGTTCAGGAGTGCCTGTGGGTAGAAGAGGGACACAATGTTAGTTGTGTATTTTCACATGTTATGGTGTCATACACAGACAAATGTGAAGATGTTATGGATAATGTAGCGTTTCCTTCAAATTTATACTCATCAATCGTCACAGACACTGGGATATTTGTTCATGGGACATTGGGATTTAGTAAAGATGTGTTTTACTGTGCATGTCCAGCTCTGTGCATCAATGTGCATGTCTTTTTATCCTTGACTGTACGAAGAAATTGATTGTCAAGTGACACACTGTGCATGGCCCAGGTGTGTTGTTATTTCACACATCAGTGTTTTCACTATGACTTACATACTGTAACAATTCTTATGTTTAGCAGTATTTGTGCATCTGTGCTTGCCTTTGTGCATGTTTGTAACTGTCACATTGCTGAGGTGATATACATACTCACTATCTTGAATCTGTGTCAGCATTTACTAATTTAGCTTGGATGAATGTGTTGATGTGAACCATCAATGACATCACATGTGTGTCATCGAATGCAATAGCAACGCGTTTGTTATGACAAATGCATTGTTACATGGCAGTCCATTGAAACACAAGTCATTACATTGACATGCAGTAGGGGATTCGCTAACATGAGTAGTTGTACAATCAGATATTTGTATGATCTGACATTCCCTACTGTTGCACACACTGGACTTGTAATGGTAAATTGTATCAGTTCGTAATCCTGCGCAGTACCTAGAGCAAGTTTGTGTGATATTTTGCGTTGTGATGTTCTGCAATGTAACAACACGGTCGTTGTTATGCCTGTGTTGTTTTTGCAGGGTTTGTAAACGTATGCAATGTGGGAAGACATATTTGTGTTGATATTTCTCATCACTTTGCACACATGTGAATATCTTTCTGAAGTACATTTTGTCACAGCTTACTTTTGCGCATGATCACTTCATGTACAATCTACTTGTTCTCCATGGACAGAGGAGTTTCCCAAGGATGATCAGTTGCCTTTTCATGGTCAGGGATGTGAGGTACAGTGTGTTTAGTGCTTGAGTTAGGCTGCGTTGACTTCTACCCCTCTTCCCAATGGCAAACAGACCAGCTTACTCAGCATTGACAGAGGATCAATGACAGTGAGGGTAGTGTAGTTCAAAGATGCTGACACCGCTGACTGATGTTGAAGTACAATGCAGAACACAACAATGCCTTGTGCACATGACACAACCCAAGAGTGTCAGCCATCTTGCATTGCACCTCACATCTACTGTCAGATGGGCATTGTCCCTGATGTGTGTTTTTAGTGTGTGTGGTTTGTGTTATGTGGTGTGACTGCTAACTGGACTGTGGCCTGTCCTCCACGCACATTTGTGGCATGCACAGTGAGGGCACATGCGACTAATCTTTACCTGTCAGTGTGTGGAATGTACAGTTAAGGTTATGGTCTGTAGTTGTGTGAGTGGGCCAAGAATTGGTTGTCAGTTTTTCCTAATTCGTACATGATGCCCCTGTGTAGCCATCTTGACAGGGCATTTGCATTCACTCTCAGGGCCAGATGTACCATGGTTCCATGACAGTGAGTACAAAGTTACATTCAAGATATCTGACAGTGGTGCCTGCAGTCATGCTGGACATGACTGCCAACAGGGCCTTGTGTTCCCCACAACACAAGCCAGTGTCAGCCATCTTGACAGGGCATTTGCATTCACTCTCAGGGACAGCATAGTGACAGGTGTGTTATTGTGGGAGTGGGGGGGTGTGTGTGACGAGTGGGTGCTGCTGGCAGTAGTCATGGCTTCCACTCCTCCACCCACCCAGACCAAATGTGCCAGCATGTACCATGGTTCCATGACAGTGAGTACAAAGTTACATTCAAGATGTCTGGCTGTGATGTCTGTGGCTGTGTATTTGAGGTAATTTTAGACTATTTGGACATGTACTCACCAGGTTCCGGTATTCCAGCTAATCCAGTTATGGCCTCCGGTGGGAGGAGGTCCCGCACCTTCACCTCCCAGGTGGTGAAACGCACCGGTTTATGACGGCCACCGCCAGTCTTGTTGCTCAGGGCATGTTCTCTGGCAATCAGCTTCTTAACCCTCCTGCGTACATCATAGTACCGGTTCAGGCTATCCTCCTTTGTGCGCAAGGTAGGTGAATAGGCATTCACCTTGTTGACAATCCTCTCCCACATCTTGGTTCTCTGGGACTGGGAGGTCTGTTGGGCCAAGGTGCCAAATAACTGTGGCTCAACTCGGATGATTTCATCTATCATGACTTCCAACTCAGAATCTAAGAACTTTGGATTCTTCTTTGGGGGCATGGTGATGGGTGGTGGTGGAGGTGTATGTGTGTGTGAAGGTGAGGGTGAGGGTGAGTGAGTGTGAGTGGAGGTGTGTTTCAGTGGTGCTAGTTGTGTGGAGGTTGTGTGGTGGATGAGTTGTGTGTGTTTGTAGTGGGTAGATGAGTTGTCTGTGTAGTAGTGTGGTCTGCTTGCATGTCTGTCGAAGTAGCAAATGGTGTTGGGAAGTTTTTGCTCCCTTTATATAGGTTGAGTTGTGGGTGTGTCTCAATATTTACATTTTTTTTATTGTAGATGACAATGCATTTTTTGGTAGTCTTTTTTCTGTTTCTATTGTATTATTTTTTAAGGATTATGTAAGTCGTTTTGACGGCACATGATGCTTGTTCTTGTGTTATTTGTTTTGTCCAAGTCTGTTCCATTCATACTAGGCTATGTGGCATCGTTCGCGTACGAGTCTGTTGCGTCGTGTATGTGCTTGGCTGTGTAGAATCGTTCGCGTACGTGTCTATTGTGTTGTGTTGATGCTGGACTATGTGGCATCGTTCGCGTCCGAGTCTGTTGTGTCGTGTCAATGGAGTCGTTTGCGTACGTGTCTGTCGCGTCGTATATGTGCTTGGCTGTGTAGAATCGTTCGCGTACGTGTCTATTGGGTTGTGTTGATGCTGGACTATGTGGCATCGTTCGCGTCCGAGTCTGTCGTGTCGTGTCAATGGAGTCGTTCGCGTACGTGTCTGTCGCGTCGTGTATGTGCTTTGCTGTGTAGAATCGTTCGCGTACGTGTCTATTGGGTTGTGTTGATGCTGGACTATGTGGCATCGTTCGTGTCCGAGTCTGTCGTGTCGTGTTAATGCTTGGCTACATGGAGTCGTTCGCGTACGTGTCTGTTGCGTCGGGTTGACGCTTGGCTATCTCGAATCTTGCGCGTACGAGTCTATCACGTCAGGCTCCTTTCCTTCCGACTCGGCCGTAAAAAAAAATTCCGGCCGAGTTGGTTGTAAATTTCAAGCATTGCATCGTACTCAGCCATTTGGAAGGCGTGTGTACGGTTCGGTCGGGAAATATGACGGGTCCGTGTCGGGAACAACGTTTTCCAGCCAAAATCGGAATCGACCCCTTAGTGTTATATTTTGGCTGTTAAATTGTATTTGTTATTGTTTATGTACAATTTTGATTAAATAGGACTAGCAGGCAGCCCTTGAACACAGTAGTGCACACAGTGTCTAGGACATTGGTTCTAGAAATTTTGACACAATTTATACTCAGGGCTTGGGTGGAGCCCTATTCACAGTGTGCACACAAAGTTAATCAAAGCGCAAGAAAATCTTACGTTTTATGTCCAATAAGCAGAATTTCGACTGCAACACAACCTACCTCCAGTACCACTATGAACTAAAATACCACATCACAAGCTGTAAATTTGCAGGGGGTCACAATATGACCTGCCTAATGAATATTAATTAGTCACTTGCAGTTTATGTAGATCTCTGATTGGCTGAAATTGCAGGGATGGAGGATTGCAAGGGACATCAGACAGAGGTTCCTGCATTTGCATTCCCAAACAGGAAACTTTTATTTTTAAAAGGTGCCGGTGTCCTCAGGGAAATTCTTTTCCTTGTTTTAAAAAAATTCCATTTGTCAAGTATCGGGGGAGCAGTTAGTGGTCATTGACGCATTATCACAATTGGTAATAGAAAAGGAATGCCCCTTTCACACCCCTCCGATTTCCAATTAGGCAAGGAATGCAAAAGCTATTTTATGAGTCAGAAAGATGTTTCAGACTCATAAAAGGGATTCTGTGTATTAAAAAGACCTTTGTTTGTCACATACCCTGTGATTTTGTGAATCCCAGGTTTTAGCTATTACACATCAGGCACCAAGGCCCACATGCACATAGATTCCTTTAAGGAATCATAAATTGCGACATTTAATGATTTGAAGTTTACAATTCGTTAACAGGAATGTACAAAAATGGATTTGGTAAAAGTACACCAAAAGTACAGCAATTGTATTTTGCGACCCGACCTAGGTTCTAATAAGTCGGTTCTTAAAATACAGAATTATAATGGATCGCAATTCGACCTACCTCATTAATATGCATGAGGTAGGTCAAACCTTGTGACCCACTACATTTGGCTTCATTCACAGGCATGGCAGACTGCTGAGGTCAGCAGACCACCATGTCTGTAATTGCTTTTAAATAAAGCAACCTTTTTTTTTTTTAAATGGAGCCCATATTCCTTAAAGGAAAACGGGCTACATATAAAAAAAAGATATAAAAATTACTCAAACCTTTTTTATGAGCAAGCATTGGTCTCATGGACAACTGTCTGCTCATAAAAACGTTTTTGTGAGTATTCACAAAGGGGAAGACGTCCCATGGGGAACCGTTCCCATTTGCGAATGTCATACCACCTTCTTTGAGGGTGTGGTAAAATACTAATGTTGCGACCGGATTTTGGTCGCAAAATATTAATACATATCTTAAAGATTCGATATCTGGAAGAGATGCCCTTAACACACCCCTTCCAAATACTGAATCATTATTTATTCCCAATTAGCAATTCGGTAAGCTTCAGCAACATCTTACCGAATCACTATTTGGCTTTGGTGAATGCAAAAATACCATTTTGCAGTTAGAAACACTTCGATTTTATGAATGGGAACCTTACTAACCATAAAAACGCTTTACTCATGAGGTCTCAAGTCACTTGTAGGAAAACAATAATGTAATAGGAAATCTCCGGCCTCATTATTAAAATTTTGATGGAATGCAGCGCAGCACCCAAAGTTGCTGCACTGATTTGCATGAGAGGGAAAGAGTGAGAGCAGGAAAGTGCCATATCTCCAAAGATATGGAACTATCCTGCTCTCTCTCTTGTGCTGGCGTACAATTAGCCTCCTGAGAGCCAAGCACACACCTTTGCACCATAGAGCTAAGTTGTCTGTGTTTATCTAGTTTAGTTTTTGTACTGCAAGGGTGCCCTTCCAGTACACAATACTATGTTTAGACAAACTTTACATCTTTTCCCACTTTGGATGCGTGCTGGGCAGTGCAGCACATGTGCAAAGTCGGAAATGTTAGGAGAAATAAAAACATTTCTTCATTTAAATGCCTGCTTTCAAGTGGATTTATTTTTTTGCATAAAACCCTGTCTACTATTGTTAGTAGATAGGAATTGTGTAAAAAAACCGAGGGTGGTTGCATGGGAATGCCAAATACATGGGAACACCCATGTACCCCCTATGGAATTCCCCCTTGATGCAGAATAACGGAAAGCATGAGAAATTAAATTAAAACAAAAAAACATTATGCAAAGGTTTGCAACGCTTTTGTGATGCAAACTCAGAGCAAAATGTTTGTTAGTTTGTTAATCTAGGTTAATCTTTGTATGTTTGTATGTATGTATGTTTGTCTCATCTCATAACAGTTCTTTAGAACCTTGGATACAGAAGTGGCTCTTTATAGGTTGCTCCATGGTTACTTCTCATAATGTGCATGTTTTTTGATTCCCTCATTCTGACCTGCACTAAAATTTCAAATGTATGGACAAGGACAACCTTCAACCAAGTATTATTATATAGGATAAGCCCCTTGTTTACATAACTTGGTGCTTCACAATAAGAATGAGGTGTACTTTTATTAACTCACTTGAAGGGATGTGATACCATGGATGTTGATTCACCAAAATGCAAGTAGTACCAGAAATGACATCACATGCCCTTTTACCCCAATGACATCACAGAAAGTGACATTGTATTACCATTGACCCAATGGTGTAAGAGAATCTGGTGTCACATGACATCCAGGAAATGACATTGCTGATGTTAAGAATGGAGAAATAAGTACAGGTTCAATAAAAGACAACAGTTATGGAAGCATATTTATATATATTGTAGTCACAATCTGTATTTCTACCAGAGTGCCACCTAGATATACAAACGGTCAAGCCACCACCTACCAAGGTACTTCTGTCATATGCAATTATAGTCTAAAATGCTTGGGCACATATAGTGTATGCTTGTCCAGTCATCAACATTGCTTTCCTCCCCATACCAGCATTTTCCTGCACTACATGAAATTCATAACATAAATATTCTTAAACTTCAATTTTGTTCTATTTTAATGTGAAACTTCTGTCTTTTGGATTTGATAAGATTAAAATTCCTGTATGCAATGTATCATTTAATAAAAATATATATATTATAGTATTGAGACCTTATATACAAAACACACAAGCTGGTAAAGGCTATTTCAGGCCCATTGGAATTAAGAAAGCTAATGATGATGCATGATAATGCATGTAGTAGACCTGGGAATGCACACACCCACAATCCCCTTCCCTGTGATGACATCCTCACATTTATACCCCAGCTTTCAATGCCCATTGCAACCTCCACATGTGCTGTCCCAGCCTCAAATACCTCTTCCCAAGAAACGTTTTTCAACATTCACAGCAGAGGGTCTCAACTGGACATCTTCCACTTTGTGAACATGTTGCCACCTCCTTTTCGGAGTTGATTACTTTTTAATAGATTACCAATAGACCATTGATACATTGCAAAATGAATCACAGTTTGGAAGGGATGTCCTAAACAGGGTCCTTCCAAATTGTGATTTAGTACCCATTTCTAAACCCATTTTGCAATTTGGTTACCCTTTGCAAAATGTGTTTTGTACCTACCACCAAGCCAGTTCACATTTGTAAACCCTGTGATTTTGCTTATTACATTTGCGCCCCCAGTCCCTAGTTATTTGCTTACGGCCTCCTTTTATAACACTTGTGTTACAAATCTTTAAATAAATAATGTTACAGTTTGAAGTATTTAAGCAGAAGATGTCCTGGTGACAATACCCTTTTTAAAATTGAACTGCATACGTTCATCATTGATGTCTTTAATGAAATATCAACACACAGAAACCTTAAGCTGGGGTACAACTTAACTTCCTTTATTAATCCCCCACATTAACTCCAAAGACCCCAAGCCCATGCCACCAATCAGTTAACTGTCAAAGCACATAAATAAGGCTTTTGCAAAGGAACAAAGTAATGAACAAGCCTCATGAAAAGCATTCAGTTACTACTCGTAGTTTAAGCACTGTTTACATTTCATATATGTTTCTCTCTCTTTAGGTCAAATGCCTAACGGACAAGAGGAGTCAGTTGGACTCTCGGTGGCATGCTACTTCGACATATCTAATTAGATGGGCTTTATCTGAAACTTTAACCCTGGGTGAAGGAAAACCAGTTTGCAGCTATATGAATACTAGCACAGAAGGCATATACAATTGCAAAGACTTATGGGTATTGCACACCAGCTCCTTCTCAGCAGGCCAGTATATCTTTCCAGATGCTCATACTCCAGCCTCAAGGAAAACAAAAAAAAGTTAAGGGTTAAATGGTTACATTAATCTCTGCCACTGACAAATACTCAGGGCCCCATCACAGTCCATCATTTTTGCCCACCATGCCCCTCTGCCAGGACCCCGCCATATGCAAATCAGACATGGTCCTGCTTCAACAGGAATAGTAAATCCCAGACTCCCAAGGCAGGTCCCATCTGAAACAGGACACAAGAAACCCCAGATCGGTTTCGGCTTAATTGGGCCAAGCAGGTTGGCTCCATAGATAAAGTTAAAATGGGAGCCACATCTGGGCATACCCATCATATTTAGGGGATCACACTGAGGAATACAAAAAAGTGATTGGTGGAATTCTTGAATTTATCTCTGTAACTGTTAAATTACACAGCCTAACCGGAGAGCACAACTGAACAGTCCTCTTCTAAGTCAGGTCATAAAACAATCATCTAAGGCATATAGCCTGGTATCTACTGTACCCTGTGTACACAACTACCCACAATGACTTCTCATGCTTTTTTCTGGTAAGCAAAGGGAGGCACAGTTCAGAATTTAAAGTAGTTTGCCCACGATCACACAGAATTGGGTTGATGGAGCAAGCCATGATGATAGCTTTCTGCTTCTTATTTTACTGCTAACAGTTACTTAACACCGGACCTCATCTCCTCACAGAACCCCCATGACCCTTCCAGAAACTCAGTAATAATAATAATAATTCTTTATTGTTTGATTACTTAAAACCATTACAATTTTCCATTAAAAAAACTCTTACAGCTCTTATATGCAGGAAACAGGGCATTAAAAAACTAAGGTTAATACTAAGACTATCTAAAAATGGGGGTGTGATAAAGACACCCTCACAATAATTAATTACCTGTGGCAGTCCAGTACTGACTTGCCAGGACAATCAAAACGTCTCACCCTCTCTTTTTAATATATAAAAACGGCAAAACTAGTATTTTCAAAAGCTAACTGGGGAGTATAAACTATTAATGTTAGCAAAGGGCAATGTTCCAATCAACAATTGTTAGCTATCAAAAGTTCATTATTTGAACCTGGAGCAGGATTGCAACTCAGCCGGGTTGATGGAAATTGGCAGCTCTGTTATCTCCCAACTTTTTCGCCGATCTGTTAACAAATTTGGTGAACCGAATGTTCAACTTCGTATTGTCTGGGATTAGGGCGGCGATTATGGCTTGGCGAAACTCAGTATTATATTTGCTCTTAGAAGCCATGATAAAACTGCATTAACCAGCAGTCATCTTCTAGCTGTACCCAGATGGACTCTAGTCCCTGTCCTGCATGGCCAAAGGTTAGGCATTCCCCATTTTTGCGCCATACTTGCACAGCAAAATGAATTTAATTTAGTTACATAATTTTTCTTAATATTCTTCATTATTGGGAATAAAGGAAGTGAAGCCTAGCCAGGAGGGAAAGTTATTTTAACAAAAATTGCACAATTGTGTTCAGTGAGGAAGGTTTTTTAGAGCTTCCTCTGTTCTCCTAGTTATATCATTTACAACTATACTCCTGCTTAATAGCATACCTACTACAAACATTATATATAGCGCTTAGAAATAGAAATGAGTCACTATAAAAAAACACATGATTAAAAACATATAATAGGGCGACCAGCTTTGTGTTCATTGCCTACCCTGCGTGGATAGACCAAGACCTGGCCTGGCATAACCAAAACCCCTTTGCATCTGCCCCTTGCCAGTGTGCCCATATTAGCATTGTTGCCAGACCATGGCAGCTTCTCTTTAGCTTTAAAGCATTTTTATGGCACACACATAATAAAATAAAGCACAGCCCCATAAGAGCAAACAAGCTTTGTAAGCACTGTGAAGTAAATGTCTCACGTAGTTTTCAATAGGTGATGACTTTCAAATATGATGTCATTAAACTCCCAAAGAGCTCAATCTATGCTCCAAAGGGGCCTTCACATCCCCTGTAAGCTTTTATTTTGGTGGCGGGCTGGGCAAGGAGTTGCCAGTGAACACAGCACAATGCCAGGAGGTTCGCAACAATGTATTCAGTGTTCTCCTGCTAAAGCTGACAGAAAATGTGTAATTTTTCTTTACCGAGCTAGAGAAAGTGACAAAGGCTCACAAGAACCCTGGTTAACCTTTAGTTCCTCGCACTGCCTTTATGATCTCTGAGGCCAGAGGTTGCAAGGGCAGTGGCAAGGGTCGAAGGAGGCAAGCCAGGGGTTGCAGCTGCGACCCCTGGTGACCCCTAAATGACGTCCATGTGTGATACCAGGATTACATTGAAGGTTATTATGTCCTGTTTATTGCATGACTCCTATCAAAACTTTTAGAAACGTCACCCTCATTGGTGTGCTGCCTGTCTACTGACATATTCTCTCTTACTCCTTATGAGGACAGTCAAATCATTTTTTATACTATCATTATTAAGACAGGCTAGGGTAAACACCGAAAAGTGATTACAGCTACAACTTCACCAGGTTAAAATCAGGCTTCCCTTTCATGTCTTGGTCAACTTGTTTATACATGTATCTTTGCTCTCAAGTTGCCTTGAGCCTTAGTCAGGGAAATCCCTGTTGGAGTCACCACACATACCTGATTCTGGATGGAGCTGTGGGTGCATGCAACAGATGGCCTACACACTCATTACAATTGCTATGAAAGAACATGTACTGTTAAACAGTTTGGCCAGGTGACAGACCAGTCGTCGTGGACTTTGTAGCACTTGCACCACCATGTTTGGCAGACTCGGCTCTGAACCTTGGTCGAGCCAGGGGTATCTCTGCTGGCATGACGTCAGACACTTAGGGAACACCAAAAAGATTGATCATGCAACCAGAGGTACAAATAATGAATCTGTTATTGTTGGCTGCTTCCCAATTAACATCCTCCCTCTGAATAAGGCTGTAATAATGCATGGCGTTAAAGATTCTTCAGAAACAAAACATCAAGATTTTTTTTTTCTGGGAATCAGAAAGTCAACACTGACACTCTAAGGTTCCTGCTGCGGTCGCAAATTCATCCAAAAAACTTGATTTTCACTCAATCCATTTTCTGTAAATAAAAATGCTGGTAGGTTGACTGGTCATTAAATAACTGCCTTAAGGGAAAATACTTCTTTAATTAATAATAAATGTTTGTTTTGAGTATAAAGTAAGACTGATAAGGTTTGCAACTTGCTCTAAGATCAGAGTGATGCAAATTAATGCTGCCTCATCCTGTATGGCTGGATAAGGCACACCAGACTGAAATAAATATGTTTCATAAATAAGAATAAGATATAGAAAAATACAGTTAATTAGCGGATTCACAAAAAACATTTATGTAAAGTAGTAGAACAGTAGAACTACTCACATCATTTAGGCTAATCACAAACCTATGGAAATGCACCTTCACCACTCCTATAATTTATGTTCTGAGATCTCTGCCAAAGTTGCAGAGTTAGGCGGAGTGAATTTCCAATAAAGAAAAAAATCAAATTGTTTTAGAAGATGCTTTGTACTATGAGTGCGAATTCATCATGTCGAAATATGGGATAAACTTCACTTAACATATCCAACATCACACACCTCTGGGCTAGTCGATGTGGATTTTTTATTTATTTATTCTTTTTTAGCTAATGGAGTTCGTTATACCCGTTACAGCCCGTTATGCACTGCCCATTATTCACTGCTTATCATATGTGATTTATTGATTGACGATTTCCTTATCACTACCAGTGATCTGTATATTCCCATCATATATTCATTGTTCATATCATTCTAATTAATATTTCTACACTCGGTTAATCTTCTAAAATTAACCAGAGATTATCCTAATGAGCCCATTAATAATTTAAAAATCGAGCCAAAAAATGAAAGTGACTTTCAGTTTTGTATCTAATTAGTCATCCGACATAAATGAATTCCTTCAAGCCATTCGTTTATATTTCTCTGCGGTCAAAATGTTATCTAGTGCCTAATTTACAAAGATTCCCACGGTGTTTTCTCTTCAAGGAAACCTGCTGGAGATTTTAATAAAGGTCCATGCCACCCCGAGCCTCGCTTGAGAAATTAATCTTTTGAGGCAATTTGTTATCACATGAAAGGTTTAATTATCTTCGATGGTGAATCTTCTCCTCCTTGGTGTGCACTCTTAAAAAGCCTTGGCTAAGCGCGGAAAAAGGAGTGTCTGAGCACGAAGAAATCTTAAAGCTGACAATGTATTTAAGATCAACCAAATTAAGGCATTTTAACAATAGTATTGTTTGTAAGTTGGCATAAAATGTAAGTGCCCCAAATAAGAGGAGCTACTATTTCCGTAATTAATTGTACTTGATTTATCGACCTCGTAAGGAGGAAAAGCTAAGTTTGCCCTGCACTAGTGGACCTTATGACAATGCCCGATTGTGGACAGGGGGGGGGGGGGATATTTACTTATGTGTGTGCGAGAGGAGGAGTTGCACAGCAAAATACAATTTTGGGCTGCATTTGTAGACCTTCTTAATGTATTGTAAATTAGATGTCATGTTTTGAGTTTACCCAACGCGACTATCCGCACAAAACATAAGCATGCTCTTTATGTGCTTAAAAGTCTGTGATATTTTGGGAACAAAATAATAGCCAGAAAGAATCCCAAACATCTGATGTTTGTGTGGATGTGGGAAAGAGTTACATGGAAACTTTTTGCATATGTTTTACTGTATAGGTACAGCAACATACATTTAATATAGGGAAATCAAAGGATCAGAGTTGCATAACTTTGATCATATTACGTCAACAAATGTGCTTTACTGTTATGGATACAGACCAGTGGTGTCTGCTAGAGTCATTACTTTCTTGAAATGAATTGTAAAAGAAGGGACACACAAGTTATGGGAAGTTTACCAAACCTTAACTGGTGAATTTCAGTGGCTTTTAGGTTTTAATTTGTAGCCATAATTGCATTTCAATTGTGGTTTTTTTTCAATGTATTTTCCTAAACACACATTAATATTTTATAAGCAACCAGGGGCCATATTACAGATGGTGCCCCGGGGACGCAATGGCCTTTGCGCCCGCTATGCGTGCCCCCGGTGCACTTTGGTATTATAGAAGCGGACTCAGAGGCTTGTGCATCCCCCTCTATAATATCGATAGCGCTGGCGCACTTAAAGCACTTAAAGCACCTCATTTGCATAGGGGTGTGCCCTATGCAAATGAGGGAATTCCTTTGACTCTGCGCCCGCGCCATATAACAGACGCGGGCTCAGAGTCAAAGAAACCCTCAGGAGGCGCAGTGACAGTGCTCCATTTAAAAAGTGGCACACTGTCAGTGCGCCTCCTGACAGCAGCCCGCTTCAGGGGGTAAAGGGGGTCCCATGGACCCCCAGACATCCCCTTGCAGGCGGGTGCAGTCACTGACTGCACCCGCCTGCAAGGGGATCTTTAAACCCCTTTGAAAGTGCGGAGGGTGACGCCAGCACTGTGAAAACACAGAGCGGCTGCTTCGTGTTTTCACATGAATGCGCTGCTCGCGGCTGCCTTGGGGGCAGCGCATACACCATAATGGGGCGCATTATCACTGTTTGCGCCCAGCGCACCTTTTGAAAGGTGCGCCCGGCGCAAACAGTGATAATGTGTAATACGGCCCCATAACTATAACTTCACTATGACCTTGGTCTTTTCAGTGAATTTATGAGGGTTGTTGATCATTTTCCACATGGAACTGTGTTTCTTGGACTTCATCTTCTGTTTACAGCTAACCATCACTGTGGATGGACTTTGGCAGTGTGCAGGGACTGGCTACAGGCTTTGTGCCTAACCTGTTTTAGCTAGCCAGCTCCTGCAGTGCGTAGCCTTTCGTCATGTGAAGCAGGGGTTGGATGAAGGGCGTGACCTCTGGTCAGACCTTGCAACCAAATGATCACAGCTGGCCAACCCTGGCTACCCACAGCCTTCAAAAATATCACGAGAAAGCTTAAAATGGTAAGTGTCTGTCAACTGTTGAGCAGGTCCGTAAAACTGCATTAAAGTTGTCCCAAAAATGTTTTTGACCATCTCATTTAACTTTGGTGCCCCTTCTTTGATCTGCATGAAGCACGAGAATCCTGCACTAGGTTTAACATACTAACAGCCTACCAAATTTCATGAAGTTTTATTAACGAGCACCAAAGTTATTAGCACATGAAATTGGTGTTTGTCTCGCTTTTTAACTTTAATCCCCTTTTATGGATCTGCACAAAGCATGCTATACCGACAGAAGACTACATATTCATGCAAAGGTGTGTGTGACACTAAGCAGCCTGTTTGAATGCCAGAGCAATCAGGGGATGGCATCAACAGTGCCATATCTTTGCAGCTATATCTCTGCATTGTTTCCCCCCTTATACAATGCAGCACAGCGCTGCACTGCATTGTACAACTTTTGAATAAAGATGCAACATTGTCTCTAGTGCAATCTTAGGAGCCACTTTGTCCAGGAATATACCCTTTTGGTACATCGTCAGTACTCACATATTTGCTTATTTCTTGCACCTATCCCCTAGACCACATGTCACTCAAGCATTCATTCTGCTATAACCCCTGATGACAATGTTTTCTTTTACAATTTCTGCACGTTGTCCTCCCCATGACCTTCTCATTGCATATTCAAAAGGATCAGTTTCACAGATCCTACCTTTGTGTCATATTTTAGAATGAAGTTGATATCTCTCTTGAGATTAATTTGCTATCCACTTCATTAAATACTGTGTGGGTAATACTTAGATCCTACATACAATCTCTTACTTTCACTTTCACTTGAAAAAAAAGCATCACACTGATCTCCAAGAAGGTTAGGATCTGAAGGCAAAAATTTGTCACTTGGAAACCAGACATACAAGACATATTAATTTAGGAGATCCGGACTAAAAATATGTATATCTAGCAATATGTAAAGATTAGTCATAACTCAAGAAACTTCACTTAGATCTAACCTCAAAATCAGTTTTCATATTTGATCTAATGATTAGGTATGGCAATGGTCAATCTGTTATCATAGGTAATAGAACTTCACTTTGACAGGAAAGCTTCACAGAACTACTTTGAAGGAAGGAACACACTGACTGAAGGAGAGGGATATTGGTAGTATCCTGCATGAAGAAAAGGCTGCCGAGAAGAGGAGCGAATTGCTGTGCTGTGCTATCCCATTATCACACATGTAAGGCTTTGAACTGCCAGAACGAGTGGCAAGGCATGTGACCCTTGTTATTTCTGTAGTGTATCCAGAAGCAAAGCAATTCATACTTCAAACCTGTACTTACATGAAGACACTAGCTCCATTTTGATCAATACTCAGAAAGTGGCAGGATGCAACTAGAGGCTAGGAAAGGCACAATGAAGGAGAGATTACTGGAAGAAGTGCCTCCTATGGCATGGCACTAAAAAAAATTATAAATGCAATCAGATATTTCAAAGAAGCAGTGGCAGTGATGACTTTGCACTTGAGAAATTGACAATTGTCATCTGCGGTTTCATTTCATGTGAAAACACCACTTTGGCCTGGAGGAGAGCTTTTCTTTTGTTTTGGTAGCAGGTTTGAATTTGGTCCAGAGGAATACTCAAAATAGGAAACATCCATTATCCTGACCGACGCAGATGAGTGCAGCTTTGGCTGGCATGTGGTTGCACCACTTCACTCCTCTTTATAACCAGAGGCGAGTACCTGCTCTAGAAAGGCCAGAACTGGTTCCAGCGTTGCTGCTCTTTAAACAACGAGTGTGTCCACCAACAGAAGCAAGCCCATGCCCCCGCTGCCGAGCACCACAAACAAGTAAAGTGAGAAACTAATCTTGTGGTAGTGACAACAACAGTAAATGACAATAGGACACCTCAAAGAGTAACTTTGGACAAACCAGATGTTTCGAGTTTAAATATCATTGTGTTGCCAAGGCCTGGGATGGATGGGAGTGAAAGAAAACTCGCCCTACAATATCTTAGGAGCAGTTAGATGTTTTTTCACTCCTCGCTGTTGTGTTTCAGGATGAGAACCATGTGGTAATACTGACTCCTTTGTTAATAGTGCCTGTTCTTTCTGCCTTTTACTTTTCATGTGTAGTGTTTAGTTGTGGCCTGAGTTTAAAGAAATGTTTATTCATATATAATAGTACTAGCTGGTCAATTATTTATTTAGTCGTATTTGTCTCATTAAGTTCTGATTTTCAGCCCTACACTACCTCTCAAACTAAGGGCCCGATTTAGACTTTGACGGATGGTAGTTTATTAGTCAGGGTGGCATTACATCTACCACCATGGTGGACTATCACCTGTCAAATGTAGAGATCAGGGGAGCAGTCATCACAGGAGTTCCTTTGATGGCAAAAAACCTTACTCCCATGGCTAGCACTCTCTCAGGCCATCGGAGTAAGCTATCCTTCAATGGAGTCAACAAAGGCACCGACAACAGAAATCTGACAGTCTGTACAATTGTAAATAGGGTAGGCAGATAGGATACTCCACCGCAAACGGGCAGGGTACTTTGTCGGTCAAACCCTTAACCTCCCCGCTCAATTTGTAGGGTTGAGCGGATTGTCATCTTTCTCCCCTTGCTGGCTTCACAATCAGAATGCTTACTGGACAGACTGCCCTCCTAATTTAGATTGGACAGTGTTTAGCTCTGTCAATCACTGCAAGAAAAATCCTTGTGTTACTAGACAACAAATGAAGAAAAATGACCCCCACACCCTGGCAGAGAAACCTAGGGTGTCAGGTCATTTTTTTTTGTTTTCCAAAAACAAACTTCTGCTTTGGGAGTTTGTTTTTGAAGAACAAAGATGTTTGTAGCATTGCTGCCTGGAAGAAGGAGACTGCACCAAACTTTGTGCCTTCAGTGAAATGTCATGACAGACCACATGGAGATCTCTAAATATTGCGGGTGGTAGCCCACCAGAGAGGTAGAGTTGATGACCTCGCCTGTCAAAATCTAAATTGGCTACAAAGGTGTGGGCCAAAATACTTCCATCAGATAATCCAAGAAGGTTTCATTTCCAAGGCAAATGTAGCCAGCCTGAAATATGATAAAATAAAGGCCTTTCCTAAACACAAAGTAAGAGTTCCTCAGATTGCCATATTTCCTTGCTAACTACTGATACCAAGGATATATAGAACACTTCCAGCAAACCAAGATGGCAATATAATCCCAGAGCTTCTAAAAGCCTATTCAATCAGTTTAGTTACTAGGAAAGATAAAGCCTCGCAAACTGGTAGGCGCCACCCGCACCTAGGGGCGTGGTGCCATTAGTGGCATCTCGTTCGTGAGCCGGTCATGCCCTTCCGGTCAGAGAAGAAGGAGGGGGTGTCGCCAGAAACAAAAGGGGGCTTCCAGGCGCGTCATCAAGGTGCGCAGCAGGCGACCCCTCCCCAAAAGTGATAAAAGCAGGAGGACGAGAGGGGGAAGCCCTCTTTTGTCCTCTCCAGGGGATGCCAACGTATCGGACCAGCAACGAGTTAACGGCTGGCGAGCGGCATCATCCAGGTGTGAGGGCCTCACAGCGTAGTTAGATAGGGTTTTAAAAAAGTAAAAAGGCTTAAGGTGGATTATGACGGCCGTGAACGGTCAACAGATAGATGCAGGGGAATCTGGGAGTTCGCGTCTCATATCCTCTGCTATTTAAAGATTCACATCCCTTAGCTCCGAAGTACTTCTTTTTAGGGGTGCTGGGGCTCCGGGTTGGGGGAGTGGATTAGGCCGGATCCCCGGGGGATCGGCAGCGGCGCGAGCGGCGAGAAGCGTTCACCTGAAAGGACCGGCAGCTTTGGGTGCAAGTGAATCCCCCGGCGGAGCATGGCCCAAGGCAATTACCAATACGCGCTGCAAAAATGGCAACGTCCATAAGCGATTGTTGCCCGGGGGATTTTCTGTTAATTTTAAATGGTCGATTAAATTAGCAAAGGGTAATAAGCGACCCCGGGGCAGGAAGGTAGTGAGTATTCCCGATGCCCCGGGGGAGCGCCACACGTGATAAAAAGGGGTTCCGCAGTATCGGGCGCATGGGGGGGTGATTTACCGAGGTAAACAACCCGGCTGAGCATGGGGACATGTTTATAATGAGTAGCGCATGATTTGCGTAGTGGGCCTAACCGGTAGTGCATGAACCGGTGAAGGTTATGACGTACAGTTATAAAGGCATGGCAACCCGGGGCGCTCGGCTAGTGAGTAGGCTGAGTGCCCCGGGGGGGGGGTAATGTTGCATGGTTTGGTGGGGCGCCAGGGGATAACGAGCTGGTATATGCACGGGGCATGAGGATAGTGAGTATTTCCGGTGCCCCGGGTAATTGGCAATGGGTGGCGAAAGGATGGCAAGCGCAAAGGCGCAAGGCCCGACGAGAATGCAGGGGGAAAGAGGCATTGGCAAGCATTTAATTCTTTTTTGCTTTCTTTAGTGAATTGGTGCAGAGGTGGGCTTTTTTGCATGCATTAATACTCAGGATGCCACCAAAACGTGCACGAGGCAGCAAGGAGGCCCCAGCGACCCCGGAGGAATTTCGTTTGCTGTCGGCACTGTGGGAGGTCGCAAAGAAAGGCGGCATCGATTGGGCTCTGTGGACATTAGCTCAAGGGGCCGGAGCGAACCCACAGCAAGAGGCCCCATTGCCCAAACGCACAAGATGAACTCTGGAACGTTACAAGGGAGCGCAGCAGGAAACGCTCAAGCAGGTCGCGGAGTCGCAGGCAAGCACCACAGGTGAGGCGGTGGCAGCGTGCCAGCCCCTGTTGACCATAGACAATAACCAGGCTTCTGGCGCAGCAGCGCAGAAGGGTCAGACGAACGTAGAGCCGCTCCCAATAGGGGGGCACTCACAGGTTAATACACACAATACAGCGAGTGTGGCCGCACAGAACACTGCTTTCCCTATAATACCAATACCAATAACGGCAAGTGCACCTCAAGCCCTGGCAGCGCAGGGGGGGGTAGCGGCGGCAACTCCACCTATTGCGCAATCTCCCGCACCATTAGTGGCGCATCAAGGCAGCGGGGTGGCACAAATATGGGTGCAATTGGGTGGGGTGGCACAAAACTCCCATGGTGGTCACCGCTACTTCGCAAGGCCCAACCAATATTCCGGGTGCCGCAGGGTCGGGGATACTCCCAACAGCGCCCCCAGTGCCCCCGGTGGCGGTGGTCACAGAGCCCGGTGCTCTATGGTTCTGCTTCGCCCGCATTAGCCCCATCGGCAGGTATTACATGGCACGTACCGGCAGAAACCAGAGAGAAGATTTTCAGGGGGGAATTTATTGATGTCTTCGACCTGATTAATGTGGGCGTGGTCCCAGGGAAGAACAGGGCAGGCAAGGAGGGGAATTCAAGCAGAAGAAAGTGTGGGTGGAATGGTCTATCAAGAATTGGGTTACTGGGTTTGCTATTTACGCAGCAATCATGGTGGAGAAATTCCCAGCAGTGGCGGCCCAGATAATTAGCTACATGTCGATGATTCACGGGGCAGCGTCAGAATTCCCGGGCATGGCCTGGCTGCAGTATGACAACAAATTTAGGCAAATGAAGGCAGTAAGGCCAGAGATGGCATGGGATCAGCGAGAGATCAACATATGGCATGCTGAATTCTACTCGGTACCGCCAGTTAACAAGACCGTTCACTCCTTTCTTGGGGACAAAGGGGCAGGGGACAAGAAACTAGCTTGCTGGCAGTTTAATAAAAACGAATGCAGTAGGGGATCAACATGCAAATTCAAGCATATATGTTCCTTCTGTGGAGTCCAAGGTCATCCAGAGAGCAAGTGCTTCAAGAAAGTGGGAAAACCTAAAAAACAGCATACCCCCTCCCACGCACAGAACAGGGGCCGCAATGCCCAGTCATCATAAGAAACTACCCACTCCCATACGCCTGCATGTCTTGGCCCACCTCCTCAATAGATACGAACGGAGACAAGAGGCTTATCTGTTATATCAGGGTTTCAAATTTGGCTTTCATATTCCATCTAACGCTCCGCCTTCCACAGCTCCCCCACGCAATCAGCTCTCAGTCTTGCGCAACCCGGAGGTGGCTAGGGAGAAAATCATGAAGGAGGTAGCACTGGGGAGGGTGACTGGCCCTTTTCAGCAAGCGCCAAGACAAGACTTGGTGTGTTCACCACTGGGTTTAGTACCTAAAAAGGAGGCTGGGAAATAACGCCTGATTCATAACCTATCATGTCCGCCGGGGTCTTCAGTCTATGACAGGTTGGATCCGGAACTGTGCACAGTGCGTTACACCACATTCGATACGGCAATTCATAAACTACAGAGTCTTGGCGAGGGCGCTTTGATGGCCAAATCCGACATAGAAGCCGCCTTTCGCCTCTTGCCGGTGCACCCAGAGGACACTAGGTTGCTAGGTTTTACGTTTGAGGGGAGTTTCTTTATGGACCTGTGTATGCCAATGGGGTTCAAAAACCAAATTATATCCTGAGCAAATCAAATTCACAGTAATTCTTAATGTCCATAAAGTCAATAATCAGAAAATTCTCTTCTTATTCTGTAAGCGTTCTTCTTTATTTCATTTGTGTGTTGCTTCAACATAGGTAAGAGCCAGGTACTAGTCGAGCCAACACGTGTTTCGTCACACGGAGTAACCGCTGACTTCTTCAGGGCTAGAACATTGAATACAAACAATACCCTGTTACAATTCACCACAGACACAATACCAGAGAACACAACAACTAATAAAAATAGTGCAGTGCGCAGAAGACACCAGAACAAAAGGCCAGTCACCAAAGGAGAATAATTCAAAAGAGCACACCTTAAGTACAACACAAAAGGAAAGACCAAATATAAAACACCTAATGTGTATATCATCAATCTAAAAGGGAAAAAAGAAACCATTAAAATATCACAGAATAGATAAACTGTAATCAACTAAGTGCATCTTTGACCCAAGTGGTAAAGATAAAGAGAGACCCAAAACCACCGAATTTGATATGTGAAGTTGAACAATAAACATACAGAAGTACGTACACAAGGAAAGAAGCCTAAAGAAAACACAAAGAAACCACTAGTAAAACCTTTAATAACAATTACTGAGCTAAAAAACTCACCAAATGTAAAATACAACTTTGTAAGAAGTACCCATACATTTTTTTTTTTTCCTCCAGAGTGTAGCTGACAACTTGTGAGCACCGAAAAGACAAATTCTGAAATGCAAAGGAAACATAAAAACATAAGCCTAATACTCCCTCAGTTGTCATCCACCAGTATCAGAATAAATCATAAGCCATTTTAGGAAAAACACCCAATCATACTCACATAAATGTCGACAAAATGGTCAAAAGTAGAGAAAGTAATCAGCAAACGATCTGCGTCCAGATCCGAGTATGTTATCCTAATGTAAAGTATATCACATAATGAGAATATATATAGATCATAATTTAATGGTAAAACAAATAAGACAAATCTCACAAGACATAATATATATATATCCAAAAACCAGGTACACAGACCTGTAACCAGTGTTAAAAAGAGCAAAAATTATCCGCACCATATTTTCAGAGCAGGCAAACATGTGCGTGGCTTAGTACGGATACATAAAATTATTAATAATCAAAAAACATCTAAGTTCGCTCTATACAGATCCTAGATTAATCCCTTTAGCCAAACCCACGTAATAATACAATGAGCCAAAGTACGTACAAGCATACACACCAATAAGCGAAAGTCGTAAGTAATCACAGTCTCATGGCTCCCGTTATAATTAATTAGCACAAAGTGCGTACGGGCATGTCCAACAACTAATACATATCCCTCATCAGAGCGCTACGTGAAAGTTACCTCAGTAGGGTACACAACCGACCGAACAGCAACCTGCTCTCACGCGTGGCGTCTAGCAGAATCGCCATCACCGTAACCGAAGTTAACACGTTGTATAGAAACAGCAAAAGGACTACAAAAAGTAGAAGACCTCCTCAGTTCAGGAAAAAACAGTCACCATCTTAAGCGAACACATATATAGATACAAATAACTAAACAAACACTATACTAGTAGACCTGAGGTATTCATAGTAACAAATCACGACCGAATAATAAATTTAAACACAGCAAAGGTTAAATGAAAAAGAGAGACGAAGGACAATTATAAATTAAAGAGTAAAAAGGGGGTATGAGTAGTGTGAGTATACACCACAAGTGACATAATCATCATGTATTTAAATGAAAAGACACCCTATTACGTAGTAATTGTTGTAAATAACACAAGACCTACATCACACACCATTTGTTACCAATTTCGAATTCAATAAAAATACAAGTCATTAGACCGTAATGTCATCTACAAATCACATTCATCAGTGACATATTAACATGTACTTAAATTCAGCATGTCATATTAGTTAATACACAATTATTCATTTTAAACTCAATCATAAATCCATAAGTTTCCACGCATATTATACAGAAAACATAATAGGTGTATTATAGCGAAATTTACATCTTGTCAGTTCACAAATGAAAAAAATAATCTTATCGCGCAGATTAAACACACAGACCATATACATTAGTACCATGAGCATTGCATGCCATAATAGCACATGTTATACAGACATGAGACAACTCATTATAAAATATTGGGCAAACTTGAACAAAGCCAAGCTTTATTGGAAATAGTGACGGCTTAAGACTGAGCTCAGTTTCCAAGAAAATACTGTAGCTCATTATCAATGTTTAAACCTAGGTCCACCGCCCGTAACTGCAAAATCCAACGAGCTTCTTTCTGTCGCAATTTAAGCTCCCGATTGCCCCCTCTAACATCCGGCTGGACAGTTTCAATTCCATGAAAGGAAAAGGTAAGATGTGAGCCCTGCGCTGGGCAGTCTAATGCATGTAAAGCAATTGGATATCTGTTGTCCCTATTCTTCAGAGCCCTGAAGTTCATTCTGTGAATACCCAAATGTGTAAGTTCATTCTGTGAATACCCAAATGTGTAAGTTCATTCTGTGAATACCCAAATGTGTAAGTTCATTCTGTGAATACCAAAATTGTTGTAAGTTTAGGATTTTGACGTAAGTTAGTTCTGTGAATCGGGCCCATAATATTTATTACCTAAGTTTTCATATCTAATTTAACATTGCCTACTAATTTTCACTTTTATTCCTTAATTTGACTGCAGAAGTCAAATACATGCCAAATAAGAAGCCAGACATCTGCCAGTAGTAGTAAAAACTATGGGCCTGATTACAATGGTGGTGGGACTGCCGCCATTGGTGGCAGTGCCACTGCCATCAGTCCCTGCAGGACCACCTGCCACATTAGGGTGGTGGGCGGATAGTGGGCTGGTGGAGAGACCATCCGCCATGCATCCGACAGGACCGTCGGAGGGACTGCAATCCCTGCAGTAGAGGTGGTGCCTGCTCAAGCCCTGCTGTAGGGATTACAATGTCCCTTTCCGCCTGCCATTTCATGGCGGTCCGCCCGCCATTAAAAGGCAGGCGGAAAGGGACTTTGGGAGCCCCTAGCCCACCCCCCTTCCCCCTGGCCCCCAGTTATGGGTCCGCATGGTGCCTATCAAAAGGTGCAGGGATGTTTACAAAGATGCCTCTTAGCAGTGAGGCTTGTGCTGCAGCCCTTTTTCGAGGCCGCAGCACAAGCCTCAATGCTAAGAGGCATGTTTACGAACGCCTCCACGGCGGTTGGATCGTAATCTGTCTGGCGGGACCGTCGACTCCGTGTCACCATCATAATCAGGCCCTGTAGGACTTGGCCTTTTTGGCTAAAGTTCCCTAAACTTTTTGCTTTCCCCCTAGACGGTTTTCCTGACATAGAGTTGCCAATTTAGATGCTTTGGGTACTTTGCCACTGCTGATCAGTGTCAAAGTACAAGGGTTCCCTATGTAAAGTACCATAGTAATTGGTTGGCCATGATTGGTATGTTTGCCTTACTAGTAAAAGTCCCTAGTGATGTGCACTGTGTGTGCAAGGGCTAGTAATGCAAAGGCGCGCAGAGAAGGGAACTCAGGCCTTCAGTGTAGGGCCTGCGCGCAGTTTGCTAAGTTAGAATGTTGTCCTGACAAGTTCACCCACTTGTCAGGCCTTACTTTACCTTTTGCGTACACTGTGGGCACCCCTGTGGTAGGACCCGAGTAACCCCTGGGCAGGGTGCAGTGTAGGTAAAAGGCAGGACATATACTGAGGTGTGTGCTATGTCCTGACAGTGACAAAAAAAACTCCATTTCGTTTTCACTGGTGAAAGGCCATTCTGCCCATAGGACAGAATGGGGGAGGCTGGGTATGGTGTTTTGTTAGCCTAGTTTCCTATAAGTTGATAATGGAGAGGTGAAGTTTAGTATGTATGAACTCACAGTGTCATAACACATCTTTCTATGAAAGTGGTTTTGTCACTGTGTGTTCAGAAACCACTCTTTTAGAAATTGGCTGAATTTTGTGCTTTAAGCATTTCTGTGTGTCTCTGCTGAATGTGGATTTACTGTCTGGATCTGAGATGGGAGGGGGTGAGATGGCACCTGGCTGACCTGCATCTGGAGAGTATGCGAGGAGAAACCCCGGGAGGTGAAGAGGCATGGGTTGCAGCTATAAAACAATTGACCCATCTCCTGCTGAGTGATTAAGGGTCCAGACCCCCAGTATCAAAGGGAGAAAGGTGACACTGGGAGGGAGACACCCAGAACTGATTTGGGCAGGGGTCAGGGACCCCTGAGCACAACGAACTTCAAAGACATGAAGGGGTATAACTAAGAGAACTGAAACCCCTAGAATTTGATGTAATTTTGAATGGCGAAATGGACAGGTCGAGTCTGCAAAGGCTTTGACCTCTTTCGTGGTCAAGAAGAACCTCTGCCAAGGAAGAAGTTGCTGAAGAGACTGCTGGATAGGACTGACCCTTGCTTCATGATTTGGGGCTGGCCTGCAGTTTGTAGCTTTTACTAAGGAAGAGACTGAAGGGACATTGCAGTGGGTGGTGTGTCCCCCTTCTTGAACAATACTGTGCTTTGTGCTGTGTCCTGAACGCCAAGGGCCCGAGGTGAGCTGGCTCCCTGTTTGGAAACACAGGAACATAAAAGTTTCCGGAGAAGTCCCAAGCAACACGGTGTGCGCGTGCTTTTGCAGCTTGAGACCCTCAGAAGTTGTGCCTTGTGATCGTGGGCACGCAGGAGTAAACTGAGTCTCGGAGGCGCAGGGTGCGTGTCGTGGTGCAAGCCGAGGCATTGGTGAGGAGCGCCTGGTTGTTGTGTGCACCGGGAGACGAGGTGAGACGAGGTGAGACGAGGTGAGACTCGGACACGCAGGGTGCGTGTCGTGGTGCAAGCCGAGGCGTTGGTGAGGAGCGCCTGGTCGTTGTGTGCACCGGGAAAAGAAGTGAGTCTCGGACACGCAGGGTGCGTGTCGTGGTGCAAGCCAAGGCGTTGGTGAAGAGCGCCTGGTCGTTGTGTGCACCGAGAGAAGAGGTGCGACTCGGACACGCAGGGTGCGTGTCGTGGTGCAAGCCAAGGCGTTGGTGAAGAGCGCCTGGTCGTTGTGTGCACCGGGAGAAGAGGTGAGACTCGGACGCGCAGGGTGCGTGTCGAGGTGCAAGCCGAGGCATGGTGACGATCGCCTGGTCATCGTGTGCACCAGAGAAGAGGCGAGTCTCGGACGAGCAGAGTGCGTGTCGCGGTGCAACCAGAGGCACTGGTGAGGAGTGCCTGGGTAGCGTGTGCACCGAAATCGAAGTAAGTCTCCAGAAGTGCTGAGGGCGGGTCTCGGTGTCCACTGAGACCGCCGGAAGGAGGGTCAGGTCATTGGGCCCTCGGAGTGCAGCAGTAGCGGCCCGAACCGGCAGTCCCGGAGGAGCAGAGTCGCTGGCCTGAGCTCGCCGTGCCCATTGACGGAGTTCTGGATCAAGGCCCAGGTCGCTGAAGGAGGGGAGGAGAGTGGGGTCACGCCCCCCCAGGTAACGTGGATCACCACCTGGGGTGGGGTGCGGGCTCGGAGGGATACTCTCTCGGCCTCTCGCTCCTGGCAGCTGCGTGAGCCTGTTGCTTCGGCTCGGATCGAGGCCCGTGCTGGCCCAAGGAGGGGCAGTACTGGGGCCAGAGTGAGAAGCGGTACTTTTGTGTCATCATTGATCCATGTCGGGGGCAACTGTTAACCGAGCACCTAGACTGTCATATTACACTTTGCATTATTGCTGCTAACGAACTATCGAACTGTCGTATGACGCCTGACTCTATTTGTGCCTGACGAACTACATGCTGGGTGCGCTACGCACTGCGTTATTTTCCCTTGCAGAGTACATGATTGTAAGCGTGGCGCATTGCATTATTTCTTCATCGCACAGTACCTGATTATAACGTGGCGCATTGCATTATTTCTTTAGTGCACAGTACATGATTGTAGCGTGACGCATTGCTTTGTTTCTTCCTTGCACAGGGCATGCTGGTGGTGATACGCATTGCATTATTCCTTCTATTTCAAAGTACATGACTGTGGCGCTATGTATGGCATTGTTTATCTATTGCACAGTTCAGGAGTATATCGTTACGCATTGCAGTATTTCGTTTCTTTTGCAACATGTGTGATTCTAGCAATACGACCTACCTAACCTTTTAGAAACGGTTAGAAGTCAGCTTAACTGTTGGTTAGAAGCGGTGGTTGGGATTAGAACCTATCAATCCACCGGAAGAAATACTACCCATTATTATATGTTGGTTTTGTATCGTGTGGTCATATCGTATATCTTCTTGTATAAAGATTATACTCGTTTTATAAAAACTTGTGTGGAGTCTATTTGTGGTGACATCATTGGGTTGCTGTGAGTGTGGTTGCACATACTGTACACTCGTGCCTTGGAGATAAGCCTGGCTGCTCGTGCCAAGCTACTAAGGGGGTGAGCAGGGCTACCTCAGACGGTGTCCTTACTTAGCCTAATGTTGAAACGAGGGGTCCGGATCTCGCACCTGGCAACATCGGTGTAGGACGGGGACTCCCGCCTCCAGCATTTGGTGGCGGCGGTGAGGGATAAGGACCCCCACTTCCAACATTTGGCGGCAGAGCGGTGGGATTCGATCCTAATGTAAATTAAACGTGTATGTGCAAAATCACTCACTGTAATTGGTGTTCATCATAAATTGATCGCAGACCACGACGCAACCACATATTGTGTTTTTGGAATTGTTGGTTCTATTGTTGAGTAACCTTTAAACCACACATCATGTCTCAGGGAGAGAGCCAGATAGCCGGTGAGGCTGAGGCTGCAGAATTAGAGTTTAACATTGAGGCACTGTTTTCCTACAAAGTTGATCAGTTGAGGAAATTCTGCAGAGCTTTGGGATGTCCCATGAAGGGTAGCACCAAGAAGGAGGAGCTGCAAATGGCCTTGAGGGCCTGGTGGGAAGCCAAAGAGGCTCAGGAGATGGGGGATGTTGAGGTGGATGAGGATGACCCAGGGAATGGATTTGGTCCACAGGATTTGCCAGTGGAGAGACCAGCCGCAGGGGCTGGTAGTAGCCATTCAGGGAGGAGTTTTTCACCAGAGGAGTTGGAAGAAAACCAAAGGGTCAGACTGCATGAGTTGGAGGTGTTAAAACTTAAAACTCAAGCAGAGGAGAGCAGGAACGCTCTCGCGTTGGAAGAGAAACGGATTCTTTTCACTCATGAGTTAAGCATGAGGGAACTGGACATTAAGGGTAAACAAACAGAGTCCAGTGTGATTGGTGGCAGCGCACAGCCAGTGCCAAGTGTGGATGATTACAAGAGTGCACTGGAGGATTGGGTAGTGGTTAGCATGGTAAATGATTTGGCGGGGTTGACCAATTTGGCCCCAGGGGAGCCTAGGCTCAGAAATTATTTTCCAGGATTGCGCCACCCCGGGTTAAGGTGTGGGCTCCTTCATTCCCGGGAGTCTGCACGAGAACTGGACCCCTGGTCATGGGTCCAGGGGCCTGAAAAGGCCCCAGAGAGGGAAGGAGGGCCAAGTGGCGCAAGGAGACCCCAGAGTAGTGAGGAGGGGTTGCTGGCTAGCCTCTTGTCTCAAAAGAGGGGGAAGAAGAGTAAGCAGCACCCCCAGGGATCAGCAGCACCACCCAGGAAACTGGGGGGGGCGTAGGAGAGCCCCCGGGTGGAGGACTAGTGCCTACTTGCCAGAGGTGTGAGGAAGAACACCTAGCGTCAGGAGGGCGTGGGGAGTCTGTAGCCAGAGCTCCTGCCGTCCTGAAGTTTGTGGGTGCCATTCCTAAGTGGCAGGCCCAGAAAAATAATTGGAAGGTTAAAATAGGGTTGTGTTCCCCAGTGGGAACACCGGTGGGACAGTGTCCAGCCAGTGGGGCTGGGTCCCCTAGAAGTAACCAGAGTAAACCCACTTTTAACCTGGAGAGCAGGATGACTGGAGGTAGTATCCTGACCAATGGGCCTTCCCAGGGTACCACTCCAGGGTGGGGTTGGCATGGGTCCAGCACCCCTGGAGGGGTTCCCCTGGCCGGGAGGGATCCATGGAACAGCATTGTTGGCTCAGGGGGTAGTGATCAGGAAGAACCCCTGGGGTCAGGAAGGCGAGGAACAGGAGGGTGTCCCTGTGGTAGAGGGCCTGCGTCCTGGTTCTATCGCCCGAAGCAGGGAAGTCCATCAAGGTAATGATTGGTCTACCCTGGCTTTTGGCTGGGAGGGGGTTGTGTAGGACTTGGCCTTTTGGCTAAAGTTCCCTAAACTTTTTGCTTTCCCCCTAGACCGTTTTCCTGACATAGAGTTGCCAATTTAGATGCTTTGGGTACTTTGCCACTGCTGATCAGTGTCAAAGTACAAGGGTTCCCTATGTAAAGTACCATGGTAATTGGTTGGCCATGATTGGTATGTTTGCCTTACTAGTAAAAGTCACTAGAGATGTGCACTGTGTGTGCAAGGGCTAGTAATGCAAAGGCGCGCAGAGAAGGGAACTCTGGCCTTCAGTGTAGGGCCTGCGCCCAGTTTGCTAAGTTAGAATGTTGTCCTGACAAGTGCAACCACTTGTCAGGCCTTACTTTCCCTTTTGCGTACACTGTGGGCACCCCTGTGGTATGTTCCGGGTAACCCCTGGGAAGGGTGCAGTGTAGGTAAAAGGCAGGACATATACTGAGGTGTGTGCTATGTCCTCACAGTGACAAAAAAAACTCCATTTCGTTTTCACTGGTGAAAGGCCATTCTGCCCATAGGACAGAATGGGGGAGGCTGGGTATGGTGTTTTGTTAGCCTAGTTTCCTATAAGTTGATAATGGAGAGGTGAAGTTTAGTATGTATGTACTCACAGTGTCATAACACATCTTTCTATGAAAGTGGTTTTGTCACTGTGTGTTCAGAAACCACTCTTTTAGAAAGTGGCTGAGTTTTGTGCTTTAAGCATTTCTGTGTGTCTCTGCTGAATGTGGATTGACTGTCTGGATCTGAGATGGGAGGGGGTGAGATGGCACCTGGCTGACCTGCATCTGGAGAGTATGCGAGGAGAAACCCCGGGAGGTGAAGAGGCCTGGGTTGCAGCTATAAAACAATTGACCCATCTCCTGCTGAGTGATTAAGGGTCCAGACCCCAGTATCAAAGGGAGAAAGGTGACACTGGGAGGGAGACACCCAGAACTGATTTAGGCAGGGGTCAGGGACCCCTGAGCACAACGAACTTCAAAGACATGAAGGGGTATAACTAAGAGAACTGAAACCCCTAGAATTTGGTGTAATTTTGAATGGCGAAATGGATAGGTCGAGTCTGCAAAGGCTTTGACCTCTTTCGTGGTCAAGAAGAACCTCTGCCAAGGAAGAAGTTGCTGAAGAGACTGCTGGATAGGACTGACCCTTGCTTTGTGATCTGGGGCTGGCCTGCAGTTCGCAGCTTTTACTAAGGAAGAGACTGAAGGGACATTGCAGTGGGTGGTGTCCCCCCTTCTTGAACAGGACTGTGCTTTGTGCTGTGTCCTGAACCCCAAGGGCCCGAGGTGAGCTGGCTCCCTGTTTGGAAACACAGGAACATAAAAGTTTCCGGAGAAGTCCCAAGCAACGCGGTGTGCGCGTGCTTTTGCAGCTTGAGACCCTCAGAAGTTGTGCCTTGTGATCGTGGGCATGCAGGAGTAAACTGAGTCTCGGACGCGCAGGGTGCATGTCGTGGTGCAAGCCGAGGCGTTGGTGAGGAGCGCCTGGTCGTTGTGTGCACCGGGAGACGAGGTAAGACTCGGACGCGCAGGGTGTGTGTCGTGGTGCAAGCCGAGACATTGGTGAGGAGCGCCTGGTCGTTGTGTGCACCGGGAAAAGAAGTGAGTCTCGGACGCGCAGGGTGCGTGTCGTGGTGCAAGCCAAGGCGTTGGTGAAGAGCGCCTGGTCGTTGTGTGCACCGGGAGACGAGGTGAGACTCGGACGCGCAGGGTGCGTGTCGAGGTGCAAGCCGAGGCGTGGTGACGATCGCCTGGTCATCGTGTGCACCTGAGAAGAGGCGAGTCTCGGACGCGCAGAGTGCGTGTCGCGGTGCAACCAGAGGCGCTGGTGAGGAGTGCCTGGGTAGCGTGTGCACCGAAATCGAAGTAAGTCTCCACAAGTGCTGAGGGCGGGTCTCGGTGTCCACTGAGACCACCGGAAGGAGGGCCAGGTCATTGGGCCCTCGGAGTGCAGCAGTAGCGGCCCGGACCGGCAGTCCAGGAGGAGCGGAGTCGCTGGCCCGAGCTCGCCGTGCCCATTGACGGAGTTCTGGATCAAGGCCCAAGTCGCTGAAGGAGGGGAGGAGAGTGGGGTCGCGCCCCCCCAGGTAATGTGGATCACCACCTGGGGTGGGGTGCGGGCTCAGAGGGACACTCTCTCGGCCTCTCGCTCCTGGCAGCTGCGTGAGCCTGTTGCTTCGGCTCGGATTGAGGCCCGTGCTGGCCCAAGGAGGGGCAATACTGGGGCCGGAGTGAGAAGCGGTACTTTTGTGTCATCATTGATCCATGTCGGGGGCAATGGTGGCCCACGGATATGTCTCCCCCCCCAGTCAGCAGTTAAGATCGTAAAAAATCTGGGAGTGAAAATGGACGCCACTTTATCTATGATACCTCAAGTACAGTCGGTAGCGGGTACGTGCTTCGGGTTTTTGAAAATGCTCCGTAGGTTTCTTTTTCTATTACCGACCTCTCACAGAAAGACGGTCGTTCAGGCCCTTGTCACCTCCAGATTGGACTATGCCAACGTGCTCTATCTGGGCCTTCCAGAGTCTATACTCAATAGACTGCAAGTCGTGCAGAACGCGGCAGCCAGAGAAGTCCTGAGACTTGGACCTAGAGACCGGATCTCCCACCATCTGAAGAATCTGCATTGGCTGCCTGTCTGATGCAGAGTACTCTTTAAAGCACTGGTCCTTGCTTTTAAAGCTCTGCATGGCATGGGGGCACATTATATCCGCAGAAGAGTCTCATACTACGTACCCGGCCGATCCCTTAGATCAGCACATCAACATCTAATTGTCATCCCCAAGTGTCTCAGAGCCCGCCGTGGTGGTCGCTCGTTCCAAGTGCAAGTGGCTAGATTCTGGAACAAGCTACCTCTAATGCTGAGGCAAGCCACAAGTATAATGGCATTCAGGAAACAACTGAAAACCTGGCTGTTCCAGCATGCAGTTTAATGGCCTTTCGCCTCGGGACCGATGTTTCACCCCTGGCCTCTGTATCTTTCTATCTTAGCGCCGGGATACTCTGTTGAGTAGCTGTGCGCTTTATAAATCCCCCCCCCAAAAAAAAAAAACTGTTAACCAAGCACCTAGACTGTCATATTACACTTTCCATTATTGCTCCTAATGAACTATCGAACTGTCGTATGACGCCTGACTCTATTTGTGCCTGACGAACTACATGCTGGGTGCGCTACACACTGTGTTATTTTCCCTTGCAGAGTACATGATTGTAAGCGTGGCGCATTGCATTATTTCTTCATCACACAGTACCTGATTATAACGTGGCGCATTGCATTATTTCTTTAGTGCACAGTACATGATTGTAGCGTGACGCATTGCTTTGTTTCTTCCTTGCACAGGGCATGCTGGTGGTGATACGCATTGCATTATTCCTTCTATTTCAAAGTACATGACTGTGGCGCTACGTATGGCATTGTTTCTCTATTGCACAGTTCAGGAGTATATCGTTACGCATTGCAGTATTTCGTTTCTTTTGCAACGTGTGTGATTCTAGCAATACGACCTACCTAACCTTTTGGAAACGGTTAGAAGTCAGCTTAACTGTTGGTTAGAAGCGGTGGTTGGGATTAGAACCTACCAATCCACCGGAAGAAATACTACCCATTATTATATGTTGGTTTTGTATCGTGTGGTCATATCGTATATCTTCTTGTATAAAGATT
This sequence comes from Calotriton arnoldi, assembly GCA_963921515.1. Taxonomy (NCBI): domain Eukaryota; kingdom Metazoa; phylum Chordata; class Amphibia; order Caudata; family Salamandridae; genus Calotriton; species Calotriton arnoldi. Next base: position 172,997 of record CAWUFW010011955.1, on the reverse strand, counting down.
ATACTTGTTTTATAAAAACTCGTGTGGAGTCTATTTGTGGTGACATCATTGGGTTGCTGTGAGTGTGGTTGCACATACTGTACACTCGTGCCTTGGAGATAAGCCTGGCTGCTCGTGCCAAGCTACTAAGGGGGTGAGCAGGGCTATCTCAGACGGTGTCCCTACTTAGCCTAACGTTGAAACGAGGGGTCCGGATCTTGCACCTGGCAACAGCGGTTTGGGACGGGGACTCCCGCCTCCAGCATTTGGTGGTGGCAGTGAGGGATAAGGACCCCCACTTCCAACAGGCCCTATATTAAAAGTTGAACAGAACAGTAGTTTTCCTTAAACCAGTGTCCCAGTGAAGTCTTTTATACAGGAATTTCACCAACATTGTTTAAACCTCGTTGGACCTGATTTATTATGTTGGCAGAGATTAAACTCAGTTGCAGCAGGCTACATTATGTCTACCTGTTTGGTTTAGAAGCAGGCAGATCATGGTTTGATGACGGTGGAGACTACTCTGTCTCCGCCTGGGTCAAACCCCTCTGATGGCCCGAGAGAGTAAGGGCCATCTGAAGTTTGCGTATATGTCTGCCCACTTAATTTCAATGGGTGGCAATATAACTGTTTTCCAGTGGCTGTCACCAGCAGCAGGAAAAACCTGATTTTAAGGGGCATTAAAAATACCCTCTTGCCATGGAAGGAAACCCCCAAGGCAAAGGGGGGATTGTTTTTTTTTTTACTTCAATCCTACTTTGGGACTTTCTTTCTGAAAATATAAAAAACTTTGAAGTTTGTCGCACGGCTACATCATGTTGTAATTTACTCCATCACGGAAAGTGGGCTGGCCTGCCAAATAATAAGTCAAGCCATTCTTTGTGTTGCAAACATCTGTTGGTTGAAGCAAAATATATCCAAAACTTATGGCGTCTCTCAGAACCCACAGAGATCTGCTGCAGAGTACCTCAGAGCTCGTCCATGAGCCCCACGCTTTTCAACATCTACATGGCCCGCTCGCAGCCATCACCATAAACCATGGACTTAACATCATCTCCTATGCCGACGACACCCAGCTGATTCTCTCCCTCATCAGCGAACCCACAGTTGCCAAGAACAACTTTCATGACGGGATGAAGGCTGTTACCACCTGGATGAATAACAGCTGCCTCAAACTCAACTCAGACAAGACCGAAGTCCTCATCATGGGCTCCACCCCCTTAGCCTGGGATGACTCCTTGAGGCTCGCAGCACTTGGAACCTCCCCCACACCCACATACCACGTGGGGAACCTCTGCATCATCCTGGGCTCCTCGCTCACCATGAACCGCCTGATCAACGTGTCTCATCATCCTGCTTCCACACACTACACCTGCTCTGAAAGATCTTCAAAGGGATACTTAACATAAGGTGTCAATCCTAATGGTGTTAAAGCACATCATAGCTAACTGGAAGACCAACTGCTACATTAATTTGAGAAGACCTGCCTTCTTGGAAGGTCTAATTACTGGACAAGTTCTAAACATGTATTTGTGGCATAGATTTGGTATCTAGGGCAGACTGAGAGTAGACCAGGAATCCATCTGATTAGCTTTATCAGTGTAATATACAAGTCGGAGAGATTATGGCTAAATTGCAATCTAACCTTGTTCATTATTGACAAAAATATCTCATAGACAAGGATTGCTTAAGAATCACTGAGGAGATCCCCTTATTTAATCAGATGGGAAATTTTGCAGCTGCCTATAGCAGTTGGACATCCATTGCTGTCACAAATGTCTGATATAAAATAGATTTCTTTAAGTAGGCCACATTTAGTAGAACCAGATACCTGAAAGTGAATCATGTGTTATCTTGTCTTAATAGAATTCAGACTTTCTGTTGAGATCAGAATAACCCTGGCTAGATTTAAAACTACCTGAAAATATAGTTGTTGTAAGAATTTTAAATTAGAATTTAACCAAGAGAAATGGTTATAAATCCAGAAACTCTCTGGTAGTTCTGCAGGGTTCCACAGGGGTAAATCGCCTTAGTTTGTTAGGATTGTTAAGTAGCTATATATAGCCAGTGGAACATTGCAAGGTAAAATAATAACTTTTGATTTCACAAACGGGCTAAGAGAAACAAAGTACAAAAAAAAGTGAGGGTCAAAATAGATATCAGTGAAAATAAAAATTATGGATACTGCCTGTACTACTTTGGTTAATCGCTTCCCTAATGCAGCCCACTAGTAAAACTGGCAATTAGGGAGTGCCCATCAAATCAGGAAGTGCTGGGTCTGGTAACTCAGTGGGTTAATACATTCACTGCAGGCACCTATGTTTGACCTCATGATCTCAGGTTCAAATCCTGGCAGGCCCACCCAGCTTTTCATCCTTCTGAGGTAAATAAAATGAGTGCCAATCAGTTTGGTACCAATAAACATCTGTTATTCAGAACCAAGATGCCCTTCTTGGTGAACATGTGCTTTACAAATACATATGTGATGTTATCTTCTTTTCACAGGAAGTCGAAGAAACCCAAGAGCTTGTCTGGACCTTTTACATCTACATATAACAGGCAAAATAGATGCCTCTTTTTTAAAGAAAAGGGACAAGAACTGGTAAAATGGGAGTGCACTGAATAGAAAGAGTAGTTTAGGAATTAAATCCATCTTAATTACATTTGTATGCCTTAGGGAAGTGAGAGGGATCTGCTCCCACTTAATGAGGAGTCTGATTGTTTCCTTTAATATTAGTGTATACATATTAGACCAGAATCCATCACACAGAGTAAGTAGTTAGCCAAATCCTCAGATACCTAATTTTTAATAACTGAGTGGAATGTGTATGGAAAGTTGGTCAATATTCAATAGCTGTGACTTGTCATAATTCCATTTATATCCGGATATCTCACCAAAGGAAACAGCTGCAGTTTCACTCAAGATGATTAAGAGGCTAAAATCAGAAGAAGCAATCAGCATGTCATTGGCATGTGTTAGCACTTCATCTTCAGCCAAAGGAAATGCCAATAGGGTATATTTGTGGTATTAATCAGATGCGCAAAAAAAGTGCCAAACATAAGGTTTATAGATAAGGAGGCTTTGGACAGCCTTTCTGGACACCAGAAGAGAAATTAAAGATATTAAATGAGGCTATGGAATGGCCAGTTATAGTATGTACTATTTTGGGGCATGGTTAATGATTTGAATTAATTTGATTTCTCTCCATCTAATTATATCAAAGACATGGAGTATTGCCCTAACTCTGCTTTGTCAATCAGTGCCACTGCCAGGTTAGTATAATATCTTCCTGGGATGAAGTCAGACTGCCATTGAGTCACTAAAGTTGATATTATTAAAATTCTCTGAACTAGGAAGAGAAGTTTATACCTTTTACTCCTAATATAGTAATAATATTAAAAGATAGGAATTAAGTTGAAGAAAAAGGTTTGTCATAGCTGAGGAAGACTATGATATGAGAAATATTCCAGAAAGAGGCCTTAGAAGTTCCTGACATGATTTCATGCATCAGCTAAAGGAAAAAGGGACTTCATCATCTACTATGAATGTTATTATCAACTGGTATGGCATCAATAATCACCGCTTTGATTTCTGAAATGGTATGAGTAGTTTCCAAAAGCTCCTCAATTGTAATTGAGATGGCAAGTTCTTCTTGTATTTTCAGTGTCATAGTTGCCAGAATTTCTTGATCAGAGAAGTGGTCAAACTTACACTTTTGTGCCTTGCTTCCTAATGAAGCAGAATATAGTTGTTTATAAAAATAGGAAAAAAACTTCTACCTGATCACAGCCTTCTCCCCCCCCCATTTTCAATTACAAAATAACAGTAAAATTGTAATTGTTGGACCATATTTATAGAGCAGAGTGACTTAAATTGGGACCGCATGGAGACAAGCTTGCACCAAAAATGTTGGTGCTGCAAGTTTTTGTTTTGTTTTGCTTCAATATGTTCTTCCCCCATCTTGTCTAGTTTTCTTCATAGAATATATTCCTTCTTCAGGGCAAACGTGCATGCTTGCACTGTATAATAAAGGGCAGAACCACAAATGCCTGCTTTTCTTGCATCCCACACTATAGAACTGGAGACAGAGTGGCTAGTCATCATTAAAACAGCTTTGACATCATTTTCGATCTCTCATATTTGTATTATCAGTGCATGTGGGAATGTCCATGATGGTGTCCCAATTGGATGATAAGACATTTTTTAGTTTTTAATTAAGGTTTTCCTAATTGAAAAGGAATCTGTCTTTGAATATTGGTGATAGACCAGTGTTTAGCAAGTATATCCTCTCTAATAAGACTGTCTTCATCACAAAGAGTTCATAATATCTAGTGATTCTAGTAAGATGGAAATTGCCTGCTGTGTTTACAACATGTGTACCTGCCACTTTATGTCAGTGCTAACTTTATTGTGACAAACACTACAATTAAAGCAACAGAAAACCACATAGCTGCCAGAGAAGGTCTGCAATTTATTTTGAAGCTCAGCAAATACTGCAGGACAATCATTACTGGGACCAGAAACTGAAAAGATGTGTAATTCCTGTGAGCCTACCCTGAGACCAATAATTACCAGGGACCTTCGGGATCTGACAGAGTAAAATGATTTGAAAGGTTGTCTCAAAGACCAGAATGGTTACTTCGTTGAGGGATGTGGTCTGACATATGGCATCAAAAGATTCGGCTACCAAGTCATGAAAGTGCAGTGTGATCTTTGTGTGTTCGTTCAATCAAGCAATGCTAGGTTTTATATGTGCACGTTCCTACTAAATTCTATATTGCTCATACTGTGCATTTAGTCCCTTGAAATTAATGGTAGCTTTTCTCCATGGGCTAACCATAGTAATAAAGATCCAGTAGCAGAAAAAGGTAACCTGTCCTGCCGCTAATTTTTTCCCCAGTTTTCAGCATCAACTGTCCCCTTCCCATGCTGAGGTCATCTCCTCTCTCACCCACACTCCACAGAGATAGGCCCGCTGGCCCTCCACCTCATTGTGTGCCACTTCAAATGTCACATATCATTGATTATTCAAGATTTACATTAAGAAATTAAACGGCTTCACCAATCAGGCTCACAGATATTGGAAAAAAGTCTTAAAAATTATTCTTATCTGCATTCGTCACTCCCCCTCAATCTTAGGAACCTGATTTGCTTGAAACATTTTTATTGTTTAATGTCTAGTAAAATAATTTTGAACATAGCTTTATTGGAGGCTGAAAGCATTCCGGAGGATTCACTCCTGTTCAGCACTTGAAAAATGAAACCCTCTTCCATTTAGGGTCACTTCTTTGACCGCTCAAGGTAACTTTGTTCTGGGCACTCAAGAGACTCAGAGGCTAGTGCTAAAGCTTGACATTGATTATCCATCCTTGTTAAAAAATGAAGTAATATGTCCTCCTATTTCAAGATCTAAGTTGGCATATTGTAACTGAGCAGACACGGGGGAAGGTGGACCTGCTGTTGAAAAGTTTGTGGCACCTGTAGTAGCTATCTTTTGAAGTTTTGCCATAAATAGCAGCATTTTATCTCAGTTGTGGCCATTCAATGTGATTTCTTGTGAATAAGTCAAATTGATACCAGTAAATTCATATGGCCCTCCCATAGTGGGAGCAAAGGAAAGCTATGCATATTGCTTGAGTCAACTCTTCTTGTTCTGGTATCTAATCAGCTGGCCATATTCTGAGGTACTTTCTGAGGAGAGTGGCCCTCCTCCATAGTTGCTGCAGTCATTCCATTATCCTGTGGCTTGAGCATTGAAATTTCCATGCAAGGAGAGGTAGCATTCTGTACTTCTCGAACTTTGTTCGATGCAATCAGTGAAGCCTTTTGAGCAGCTGCTATTGGTTCTGCTATTGGTTGTACTACCTGTAGGAAAGTGCCCCTTTTTGCATGGTTGCCCCAAACCTTTTGCCTAATGTTGATGTACTTTGACTGAGTATGCCCTGGGTTCCTAACAACCAGGTACCCAGGGCCTATGTTCTTTCCCTAAACTGTACAGTTGCAAAACCCAATTGGCAACTCTATGGCCACATGTAAGTCCCTTGTAAAAGGTACCACAGGTACCAAGGGAACTATGACCAGGGAAGGCCTCTAAGGGCTGCAGCACTTATTGTGCCACCCTTAGAGGCCCTGTACCTTTACACACACACACTGCCATTGCAGGCTGCGTGTTTTGGTGCAGAACAAAGTGAAGAGTCGACATGGCACACATCCCTGTGTGCCATGCCTACAATCCACTGCCCTGGCATAGGTAAGCCACCTCTCGAGCTGGGTGCACTATACCAGTAGTGAGGGCACAGGTGCATGAACCCTGTACCCCTACAGTATCTAAGTCAATTCTTAGACATTGTAAGTGCAGTAATGCCATAAAGAGTATATGGTCTCGGAGTTTGTCATTACGAACTCCACAGCACTATAATGGATGGCTTTACTGAAAACTGGGAAGTTTGGTATCAAACTTCTTAGCCCATTAAACCCACACTGATGCCACTGTGGGATTTAATGAAAAATTCACTCAGAGGGCATCTTAGAGATTCCCCCTGAAAAACGACCTAAGTCTAGTGTCCTGGCTGAGTGGCTGCTCGCCAGCTGCCACCACCAGACATGTTTCTGGACCATTAGGTCGAGAGTCTGCCACTCTCTGGATCCTAAAACAAAGCATATCCTGGGACTAGGTGCCAAGCCTCCTCACCAGGATGGGCAGGGTCCACGAAGAGGAAGCTCCAAAGGCTTGCCACCTTTGTGAGCTACCCCAGCCATTTGCTGCTCCCAGCAACTGGCCTCCACCTGTCCTGCTACCCACTTTGGGCAGGAGAATCAGCGGGAAAACCAAGTTAGGAGGAGAGGTGTGCCCACCTTTGCCAACCCCACCCCTCAGGTGGGGGAGGCGAGGTGAAGCACAACTCTCAGTCCCTGCCATCTTGCAGCTGGGGGGACCCAGCTAACCAGAGTGAGGCTTATGCCCCCTCACACTGGAGGGTGGCATAATAGGGGGTGTACCCACCCCAAGGAAGGGACCCATTGGTCCCGACCTGTACCTACCTGTAACGCCCCTAAATTTAGTATTTAGGGGCAATCCAGAACCTTGCCTCCTCAGACAAGAAGAATCAAGAAAAGACCGAAGAGCCATGCTGAAGAAGAAGAGGAGGCACCAACTGACTTGGCCCCAGTTCTACCAGCCTGTCCCGACCTCGAACGACTACAGCGAAATCCCAGTGTGTCCTGCAGCCAGCAGCCCCTAAGAACCCGGAGGACCTGCCCTGCCTTCCCAAACCAGACTTGGTCTCCAATGAGCACCGGATTTGCTCACGCACAGACTCTAGCTCCGGCCAAATCCACGAGTATGCACCACTCTGCACCCAATGCCCACGTCCCGAGTTCGAGTGGCCCAACACCACGAGGAGGTCTTCCAGGCGAACCTGACCTGGGATCTAGTGATCCCTGACTTGCCTCAAGTCTCCAACCGATGGTCGCCTCCAGAAGATCATCGTCCCGAGCCTGCAGTATTCGTTGCAACCGGAGAATCCCTATCCCCCATTGGATAACATTGGGCCTCCGCACTCTGCACCCGGCCGCCCTAGTGACGCTGAGGGTGCTTTGAGAGTGCATCCTTGACCCTGGGGGAGCCCTGCTTCTAACCCCAGGAAACCAACTCCCAAGACTAAGTACTTACCCGTAAACCGATAACACTGTTTTCTCCCATAGGACTGCATTGACTGCTTTTCTGTGAAAAATCTTCCAAGTGTGGAGTTGGTTTGTATGAAAACCCTAAGAAACTGCAAATGTGTAAAAACTGAATTACCTACCTTGTGTCTAGAAAATGTCCCAGTGTGATATCTAGGCATATCACACTGAGTAGCAAAAGTAACTTGAAAATTGATCCAAGAAGTAACATATACTGTTAGCTACAAAGTAACTGAAAAGTAATTTTGACTGTTGACTTACCTGTAGTTCAACCAACTGCATTGAACCTGCATTCAACTGTAATTTACTGCATAAATACTGCAAAGTATTATTATACTTACCTGTACCAGGCCTGGCTTGGTTCTAGAAAATAAAATATAACAAAAAAATATTTTTATGCAAACAAAATTGGTCTGAGTTCAGTCTTTGAGTGTGTGACATCATTTCTTGCCTGAGTGTGTACAATAAATGCTTAACACTACCCTCTGATAAAGCCTTACTGCTCGCCCACACTACCACAAATAGAGAGTAAGGTATTATCTACTTTTACCACTGCCTACCTTTGGGGTTCCACTGGACTCTGTACACACTATACCTTCCTTTGGTATAGTATATACAGAGCCAGCTTCCTACACTGCCATACCTTGTTCCACATATAAGATCCCCCCTTTGTTTGCAATGGCATTTAATTTCCCAAATCCATATTTCAGTTCAAGTTCCTGGTTCAGTGGCTGTGTAGACAGGAATCGGGGGACATGGTGAATCGGTTGACTATATAAAAAATGGAGTCTCAATTGGTGTATCATTGTGAAGAATGGCTATTACCCACCCTTTGGGCCTATTACAGTTTTAAGGAGCTAAACCTGTCATAACTGTTGAAAACAAATCTCTGAACGAATCATTAGGAATCATTTAAATGGGTCAGATTCTCTGGAAAATGTGCTTCAGTATTTTTAGGCGCTAATGAAGAAGAAGGAAGAGAGACAGCCAATATAGGGAGGTCCTTCTTTGGAATAAGATTTTATCAACTCTCCTGGAATAGCCAGTGGTTTTTATGCTCACTGCCCCTTTTCCGCACTAGAAGCTGATGCTCTCAGCGAATCTTACCTCCCTAAGAACCAGACTATGACTCCAAATCCCCCTCCACATTCTCAGTAATAGAGGGCACAAATAAAACCCCTGTAATTATCAACTCACCCAGACTTCCTGCTCAATACACCACCATTAATACACTACAATCCACTAAGGATAATACCTACACTCTATCTTGCATGCTCCTCAACTGTAGATCCGCAGCGCAGCACGCTACAGATATCGCGGAAACTATACTCAGTGATGAAATTGACATTGCTTACCTCATGGAATCCTGGCTCAATGACCACTTGACCTGCTTACACCACCTGGATACACCATCATTAGACATAATAGACCTAAAAGAACAGGTGGAGGACTAGCCATAATCCACAAAGTAGAAATTTATCTTTCAATGTTAAATAACGCAGAATACTCAACTTTTGAATACTTTTGTTTTGAACTTAAGGGCAAAGGCTCCCCTCCTATCACACTTCACACCATCTACCACCCTCCTGGTGATCGCTGCTCTTCGCAGAAGAGTTATCTGACCTACTAACTCCGTTCTCCTTAATGGACACGAAGGATGTGTTCTTAGGCGACTTCAACATCTACTGGAACAACTCAGAAGACACCACAGTCCGGCTCCTCACGAACCGTCTTGAAATAAATGAACTAAAACAGCTCTGTAATGAACCAACACACATCAAAGACTCTACTATTGATGTGATTATCACTAAAAATGAACTGGTCTCTCTCAGTTCCATCTTACCCATTGACTGGTCAGACCACTATCTCATACTGTTCAATATCAATACCACCATCAGACCACAAACAGACCTAACAAATAAACCTAAGCAGTGGACCAGAAACCTCAAACAAGTCCCAATTATGGAACTGGAATCCAAGATTTGTGAACAATTACAGCGTCACCCTCTCACTCATACCGTTAATGGTCTCACTGCCCACTACAACACAGCGATGTTGGAAGTTCTCGACCAAGTGGCACAGCTCAAATTAAAACAACGGAGATCAATCCAATCAAAATCTTGGTTTAACTCTGATCTTAACAGCGAAAAAAAACAACTCAGACAAGCAGAAAGGACATGGAGACAAAACACCTCGACAATCCACCTAGCACTACTTAGAACTGCAAGGCTGTCATATAAGAAGCACATTTTTAGAGAAAAAGCCTCTTTCTTCCGCAGCCAACTTGGCCATGCAAAGAACAGGCCCAGGGAGCTCTTTAACATTGTTAAACGACAAACCACGCCTTCATCCCCACATGAAATAATCGCCACTAATGAACGATGTGAAGAAATTGCCAGCTTCTTCACTGACAAAATCGCAAAAATTGAGCAATCCTTTCAAGTCACAAACCTACCTTCCCTCCTAACTCTCCTCACTGACTCACCCCCCTCCACGGTAATTCCACCACCTGAACCTATCAATGACCAAATGGCCGCAATAGGAACTAACGGCAACCATCTGGACACCCAATTGAAAAACAATGCCAATTGGTCGGACTTCAAACCCATGACAGAAATTGAAGTCTTTAATATAGTTGCGAAACTAAAGCCCACTTCACACACTAAGGATCCCCTCCCTTCCACAATAGTACAAAATCTCAACCACATCATTGCCCGTTTTGGACAAAAATCATCAATACTGATCGGATTACAAGGGGTACGAGACAAGGTTGTCCCCTGTCCCCTCTACTTTTCGATCTATATATTGAACCACTGGCTAGGAGATTCAGGAACAACGCAGAGATTTTACCAATACAATGGCTGGAGTAAAAAAATAGGTCCATACGCAGATGACATCTTAATTTTTACTACCAACATACAAAGAGCATTGAGGTGTGTTCTAACAGTTACTGCGGACTTCGGGAAAATCTCAGGGTATGATATTAATAAACAGAAAACGGAGGTTATGGCCTGGAACTCTGAGGTAGGCGAAATAAAATGTAAAAATGACATGAGATAACTAGGGGTTAAGATCACCCATGACATTGCAAAACTTACAAAAGAAAATGTTGAAATAGTTAAGAAAGAGGTGGGTGTCTTGTTGAAGAACTGGGCACATCTTCCGTTAACTCTGTTTGGTCGAGTCAACCTTGTAAAGATGGTAATTCTCCCAAAATTTACTTTCCTTTTTGAGTCCATCCCACTACCTTTTCATAAAGAGTGGTTTGTAAAAATTCAGAGTCAGATTAGTTCTTTCATTTGGTCTTCTAAAGGGCCACGGATTGCTTGGAAAAAGCTGAGAAGGAGATTGGAGAAAGGTGGGCTAGCATTACTTGATCTGCTTTTTTATTCTTGGTCTTTTCTATTAAAGAACGGAAGAATGCTTTGGGACAGAACCACAAAATCGGAGATTGGCAAGTTTTTTGAGATGTTGCTGAAGAAAGAAAGTGGGGGGAATGTGGTTTCATGTAAAAATATGCGGATCCAAAATACTTTTAAAAAGTCAGGCTGAAGATCTTAAGGGGCATGGCTGAGACCTGGTATAAAATCAGGAAGGCTATAAGACTGCCATATTTCAGTCAGTATGCCCCCATTTGGGACTCTTCGGGCTCACCAGAATGGACAAAGGATGCGTTGGCTATTCCACTAAGGGAGGCCGGCATATTAAGGTGGAAGCATCTCCTTCACGAAGACCGATTGGTCATGTGGGAATGGTGTAATCAGAAATTCGGCCAAAGAATTTCAAGATTTAAACATCTTCAGGTTCAGAGCTGGTATCAGGCCTCAGACATAAAAATAGGCAAACACAATCAATTTGAGGAAAGACTTCTGTCTGGGGTCGTTCCGAAGAAAGAAATCGCACTGTGGTATTGGCTGATGATAGAGATGGAAGACGGGGAGTTCACTCTCCCGGTGGATCTATGGAGAAGATGCTTGCCGGTGACTACGCTGGAAGATCAATGGCAAGTATCTATGACTATTTTGTACAAAATAGTAAAACCTGCATACCTGAGGAAGAATCATTTATTCACCATTCACAGGGCCTACTGGACTCCCAAAAGTTCAGGAAAGGAGGAGATGTTGAGTGCCCAAAGTGTGGTAGCATGAAGGAAGACGACCTCCATATGTTTTTATACTGCCCAAAGATTCAGTCATTCTGGGAGGCTGTGAGTAAAGCTCTGTCAAATTCCTTGAAGTTACAAATCAAGGTAAGCGTTTTATTAGTTATTTTTGGAGGTTTGGATCCGCAAATTGTAAGTAATAATAACAATGCAAAGTTGTTTTTTTATGCTATTTTACTAGCCTGTAGAGAGATCTGTAGACAGTGGGTGTCACAGGCCCCGCCAAGGTATGAGGACTGGTTAATCTCCGTGAAGAATGTGGCCAATTTGGATATTTCAGACAAGGGTCAAAGAAGATATGAATTTTGGATACCCCTCCTGAGTTGATGTGAGCAACCAGTAAGACCTTTAGATTAGGGGTCCAATGATAAAGCCCTTCTCCGCCTCGGCTGACACCTCTCTCTAAGGTTGCAGGTTCGCACGTAGAGATGGTGTGTTTGGGGAAAAAGAAGGGGGGGTCACAACGCAAGGGCGATAACATGTTAACCCACTTCTCACACCTGCTTCAGCATATGAGGTTTTGGACATTTCAGTTGGTAATGAAAGTGAAATGGTGTGAACGAGGCAAATGAGGACAAAAAAAAAAAATCATCAATACATCTCTCCCCTCTGGATGTGTACCGGATTCCCTCCAACTAGGACGAATCACACCCATACTCAAAAATCCCAGGGCACACCCAAATGATCTCAACAACCTCAGACCTATCTCCAACCTCTCATTCCTAGCCAAAACTATGGAAAAATGCGTCTTACAACAACTTAACCTTCATATAGGGAAATTCAACGTCCATGACACCTTCCAATCAGGGTTCAGGAAAGGCTGTAGCACAGAAAATGGCATGCTCAATATTTCTGATGACATCCATAGATCCCTAGACGAAGGAGATGCATGCCTACTTATCCTACTCGACTTATCAGCGGCTTTTGATAGCGTAAATCACCCAACCTTACTGGAGTCACTGAAGATCCACGCTGGTATCAATGGCAGTTTTAAAATGGTTCACATCTTACCTACAACACCGATCACAACAAATCAAAATCAACTCTTGCCTCTCTAAACCCACACCAATTACACTTGGTGTGCCCCAGTGTTCAATTCTCTCTCCCCTTCCCTTTTCAAGCTCTTCATGGAACCCCTTACTACCATCCTGAAGCAAGCAGGGATCAAATATCACCTATATGTCGACGACACTCAACTCTATTACAAAATCAAGTCACCCAGTGACATCCTACATCTCAACGCCACACTGAGCAAGATTCAATCTTGGTTTAACTCCAACCACCTAAAGTTACACCCCAACAAAACAGAAGTAATACTGTTCTCCCCCAAAAGTAACCACCTACCAATGCAAGACTGGCTCAATGACCTGAATGCACAAAAACAATTTCTCACTCTATCCATCTCTGCAAAATCCTCAGGCCTCACCCTGGACAAAAACATTTCAATGAAGGATCACATCAAAAACTCAGCCAAAGGAGCGCTTAACACACTAAAACACCTCCAAAAAATCAAACTATACATTCCCTCTGATGATTTCAAGAAGGTAGTACAATCTCTGGTCCTCTCCAAACTTGACTATGGGAATGCCATCCTCACAGGGACTCTGAAAACTCACTTTGCCCCCCTTAGATCAGTTCTAAACATGGCAGCCCAGCTCATAACAGGCATTGAATGGTTTGACACATCACACCTGTCCTCAAGATCCTCAACTGGTGTCCCATCGAAGGAAGATGTACTTACAAGACTGCCTGTATCACCCACAAAGCCCTTCACTCTCATACCCCTGACTATTTAGAAAACAAACTCCCAAAAGCAGGAAGAACCAGAACTCAGAGAAGCTCTAACACACTTCTTCGTGTTCCTCCCAAGCCAAAAAAGAAATCAACCCAAACTCGCTCTTTTTCCTGGAAATGCACGGAGCATATGGAACTCTCTCCCTAGAGATCTTTGATGCAACCCCTCCTTCTCTTGCTTCAAAAGAGACCTGAAACTCCATCTCCTCCACAAATGCAAAAGTTTGTGACAGTCGTTTGTCTGTTTCTCTACTGTCTATTATGTCTTTCTCTCCCTTAACTCATACTGTGCTATTGACAACATAGGGTAACCACCCTCACTGCCTATTTTCCTTGTATATATTTTGTGTGGACTTGAATCTAATATGTCTCGCATCATATGCACAGCGACTTGATTATTGTCTTTTGATTGAAATCGCGCTCTGTTAGCATGTATGTGAACCCGTTTAGATAAGAACTGCTAAATTGAATTTGTCACTGTTTTTTAATCGCTGAAATTGCCGAGTTTTAAAATTTAAATAGGTGCAGTTTTTATTGTTGCCATTGGTGTATGTTGGTGCTACTTTCGACCTGCCCCAGCGGTGTCCGCATGTTAGAGCGGGCCGCTGTACCTAAGTGGTGTTAGCACTCTAGTTGCTTGTCCCTGCGCCACAGCCTATAAATCATCGCGCTGGAGCGACCGCGCAGCGTGTAAACGCATGAGACGTGGTATCTCCTGCTTGTGTGAGGGCGCTGGCATATACTGCTGAAATCGCGCTCTGTTAGCATGTATGTGAACCCGTTTAGATAAGAACTGCTAAATTGAATTTGTCACTGTTTTTTAATCGCTGAAATTGCCGAGTTTTAAAATTTAAATAGGTGCAGTTTTTATTGTTGCCATTGGTGTATGTTGGTGCTACTTTTGACCTGCCCCAGCGGTGTCCTCATGTTAGAGCGGGCCGCTGTACCTAAGTGGGGTTAGCACTCTAGTTGCTTGTCCCTGCGCCACGGCCTATAAATCATTGCGCTGGAGCGACCGCGCAGCGTGTAAACGCATGAGACGTGGTATCTCCTGCTTGTGTGAGGGCGCTGGCGTATACTGCTGAAATCGCGCTCTGTTAGCATGTATGTGAACCCGTTTAGATAAGAACTGCTAAATTGAATTTGTCACTGTTTTTTAATCGCTGAAATTGCCGAGTTTTAAAATTTAAATAGGTGCAGTTTTTATTGTTGCCATTGGTGTATGTTGGTGCTACTTTCGACCTGCCCCAGCGGTGTCCGCATGTTAGAGCGGGTCGCTGTACCTAAGTGGGGTTAGCACTCTAGTTGCTTGTCCCTGCGCCACGGCCTATAAATCATCGCGCTGGAGCGACCGCGCACCAGACGCGCGCAGCGGGCGCGCCGCTGGCGCGCCTAAGGCGCGCCAAAGGCAAGCCCGTCTGCGCCCGTCCGCGCACCGGCAACGCACAGCGCCAGCCACCATGTTGAATGTAGGAGAAATCCACCAGCTGATACTACTTACAGGTATTCGAGTGCCTCACTACGGGCAATTGGTGTGCAGGGTGGTGCCCATGGGGAATTTATATTGAGAGATACGGCAGGGGCAGTAGCTGACTTCATCAATGGGGACTCTCTGAGGTGCGGGTTGCTTAATGTTAGATCCCTGTGTAAACACTATATGGAGATACAGCTGCTATTAGAGTCACACGATTTAGATGCCCTGGTGATGACTGAGATGTGGACTCACCCTGGGTCTGATCTAGAGCTGGGTTTGGCGAGCCCTCGGGGCTATAAAGCTTTCCATAAGCCACGCCCCAGCGGTAGAGGTGGAGGGCTTGGGATTATATTTAAGGAAGCATGGAATTTTTCCCTATAGATATTGATGAGGTTGAAGGGGTTGAGTTATTGGGCTTTGCGCTAAAGGATCAGGGAGACAGGTGCTGACCGGTATTATTTGCTATAGGCCTCCAGGGACGGCCAGCCTCTTGCAACAAAAAAGTCTGATTGATGTCTTTAGCAATATGGCTCTCTCACATGCTAGATTACTTATATTAGGGGATTTGAACCTGTGGGCCAATGGGAGCATGGACCCCGGGTATAATAATCTCTTACAATTTGTATGGATTTGCAACTTTCTCAATGGTTGGTAGAACCTACACACATAGAAGGACATATTCTGGACCTTATTTTTGCTGGGAAAGACTCAATGGAAGTGGTAAATGTCCTGCCGATTGGCTGGACCGATCACCATTTAGTTCAATTTGATGTATTTAACATTAAGCAGAACAGCCCGGCTACTATGAAGGAAACTAGATGTCTGCTTAGTAGGGATTGGAAAGGTCTCCTGAGGAAAGCTGGCTCTGCCCCTGTATTTCATCTGGAAGAATCCTTCGACCCGGTGAAACAGGTGGAGGATAATTACACCACCTTTTGTCTTTCGATCAATTATCAACTTGACCAGCTTGTTCCACAAAAACTGGTTAAAAAAGTAGGCAAATCCTCCGCTCCCTGGTACAATGCTGATCTACAAAAATTAAAACTTGGTTGTAGACAAGCAGAACGGCGATGGAGGAGGGGGTACTCTGATATAGATAAAGCTGAGTGGAAGGAGAAAATCCTCTGTTATAAAAAAAATATTGCCTCCGCTAAAGTGGAATTTTTTGCAAATGTAATTCTGAAGGCACCCATTAGCTCCAAAAGCGTTTTTAAAATAATTAATGATATTGCCAGCCTCGATTGTACTAAAAATAGGATTCTCCCAACACAGGAACTCTGTGACAGCATGGCTGGTTTTTTTGAAGATAAGATCTGTAAAATCATTGAAGGGTTGGAAGGGGATAGCACAGTTGGTGGGGTTAGTGGTCCACCACAGGGCAGGATGGAGGACTGGAAGGGGATGAATGAAGTTTCAGATCAGAGGCCTTTTTTAGATCATTTTGAAATTCCTACGGTGGAGGATTTTAATCGGATAGCCTTAGGGATCTCCTCCGGTTCATCACTGGACCCTCTTCCCCATAGGATTTGGAAAGCTTTAGGCTCTGAGCTGTTCCCTTTGCTAAGACAGCTATGTGATCAATCCCTGAGTAGTGGAATGGTCCCCTCTTGCTGGAAGCAAGCAGTTGTAACCCCCTTACTAAAAAAACGTAGCTTGATCCAGCCTGCCTAAAAACTACAGGCCTATCTCGCTCCTCCCATACCCGGTTAAGATCATGGAGCGCCTTGTAAGCAGGGCACTCTCCCAGTTTCTGGAGGCAAATAATTTACTGGATGCCGTGCACTTCGGCTTCCGCCCAGGACATGGGACAGAGACTGCCTTGCTGACTGTGTTGGATGATCTTCGTTTGCGTGCGGACAAGGGTCATTCTACTATACTGATCCTGTTGGACTTGTCCGCCGCTTCGACACAGTCAATCACAAGGTTCTCCTGGAACGATTGGAAGGAGCGGGGGTAGTGGGCCTGGCTCAGAAGTGGTTGCACTCATATCTGTCTGACAGATGTCAGGCTGTGGCCCTCCCACCTTTTCAGTCTAAGTTCACCAAGATACATCATGGTGTACCGCAGGGCTCTGCAATCAGCCCTATTCTATTTAACGCCTATATGCGTCCTCTGGTGGATGTTATTAAATCCTACGGTATAGGCCTTGTAAATTATGCGGATGACACCCAGCTTATTCTCTCTTGGGAGGGAGAACAGTCACTTTCTGTGGAAAACTTCCATGCATGTATGGAGAGTGTGGTTTATTGGCTGAGAACTAACTCCCTGCAATTTAATGCAGACAAAACAGAGTTTCTTTACATTGCAGGTGGGAGAATGTCATATCCTCTCCCAGCCAATTTGTGGCCCACTGCTGCCGATGCTCCGCCGGCACCCTCTAAATCGGTTCGCAATTTGGGAGTCTGCTTTAATGAGAAGCTGACTTTGGAAAATCAAGTCAATAAGACCGTTGGGAGCTGTTTTTCTCTTATTAGGGTCCTCAAGAAAATACTTCCTATGCTCCCGGTACATACTCGTGCATTGGTAGTAAGGAGTGTCATCATGAGTAGGTTAGACTACTGTAATGCCCTGCTACTGGAGTCCCCTAAATATTTAACTGGGAGACTGCAGAGAATACAGAATGTAGCGGCCAAGCTGGCTTTGATGAGACCTCGTCAGTCCTCCCCTCTCAGGCCCTTGCGGACCTTCATTGGCTCCCAATTTTTGCAGTGGGTTCACTTTAAATCCCTCTGTGTTGTGTTCAAGGCGCTGCATGGTCTGGGGCCAATACCTTTGCAGAGTAAATTTAGTTGGTATGTTCCCACTCGTTGCCTTAGGTCCTCTTCTGCCAATTGGGTGAAAGTGCCTAGGGTCAGAAGAGCTAAACTGGGGGGGCAAGCTTTCAGTGTTGCTACTGCAAGGCTCTGGAATACCCTACCTACGGAGTTGCGACAGATAACGGACTTTTTGCCGTTTAGAAAGAAATTAAAGACTTGGTTCTTTCCCAGAGTATAATGTTTTCTGTCCTCTGTCACAGGCTTTTTTTCCGTCTCTCAGCGCCAGGATACCCGGCGGGTTGCAGTGCGCTCTATAAATAGCCCTTACTTTACTTACTTACTTGTTCACAATTATGTAAAGTGCTCTGATACCTTTGGGTCTAGCTAGCGCTATATAAAACCTATCAAATAAAATAAAATAAAAATTTTAAAAATGCCCCTTCTAGTTTGCTAGAGTCTGTTTGATACTTGCCTCGTTAATTTCCCCTTGGTTCTTCTTTGGGCAAACGTCCAATATATTGGAAAATCTCAAAATGATGAGTGCTCCTTGAAACTCTTCCCAGTAAATTCTGGATTGCCACGATGAGACTTGGGATTAATATGACTGAAGGAAAAGTGAAACCCCCCATTACTGCCTTCTCCCCATTGACAAAAAAGGGATGTTACCCCAAAAGATATTCTCCCCTCCTGACACTCAAAAAGTTCACATCATCAGGCTTCTGATAATTAGGAAAGGTGGTTTATCACCAATATGAAGGCCTGCGCCACATTATTTTCATCCTTGCCATCCTCTACATCTTCTTTCATTTTCTTACTAGGAGTCAGTTTAAATTCATTATTCAGATGGGAGGCATGAGCACCCTGGATCTGCCTAGTGATCACCGAGCACCGGGAAGCTTGGGAAGTGTCTGCAGTGACAGCACAGTCAGTTTTGCCACACTCTGGCTTAGAAGAGCCGAGCCAGGTTCTGCCGCTGAAGGCCACTTGGTACCTCAACATCACAAGCTGACAACCTCAAATGAGACACATCCAGCGGAGCAAGATGATCAAGTAAACCATTCAAATCAGTCTTGTAGCTTGCATCCCAGAGTACGTGAAAGAGGGTCGAACGTGAGGTGCTGGAGGTTATGGTCAAGCGGTGGTACTCCCCCGAGAGCTCAAGCAATACGATGCCTGACAGTCAAGCTCCTGACTACCGTATTCTTTTCCCTGATAAATTAATTCCTACTTAGTTTTTTAAAAGATGAGATAGTTTAACAAGAAACAAAGACATGCCTACTAATATCTTTAACTTCCTCTGTTACATAATTTGTGATCTCACCCAAACTTTAGAATATACTGTTGTGCTGTTAATGGGTAGTGACTAATGCAGCTAGAGCAATACTTTCCATATCAAATACCCAGCTTTGATAGTTTTCACATACAACATGGGATTTTTACGAAATTTGGTGGTCCCAAATTTGTTAAAGATATATACTTAAGACGTTTTACCATGTCTGTAGGGGTAATTAAACTTTGCAAAAGTGCTCTTTCATGGGGCTTTAGCAATCTGCAACCAATTCCTACCCCTCCAATTCTCATGACTTTGGATGGCCACTTCACTTTATCAATATCTCCTACTTTTTGATGCGATCAAACTTAAAGCTTTCTGTACAGGCATTATAATAAGTATTCCGAGTTCTGTTTTTTAGAATACCTACATATTTGATATATTTGTCTGCATTGTCAAATATTCTCACCCTACTCCACAGACTTGTACGATAAGACGTGTCCTCTCTCTGGGGTTTTTAATTTACATATTTTGGGCAAAGCAAACTAGAGCTAGAGCTGCGTAACTTGACAAATGGGCATAATGGACCAGGTCTCGAATCTCGTCAGAGGTAAGAAAAGAATCACTGATACATCCTCATCTTTCAGAAAATCACAAAAGGAGGCAGAGTCAAAAGGGATGGGGCTGTTTGTGGGTCACATCTTTAATTATAAGGTAAAAGTTATACTTGTGGAATGGTAAGTTGCAATCATACCTGGGCAAAGTTTGACCCAAGTAAAATGACACTTCGGGCACTTAATTGTACTTCTTTCAAAGGAGACATACCCTGTATTAGCCCTGTACTATGATGTATTTTCTATTTTCTGTGGTTTGTATGTCCTTCATTCTTGAAAGTAATCTGCTTCGATGTTTCATGTAATTTGCTAATACTTTGAATTACCTAATTTTAAAAAGATCCTGTTCATAAGGTCCTTCCTGAGCCTTACTTTGTACATTCTCTGTAGATCTAATACTGCCCGGCCACTGTGACTAAGCTTTCTCCCAACTCTCCAGAGGAATTAGATCAGTCGAATGCTCTTTGATGAGTCATAGAAATTTTCTCTCCTAAAATGCATCATTAACGTACATCGCCACGTAGGCCCTCATTTCGAGTTACGGGTAGTTGTAATTGTGCACTTTTGGAGGAGTTACCAACGTGCTCAATTACAATTTGTTTCCAGATATAGAAATGCCCTTGGTGAAACCACTTGCTTTGGTAATGTGAATTAAAAATGACCCAGAATCCAGGAAATATATGTAGTGATGGGTTCTGCATGTTGATCCCTTTTCCTGATCTCATACTAGTAATGGTTGATAAATGGGGTGAAGATAGCAGAATCGGTAACACTGGATCTGGTATTACCACCACATTTTACAAGCCTTAGTAATGTGGCCGTAGAACTCCTACACCTGCTACATCTGTTAGAAATCTTATTAAATGAATGGTTTTCAATGTTAAAACCTCTAGTATTCATTATGTTGCTTTTCCTGACATTGTCACAAGAACAACTAGGACTTGGCAGCAATTAGTGAGACCTGTCTCTTTGAAGAGAAAACCTGTGCAGTGTTTCCAGGGTGGATTGCTAAAAAGGCTTAATTAGGGTAAAAATAGCAATCAGTTACACATGCCATTATGGCTAACTTTCCTATTGCAGATATAGTAGCACATGAACTCTAATGTTTCATGTCTGAAAAGTGGTCACCTCCTGGCAGTTTAACTATTTTTATCATGTTCATAATTATTTTAATGATAAAATGCAGACAAATTCAATGGAAATCCAAGCCACTACCTTCGCCCTCCAACTCAGTGTGTGTTAATGCATGCCACACTCATCTTGACACTTCTACTGAGTCCTGGCTTTTTCTTTCTTTTAATTTCTTTATTGGTATTTCGAACATAACAGCATTACATCAGTAGATATTTTTGCCAAAGTAATTGAGAACCGATCTTATCTCTTTCGATCTTGTGTGTCATCAGATCATGCAATGTTATAGAAGCGACAGGACATTCATAGCGACATCAATATATGTTTCACCCAATTGATACCAGTTGATTTCCGCTGTCCTTTGTGTTTGCCAATAAAAGAAAGTAAAGCAAATAAACTAACATGCTACCATAGCAGGAACAAAACAACCAAATAAAAATAGTTGCTCAGTGAAGGTCGCCATGATTATGTTAGTGTCTAAAGGACTGGCCAAAGTGGTCTCTTAAACTAAACACTTCAACTTACAAGTTGCCAGTTGGAATCCAGGTGGCGCTTGACAGGTTGGATGGGCCTTTGCCACCGTATTGCGAATGGAGCTAAACAAAAACACAGGTCATGCATATATCATCAACTGCTAGATCCTTCATTTTCAGTGAGTGATGAAAGGCTGAAGAAGTGCCTAAAACCTTTATGTATCTTTTAGGATTTAGTAGGTTTGTTCATCTTTATTCAGATTAGTCCAATTTACAGAAATATTGAGTAAAAGGTTGATTAGTGACAGCATAAATCAATACAGAGTATTCCATAAAGGAAATTGTCACTAATTAGCTAAAGAGCCTAATCTACCCTAAAGTAGGACCCATGAAAAGTCCCTTCTAGAAAAGAGCAAGATTTTCGGAGCATAGATAAAGACCAGAACTTACCATAAAGAGTCGTTCTGGAAACTCAGCTCAGTTCCCCACAGCTGCAGTAGCAACCGTCAGAATATCAGTGATAGAGGAATGATCGTTGCAGTAGCAGTGATCGGAGAAAATCAGGATAAAAGGAAAACAATAAGGGCCTGATTATGAGTTTGGTGGTGTGGGAGCAGGGTGGCACGCCACCGCCCGCTTCCACACCGCCAAATTCCACTGCTGACCGCCCGCCGGATTAATAGTTGTAATCCGGGCAGGCGGTCCTGTGGCAGCTGGCCCACAGTGCTGCCTTTTAAAGGCTCATAGGAGAGCTTTAGAAAGGCAGCACCGTGGGACCGCCACAGTGCATTCCAGCACATCATGGACTGTAAAGTTCATGCTGTGCAGGAACTGGGGGTGCAGAAAGAATAGGGGCACACCATGTGCAACCCTGCATGCACCCCCATGCATCGAGGCACCAGGGTGCCCTGTAGGGCCCCTTAGATTCCTCACCACCATCCTTTTCATGGTGGGCTTACCACCATGAAAAGGAGGGCAGTGAGGAAACTCATAATATGCTTGGCAGTGCAGCAGTTGCACCACCAGCATATTGTGGCCGCAGACCACTGCAAGACAGCCAGGCATCACGGATCCCTGGCGGTAGCAGGGGTCCTATGGCGGTTCGACAGCTAAAGTCATGACATGGCAGACGGACCGCCGGTGCAGTTGCTGCACCACCACCATGAGTTTGGCGATCCATCGGACCACCAAACTCATAATCAGGCCCTGTCACCCTAAGCAATAGCTATCGGTAACAAAGGGCAAGGATGTAAAAGAGTGACTTTTCCTGTAATAAAGTCATAAGGGGTCCCCTAACTAACTAACTAGGAACATTTATTATAATATAAAAACACACAATAATGTAATGAAAGTTAGTAGGTGTCTGAGTCTCTCGACCAATGGAAACCGCTCATCGGATGGTGTCGTCAACATCCATTGCTTCTCCTTCCGAATCCCACGGTAGACATTCACATTCATGTTCTAGTTAAGAATTCATAAAATATATCTAAATTATTGTTCATTCCAGCAGTTTATTCATTATAAATTCACAGCAAGGTTCAATGTTAATACGAGGTGATCTAATATGGTACGATGAGGCTAAGGAAGCATAATATTGAAGTCAGCACATCGTTTAGCAAGATGCTGGTGCTAAGCAAATGTCCTAATTAACGTCTACTTAGCTATGAGCAAGAGTCTAAAGAAAAGCCTTGGGACTAGTTGCAGAGAAACATTTAAGAATGATAGCTTAGTACAAAAAGTTTTCTTCATGTTATTTTTCATATACATTTAAAGCTAGCACATTTTTCCTACATGTGATTTACTTATGTATTCTTTTAGCAAAGCTGAAATGCATTCTAAAGTGATTATTTATACATTTAAAGCAGGCACATTTTTTCAACGTGTTATTTTCAGTGGTGGATGCTTCCGGGAAGCAGTAGTGGGGTGGGGAGGGGGGTAAACAAAAAGAAAGATAACTTACCTTTCTGTCAGCCAGCTGGCCGGCCACCGCCTCTCCTCTGTCCTCTATGTACTCTTCCTGGCTTCTGTGCAAACAAGAAGCACCCAAGCTCCCATTAGCCAATCACAACACTGCAATGCATTGTTGTGATTGGTCTGAGCGCTGTGGTTCGGTGCTCAGACAGGGAATGGGAGCATGGCCATGTTTGCCACCCAGTCTGTAATACAGCCTGTGTGGAGAACATGCAAAGTGCACATGAATGTTTGGCCGGCCCAAGACGGCCGGCCAAACATTCATGCGCACTTATAGAGTACCACAACTCCTCCCCCCTGCACTGCCCATCCCAGCCCCACTCTGCTGCCAAAACTGCCTCAGCACAGAAAAATAAAATGATAATAACCTCATGTTATTATCATTTTATTTCCCCTCTTTTGCAGTGTTGAGAGTCAGTGGGGTGATGCTCCTCCGCCTTAGCAGAGGAGCCGCCCTTTTATTTTCTATGTGAAAACATTTCTGCAGTGGTTTAAATGTATTCTAAGGTGAAATTCTAATATGGTCTGCAAGTCCAAATTTGTTTTAAAAACTCATTCCTTACAATCCCTCCCTTCTGATGATTTTTAAATCATCACACAATTTTGTTTTACATGCAAATTCAATTCTACTAAGCACTTTTGACCAAAGATGTGTCTTGCCTCTTTCTTTTGATCCCCTACTAAATGTTAGTGAATTCATGTGGTCGTCATTCATAATGCCGAATAATCCCATGTCCCTTTTCATACATTTTCTTCTGAAAATGTTCCTGTCATATGCACATGCAGTATTTACAGCTCAGATATAGAATGTAAATAAATATTAGACAAAGTCCTACTATTACTACTGGCATTAATATCACTTTCAGTATACCTTTCCCGGCTGATGAAAACCAATTTCTAATTGCGCTCATTCCTTTCCCAAAATTCTCATACAAACTTTGTGTTTCCAATTCACGTAATTCAGGTTCTAACCCTGAAATGTTCTTTGCATAACTTTCTATTTCCTTACTCTCATCTGGTATGAATGCACAGCTTTAAGTTAATTTCAACATGTGGCAGACTCTTCTCTTTTCAGTGAGTAATATTTCTAAAGCAAGACAGTCCTGCAAAACCATGGACCTTATAGCAATTAGTTCAGTGTTAATCAAGAGTAAAGCTCCAGAAGTGCTGGTTGCCATTTTGTCAACTACAGTAGCTAATTTCCTGACCTTTTAATTATTTTGGATGACTCCTACAGGTGGTATCACTGCTCTAAATATGACTCCCACTAATCCAGCTCTTTTGCTTGTGCTACATTTCTATCTGTGTGCTGGTGTTAACGCTAATGCATCTAGGCTTGTAGCATGGTACATCTTCAGAATTAGTATGCCTAAATAGCATGTTGCCTCCCAATCGGTAGGCAATAAGAAATAGGCATTTTGTCCACATATGGATTAAACCCCTGTAATATTTGCCATGTTCCTCCTGTCAGTTTGAATGTGTGTTCACAGCTGCTGATCCCTACATGTCTAGTCCTTTTTAGTGTTCTTCTTTTTTAAAAGCAAACCTTCCCTTGTGTTGGCTGTCTAGTTTGATGTTTAGGGGAAACCATTTTCTTTCTAAATTCATTCTCTTCTTTCTTGCATGCATTCTCTAAAATGTCTCCCTTTCTGTCTGTAGCTTTTGTCATGTTCATGTATCTTTCCTCTAAAGCCATAATGTAAGCCTTCTCTACAGCTCACATTAAATAGGTTAAATTGTTTTTATACGTTTTTACACTATCTAAAGGCGGATGTCGGAAGAAATAATACCAAGCTGTGTCCATCATTTTTGCTTGTGGGTGTAAATTCATGCTTTCTATTAAGGCCACTCTAGATAGTACTAAATCATAATTGGAATAGAAGTATTTGAAATGTCCTCGCCTATAAACTAGTAAAAGTAAAATGCTACAGGAAACTGCATAAGACAAAGGTATGTGATAGTATGTGACCTCTTCAGAAACAGAAGTTGGTAAGTGTGCACAGACATAGCAATCCTTAACATCCATGGCATCAGTGTGTTCTTATATTAACCTAGAATATACATTAGTAGAGTAATTGTCTTTCTTGTAACTCAGAAACGTTTTAGTGAATATACTATCCCTAATATCTGGTAGATGTGTATTAGTGACATTGGTGCCTGGTGTCTCTGAATCAGGTGTTAGGTAAAAACCTATTAGTGCTATTGTAATCATTATTACAGTTATTACAAAAACCACACCCATGATACATTTACACTTATTTCTAATGCAACACATCATTCTGAGTCAGTATTTGAATAGCTTGCTGTAGAGGATTAATAGACGTTCTTCTTTAAAGCTTTATGTCACTGTTATGTTTTTTTTCTTAGTTGCTTAGTTACCTAATAGACAATCCTTAACCCTGCTCCGTGTTCTTCTAAAGTGTTATCCCTAATTCTTCTGTAACTTTCTCCAAGGACCTAGGTTAGACTTCTGTAAAACAAATAATTAAAATAAAAAACAACTAATAGGCACAGCTAACAGTTTTCTTTGTTTAGTATTAAGTTTTTTTCCCCCCCTCAAATTATGTTCCCCAGTTTTCAATTTCAGGCAGTGCAAGGAGGCTCTAACAATCCAGGAATCATGTTGCACAGATCTTCTAATGTAACATTCAATGCTGCATTCATGTAGTAAGACTAATCAGGTGCCGAATATCTTCTGCAAGGTATTCGAGTGCTTCCGGACCTTTCTAGAACTTGATGATATGGATTGAAATATCACCTTCATCTTCAGAGATTTCAGTGCCACTCACTGTAAATTCAAGTCTTTCAGCTTGCTTATCTTCACCACTTTCTTCTCCTTTTGCTTGTCTCTGTATTTCAACTGGTGCTGATGCTGCGGGTGTAGGTGGTCTCTCAGCTGGTGGTGTGACAACTAAAGCTCTTCTTTTTGGATCATAGACCAAAGGTACTTCTTCTGGATTGCTCACTTTCTTGGTGTGTGAGGCATATAGCCAGTTCGCAATGCCAGCACATTTAACAGCAGAGTTCATAGTCACTATGACTTGGAAGGGGCCTATCCATCTGGGTTCAAGACAAGTTTTCCGAACGTGCTTCTTGATCATGACCCAATCACCAGGATTGAGATTGTGGCACTGTTCTTGGTGGGGGTCTTGGATTGCAGCTGAAACCTGATGAGAGACAGCACGAATTACATCAGCCATTGTCTTGCAGTAATTCAATACTATAACATCTGTGATATTCAAAAGGGAACTTGCAGGCACAACAGACGGTTTCATAGCCCTTCCCATTAGGATTTCATGGGGGGGTAATCCTGTCTTCCTCTCTGGTATGCTTTGAATGCTCATCAGCACCAAGGGTAAAGCATCTGGTCATTTCAGGTAAGTCAAAGTGCAAACCTTTGCCAATCTAGACTTGATTGTCCCATTCATTTGTTTGACTGTGCCTGATGCTTCTGGTCTATAACTTCAATGTAGATTTTGTTCAATCTGGAGAGCAGCACATCACTTCATTGTTGAAGTGTGTTCCTCTATCTGACTTAAGAAGGACCAGCATCCTGAATCTCAGAATGAGTTCATGTAATGAAAGTTTATCTACAGCCAGACTGTAATTTCTGCTCATTGGGTAGGCTTTCACTCATTTCGAGAAAGCACAAATAATTACCAGGATATATCTTAACCTGTTGTGCACAGGCATCTCGATAAAATCTATTTGTAGTCTGTTAAAGAGGCCACTTGATCTCCCTATGTGTGTGTTTCTAATGTGTGTTATTTTCCTTGCCTTCAGCTGTTGACATTTAACACAACTTCTGCAATTCTCATCAGCAATAATTCGAAACCTGGGATTGTACCAACTTTGCCAAAAGAATCTTACCATTGCACCCCTCACTAAATATGTATAACCATGGTAGTAACGTGTCATTGGAACCAACAAACTATCAGGCAACACTGGCCTTCCATCTGCTGACATCCAGATGTAATTTGCGTTCTTTACACAGCCTGATCTGATCTACCCATTTTGTTCTGCTTCAGACATGCTTTCCTTTACTCTTTTCAATTCCTCTCAAGTGTCAGTCATTTCCATTATCATTGCAAAAGCACTTTCTTCCTCAAATTCACATGTGGAACATCCGTTAAACGTGTGTGCCAGCAGTGCACAATACCTGGCTACAGAGTCAGCATATATGTTGCCCATGGCAATGTATCTGCTGCTTGTTTGATGACCTGGACATTTTACAATTGCAATTTCACTAGGGATTTGGAATGTATTGAGCATGTTTTTAACATGATATCTATTCCCGATAGGAGTACCTGTGGAGGTGAGAAAACCATGTTGACACCATAATTGCTGTAGGAAACGGCCTCTCTGTGCAGTCTACTAAAATGAAGTACACTATGCAGAGAGTGTGAGAGATCCCCAAAAGGAAGGTAGAGTTAAAAGTAGATAATACTAACTCTCTTTTTGTGGTAGTGTGGGCTTATCTGAAGGTAGTGTTAAGCATTTGTTGTACTCACAGAGGCAATAAATGAGACATTTGTACATTCTGCAGCACAAATAGAAAGAGGAAAATGCCAACAATGATTGTTTATGTGCAGGAAGGTGTCCCTTCCTGCACAAAAATAATAATTCCTGCAATGCACTCACCCTTGCAACATAACGCAAGGGCGCATGGGCTGGCGCAGGAAGTCAATTGTGTGCCAGTGCAGGGGAAAGCACACAGATGTGTCATATTGTTGTTAATATGACTCATCCCTGTGCTTTTAAAATGATGAAGCTTGACACAGCAAAATGGCTTGCGGCGCCATGCTGCATAATTTCTTTGTAATTGAGGCCCTTCTGGAGAGGCAGATCTGACCCTTAAGAGCTGTTGTACTACTTCTTGCTTTTGTGCTGCGTTGGGTCAGTGGAGGCTTTCTTTAAGAGGGGTCTGACATCTGCTTGTTTCCATCTGTCTGGGAAGGTTGCTGTGGAGATGGAGATGTTGAGGATGCTGGTGAGTTGCATGCTGATTGGGTTCATTGTGAGGTTGTAGAGGTGGTGGGGGCAGTGGTTGGTGGACGCCCCTGACTGGATGGAATACATGATGGTATAGGTGGTCAGGGCCTTGAGTGGAGAGCAGGTGGTAATGGCTTGGCTGATGTTCGCTGCTGTTTGAGGTCAGTGGGGTTGAGGGCAGCAGGTCAGAGGTTGAAGTTGTTATAGATGTTGGTTATCTTGCTGCGGAAGTAGTCTGAGAGGGTGTCACAAATTTCTTGGGAGGGGTGGATAGTGTTCTCTATGGCTGTCTGGTTGGAGAATTCTTTGACTATTTTGAAGAATTCTTTTCAGTTTTGGTCGCAGAGTCGATGTGGGTGGTGATGACTGCTCTCTTGGCTTCTTTGATGTACCGTGATAGTTGCTGAAGGCTGTTTTGTGAGCTACTCTGACGGCGGGCATTCTTGGTGGTGCACCATCACTTCTCCAGTTGGTGGCAGTTGCGCTTCATGGTCCTGAACTCTCAGGTGTGCCTGCTGACATGTTTAGAGGTCTTGTTGGGTATTGTAGGTCTCATTGGGGCAAGTCTGTCAACACTGTTTGTGATCCAGGTGGTGAAGTTCTGGGCGGCCTGGCCAAGGTCTGTTGAGTCCTTGGGTTGGGAGGTGCTGAGGGCCTGAGACCACTGAGTTTCGGTGACCTTGCTCCAGTTGCAGTGGGAGGAGATCCGATGCCTGGTGATGGTGTGCTGGGAGTCGGTGAAGTGTACCATGGCGTGATCAGTCCAGGTGATTTCTGTGGTGTGAGACAGTTGGGTGAGGCCGATGTTGTTCAGATTCTCCAGGAGGGCAATGGAGTTGGCATTGTTAGGGTGATCGATGTGGAAGTTGAGTTCACCGAGTAGGACGTAATGGTGAGAATTGATTGCTAAGGGGGCGATGAGGCTGGAGATGGTGTCGCAGAATGTTGCTCAGGGGTCTGGGGGTCTGTAGGTGAGGGTGCCTCTTATCATGGTCTTTGCGTCCGATTGTAGTAGGAAGTTGAGGTGTTCCATGAGCAGCATGGGGTTGTCATTGGTTATGGTGCATCTGATGGTTTCCTTGAAGATGATGGCGTTTCCTCTGCCTTGTTTGTTGGCGCAGTCTCGGTGTATCATCTTGTAGCCTTCGGGAGTGGTGGTGGTGATGTTAGGGTTTTGAAGAGGGGTTGAGCCACGTTTGATGAAGGCGACGTCAGCGGAGAGGGTGGTGATGGTGTCCCACAATTCCGTGAAATGTTTGCAGAGTGAGCGGGCATTGAGCAGGATACAGTGGAGCGGTTGGGCAGTGTTCTTGGTCTTGTGGGGAGGAGTGGGGCAGGATCTTTTGTGGGTAGTGTTGCAGGAGAAGTGGCAATGTCAGCAGATGAAAGGTCCTTTGGTGTATTGTGGGGAGAAGGATACACAGCTGTTATTTTGGCATCCAGGGTCCAGGTCCAGGATTTCATTTGTGGTGTACCGTCGGGTGGCAGGAGGGCGGGGGGTCCTGGAGCTGGGTGTTATCCAACTGGTGGTGCATTGGCAGTGCACCCACTGCACACGTCCGTTGCATGGCCGTGTGGCGGTCTCCATTTGTGGTCCTGGTATGCGGTTCGAGTGGACCAGGATGATGGGCAGGGATCTAGAGCGGGTAGCATAGGGACAGCAGGCAACGCTAGGGAAGGGTCTCCTGTGTGAATTTATTTATACATCTGTCACAGGCATCAGTGAGGATTGATTAGATAAGATATTTGGTACCAAACATCTCAGAAATCAGTGAACCCATCCTGGAGCTAAGAAACTGTTATTGACCAGTATCCAGGCCATGTACTCTTTATGGCTTCCCTATGCACTTACAACATCCCAGAATGGACTGGACATTATAGGTGCATATTTGCACATGCTGGTATGCCCACACATATAGTGCACCAAGCCTTAGGGCTAAAGGCCTGCAGTAGGAGTGACTTACTTATATCCCATGCAGTGTATGGGAGACATGGCACACAGGGCTGTGTGCCATGTCGACTCTTCGGATTTCTCTGCACCAAGACACGCAGCCTGCAATGGCAGAGTGCATAGCCTTAGTGAGGGGTGCCTGGAGTGGCACATCAAGAGCTGCAGTCCCAGAGGACCTTCCTCAATACCCATGCCCTGGGTTCTAGGGGTACCATTTACTAGGGACTTACAGGGCAACGGAAGTTGTGCCAATCATGGTTCAGTTTTAGGGAAAGAGATCTGCACTGGGGACCTGGTTAGCAGGAGTCCAGTGCACATGCAGCTCGAAATTACTCCAGACACCAGGCAAAAAGTGGGGGATAACCATGTCAAATGAGGCACTTTCCTACAATTGCCCAAAGTCATGCACAACACCAAACCCGTACTGGCTGTCTGCAAAGATGGCGACTCTCATTTGAGCAGTTAAACTGCAAGTTCGGGTGATGGCAATTAACTCGCAACTTGTGCGCAGAAAACAGGCTGCAGGCAGGAGCCTTCCATCACATCATTTAAGTGCACACAGCACATGCTGCTCTTAGTGTGCCTTCATTTCTTCTCAGGCATGAACCATCCACAAATAGGACATGGTCATGTTCATTAAGTGGCTCCTCCTTAATAGCGGTCTGGGTTTAGTGCATAGTTCAGTGACACTTAGGCAATCATGATCAAACTCTTCACAATTTTCCCTTTCTTCAGTTACATGCAATAAAATTGATATGTTTAGAACATTGCAACATTTTATCAAAACATTCTTTTAGGCCAACAGAGTCTGTTCATAGCGAGTCAACCTATTGTGAGTAATCTACTGATTCTTCGATTTAGTCAAAACAGCTCCACAAAATGTGGTACCATGACAATTAAAGGCTGTCCCATCACTATGTTCTTGTTCTTTTCTAAACTAGCACGCACCAACAGCCAAGAAGCCCTGCCACTACAGGATCAAGTGTCCTAGAAAAGTAGGCCACAGGTCTTTGGGCTCTGGAAAGAGTGTGAGTCAAAACTGAGAGTGCACACCCATCTCTCTCACTGCAAAACAGAGTAAACTCTTTAGTATAATCAGGCATTCTCAGAGCTGGAGCATGACACAATTTCTCTTTCAGATCTAGGAACGCTTTTGTAAATTTTCGAGTCCCATGGAAACGGGTCAGACACATCTTGGTGTGTCAGCCTCAGTAGAGGCTTTGCCATTAAGGGAAAGTTTGGTATCCACAGTCTACAGTAGCCAACCATTCCCAAAACATCCTGATTTCCTTTTATGTTCGTGGTGGATTCATCTATAAAACGTCTTCCACTCTTTCTGGTGACACCTTCCTAATTCCTTTCATGATAATGTGTCCCAGACACTGAACTTCTTTTGACAGGAATAGTGACATCTCCTCCTACTAATTTCTTAAACTCTAAAACATTTCATGATGACAATAACATTTTTCCAAATTTCACGTAAAACCAAATATTTTGATTCTGTTCTGTACATGTCAATTTTATCTCACTAATCAAATGACAGCAATTAATTTCATACGATTCTTTACCAAATGCAAAGACAGCACTCAAATTGACAATATCCAATCTCAGCGCAACACTGAAAATTCACTTTTCAATGGCAGCGTGAAAGCACACCGACCGTCCAATCCCATCGCCAAACACTATGATGTCCAATTGCACTTCTCGCAGCAGTCACCCTCCTTTACAATTTTCTTCGCATTCACACACTTTCAAATAACTTCTTTGGACAACTTCTTGTTTTTTCTTACTAAGCAAATTAAGTATCACAGCCACTCAAGAGTTTATTACACTGGCAAGTGAACTCTCAACCATCGAACAATCACACAGATCAATGCAGTTTCCCCTATTTGCACAATAAGGTTCCACCAACATCAACCAATATCAATCAAACGCAACAGCTTGTCCCTAATATTACCAATGAACATGATGGCACCTCACACTCCACATCTAAATCTCTGCAAACAAGTTTAAAACTTTTATTATTATCCTGGGATCTTACGACTTCAACTAGCCTGAAACTCAACTTCTCCTTTTCAACAACTTGATGCTTCTATCACTCACTCATACACCCTGAAAGAAAGACACTCACAACCGCGACACCTACAATAACATTTTCACCCTAGTGATACTCACACCTTCAAAACCACAACTGCCAATACCGCAACCGCCTTCGAATTCTGCTTCGCCAGGCCATCAGGATCTGGACACTGGAATTATTTTAATATAAATTGAGTGCTAATTTTAATGCTCCATTCAGGTTGTGAAGCATATCCTCTGCTACCAGAAACTGTTAGCACCTAAAGGACTGGCCAAAGTGGTCTCTTACATTAAATACCCCAACTTACAAGTTGACCCTTGGAATCCGGATGACGCTTGACAGGTCGGATGGTCCTTTGCCACCGTATTGTGAATGGAGCTAGAACAAAAACACAGATCATGCATATATCATCACCTGCCAGATCCTTAATTGTCAGTCAATAATGAGAGGTTAAAGAAATGTCCCAAACCTTTATTTATCTTTAGGATTTAGGAGGTTTGTTCATCTTTATTCAGATTAGTCCAATTTACAGAAATATTGAGTAAAAGGTTGATTAGTGACAGCATAAATCAATACAGAGTGTTCCATAAAGGAAATTGTGACTAACTAGCTAATGAGCCTCAACTACCCTAAAGTAGGACCCGTGAAGAGTCCCTTCTAGAAATAAGCATGATTTTCAGAGCATAGATAAAGACTAGAACTTCCCATAAAGAGTCATTCTGGAAACTCAGCTGAGTTCCCCACAGCTTCAGTAGCAACCATCAGAATATCAGTGATGTAGGAATGATCCTTGCAGTAGCAGTGATCAGAGAAAATCAGGATAAAGGGAAAATAATAAGTAACTCTTAGCAATAGCTGTCAGTAACAAAGGGCAAGGATGCAAAAGAGCGACTCGCCTGTAGTAGAGTCATAAGGGGTCTCCTAAATATCTAACTAGGAACACTTATTATAATATAAAAGAACACAATAATGTAACGAAAATTAGTAGGTGTCTGAGTCTCTCGACCAATGGAAACCGCTCATCCAATCGTGTCGTCAACATCGATTGCTTCTCCTCCCGATTTCCACGGTAAATATTCACAACAATATATAGAAAAACAGTGATGTGATTACTAGAAACATGGAGGAAAGTTCTCATGAGAACCTTATTATCTAAGCTAAAGCTGTGTTCAATGTCCCATTTTTAATACAAAGGCTAGTCAGATGCACTGAAACAAATCTATCAATAATGTTCTAGTTAAGCATACATAAAATATATATTAATTAGTGTTCATTCTAGCAGTTTATTCATTATAAATTCACAGCAAGCTTCATTGTTAATATGAGATGATTGAATATGGTAAGATGAGGATTAAGGAGCATAGGGCCAGATGTATCAACCAAAATTGCGTTCACAAACGCCGAAAATCGCAGAATTTCGGCGTTAGCGAACGCAATTTTGCTTAGTGGTATGTATTAAGGCAAAACTGCCTTGCAAAATAAGGAATCGCAAAATTTGCGATTCCCTATTTTGCAATTGCATTTAAGGAATCGCAAATTGCGATTCCTTAAATCCAATGTAAGAAGCACCAAAAAGTGCAATTTGGTCTTAAGGAATCGCAAATTACCACCAACTTCAAGTTGGTGGTAATATGCATTTCTTTGAAAAATGCACTTTTAGCATTTTTCAGTGCCATGTGGCGCACATACATGCACTTAGGGCATGTATGTGCGCCACATGTGCACACATATATTTCAGGGGTGCAACAGGGTGTCAAAGGACACCCTGGCACCCTTGAAATTGCATTCTCAATTTGCGATTCTCTAATTGCGATTCGCAAATTGAGAATGTCTTCCCATTCATTCCTATGGGCCTCTACGCCCATAGGAATGAATGGGAAGGTATTCTTAATTGCGAATCGCAATTTGCAATTCGCAATTAAGGAATATTAAGGAATCGCAATTATTATTGCGATTCCTACATACATAGCATTTTGTGATTCCTTAATAGCAATTCGCTAAAATTCGCTATTAAGGAATTGCAAATGCAATCCTTGATACATCTGCCCCATAATCTTTAAGTCAGAAAATTCTTTAGCAAGATGCTAGTGCTAGACAAATGTCTTAAATGAAAGTCTAGTTAGCTATGAACAAGAGTCGAAAAAAAGCCTTGGGCCTAGTTACAGAGTCAAATATAAGAATAATAGCCTAGTACCAAAAAAAGTTCACATTTTCCCTACGTGTGATTTACTTAAGTATTCTTTTAGCAAAGCTGAAATGCATTCTAACGGAATTTTTCACACATTTAAAGCAGGCACATTTTTCCTATGTGTTATTTTCTTTGTGAAAACATTTCTGCAATTGTTTTAGCACATTCTAAGGTGAAATTCTAATATGGTCAGCATGTCGAAATTTGTTTTCAAAACTCATTCCATACAATCACCAACTGTTCCCTCAAATAAAAGAGTTCTATACCTCCCTCCATCAGTGTAGTAGAGTGCAGAGAATGAGAGGAGCGGTTGGGTTCTCTGGGTTAGTAGGCCGCCCACTGAGTTTGATGCATATATCTATGCCCCATTAGTGCCCTCGTTAATGTCATCTTAGTGGTCATGATCCAAAAAACTAGCTATCACTTCTTGCCAGAGGTCTGCCATTGGTTTCATGTGCAGTCCTCTAGATCTTCAGCCCGTAAATCAGCACCTTCTGCTAAGGCCCATGTTTCTACACCAGCCCACCATCTGCTGTGCGAAGGGCCATAGGATGAGTTTCAATGACCCGCTATGTCTCTGTGGGGTATCCCTAGGGCTGTGTCTAGGAACCTGTTACCTACTTTTCTCTCTGGTCACCTCTTGTATAGACCAAGAAGGCATAACACACTGTACGGAGCTGGCAATGATTAGAGGTTTGCTCCAGATCCTCAACCATCTACATCCAGAAATGCTCTGACTGGACAGCTCCACATCATGTGTAAAAAGCCTGCATCAACCAGAGCACACCTAGGGCAGCTCATGTCAGGTATGTGAAGCATAACATTCAGTCTAGGTGGTGTGAGATTTGTACAATGTAGATAATTAAATTGAGTGAATATGAACCATGTGTTGCGAGTGAGCTTCTAAGAGCTCTTTAGGACTTGGTCCCAATCCTTTCCCGTAGGATCCCTACAAAACATAGTCTCCCATTTGTCCTGGAAAGTTGGCACGTCATCCATCCTCATGAAAAGTGCCATTTTGTAAAGCCAGACATAGGGTGGCATCCTCTGCCAAAGGTCAACAGAGTCTGCAATACTTTATGAACAGGCGGTTCCAGGTCCAATGCCCCGTACGTGTGCAGTACTGTGATGGCCAGCGCTCCGTAAGGCAAAAATTGGGTACCCGGTAAGCCATTATCTGCCTCCAGCTCCTCCTGGGTCCTAAGGTCCTGTCAGGGTAACAGTTCCCAAGAGTCTCCACGTCTGCCTCTGTCCACACATCTAGTTGCCAGGCAGTAAAATATATCCCCCCCAGCTTCTGGAAATCCCACCAGGGGTATCGCCGGGGCAAAGAGTGGAAACGACTCCACATTGCGACATGCCCCTCTTCAGCACCTAAGAGCTACTTGTCAATGCCGGGGTCTGGAATTTGGGGGCAGTTTTACCCCCAAAAGCAAGGCCAGCAACATCCCCTCTTTATTGACTGTCCCACAGCTCAGCCACATGAAGCCCCACCAGCCATCGAGCAACTCATTGCAGCTGTGCGACAAAATAATACAGCTCAAAATCTGGGACCCCAAGCCCCCCACCCCCTGGTAATGGGTCTCTGGAGCTTGTGTAGGGACACCTGGGTACGCTGGCCACCCCAGACCAGCTGCTGAAGCAAGCCATTGATGGCTTTAAACCATGCCTTCAGCATCCAAATAGGTACATTTGGAAAGTGGTAAAGTGCTTGAGCAAAATGATCATTTTAGTCAGGTCCACACGAGTCATGATGGGAAGCTTTAGCATCCTCCAAAATGCTACAGAGCCACGAAGAGCATGGAGCGCCCTTGCAATGTTATCCTCTCTAAGGTCACTGTTAGTATGATAAATCCTCATCACCCAAATAACTAAGGGATCTTGGTTCCTGCTGGAACCAAACTTTCAGCACCTTCTCTGGGAGCTCCACAAGTGCAAGGGACACTGGGAAGGTGCAAAACGTTTGTCAATTTGGTTGAAGAGCAAAGACTCATCTGAATTCCACCAGAAGAGCCTCGCTCCACTGGATGCCCATATCATCCGCATAGAGCAAAAGCACGTGTTTCCTATCAAGCAATGAGATTCTCTTCCCTCAGCCCTCCACCCTCATTAAGCACACAAATAGCTCAACCGCCAGTGCGAACAGCATGGAGAAAGGAGGGCAGCGCAGGCGCGTACCACGGTGGGCCCCAATCAGGTCCAAGATACACCTACCAGTACGCACACTGTCTCTCACGTTCACATATAAAAACGCAACCCACTGAGTCCATCCGCCTCCCTGGGCCATCCGAGTCATGACCGTTTGAAGATAGTTTAACTGCAACAAGTCAAGACTTTTTTATATCTACCAAAACTACCAGCGCTTCTGAGAACTGCTCTACAACAGTTTTATCAACAACTCAGTACAAGTGTCTGATATTGTGGGAAGTGTTGCGATTAGAGATAAACCCATTCTGGTCCTCATGTACTAGGGCTGCAAGGTGAGGCTGGAGTATGTTTGCCAATACCTTGCTAAGCATCTTATAGTCCAGGTTAAGCATTCATAAAGGCTAATATCTCCCACTGCTTTAGGGATGGAGACTATAAGAGGCTCCCTAGTTGTCTCCAGAACGCAGTCGCAATCTAAGGCTTTAACAAGCATTTTAGCCCGCTGTGGGATCAGTTGGGTGGAATAAGCCAGAACAAAAAAAAGCTGTGAGGCCGTCCATCCCAGGCGATTTACTGCAGGCTAAGTCTTTTATGGTAGCCCTGATTTCAGGCTCCGCATTGGGCGCGCCCAATGTCACTCATTTTCAAGCTGTGGAAGAGGCACTCAGCTTAGAAAGCTGCCGAGCATCTCTCTCGGTGCTGAATTGTCAGTTCTGTACAGTTCCCTATAATGTGCTGCGAATACGGCATGGATTTCAATTTGGGAGAAAACTCTCCCTCTTGTCGAGGCTGTGAATTTCGGAATGGGTCTCGCCCTGTCCTCTGCCTGAATAAGCCACGCCAGCAGTCACCCAGTATGTTCCCCCTCCTATATGTGCGGAATTTAGGTATTCTCTCTGTTGAAAAGATTGGAGTGTACCCTGCACTTCTGCATGTTTCTTGCGCTCTTCACTCAAGGCCTGTAGGGTTTCAGGCCAGCGCACCCCCTCATTTTTTAGGTGCCAGCTGGCCCCCTCTCACATAGTCAACTCTGTTTGCAGTGAGAGATTGACCCCAACCGACTGATTGAGGCAGTGCCCCCGAGCAACTGCCTTAAAGATGTCCCAGTCAATGTTGACATGGGAGGCTGTATGTCCCTTATTGGAAAAGTAGTCTACAGTCACCGCAGTCAGGGGACCCTGAAAACAGGCTTGCATAGGTAATAAGGGTTAAGCCTCCAGGTGGGTACAGCTCAACCCACAGAGGATTGTGATCAGACAGTGTGCATCCCAGCTATTGAGGCTGTTCAACTTGAACCACTAGTCCCGCTGTACACAGCACAGTATCTTTTTGCACATGTAAGTCATGCAAGGGGGAGTAAAAAGAGTGCTCCCTCTTTCCTGGGTTATGATCCCACCACACATCTCTGATAGCCCAATTTTCCTGCCATGTGAGGATGATTTGTGTGAGTCTCACCGCAGAGGAATCAGCAAGGGGGGAGTAGACCTGTCAAGTACTATATCCACCACTCCATTATAGTTACCCCCCATTAGCATCAGAGAATCTAGGTTACATGAAAGGACCTAGAAGAGTGCTTTGAAATACTGCACTTGACCCATATTCAGGGCATAAATGCTACCAAACAGTATCCAGAGCCCATTAAGCCTCTCTACTAAGATCGCATATCAGCCCTCTTTGTCAATGTTAGTCCATTCAATCTCTAGTGGGGTTATCGGCCTAACTTAGACCAACACTCTCCTGGTAAAAGCAGAATGCCCTGTTGCGAATGCCTGTCCCCTCCAGTGCCTCTGTAGCTTAAGCATCTCAGACCCTGTTAAGTAGGTCTCCTGGAGGAGGGCCAAGTCAATGTTCCTACATTTCAGGAAATTGGATTTTGTATAATTTGTTAGCGGGACCCATCCCCTGGACATTCCATGTCTGAAAGGAGTAGTGCATTTTCTTTTCAGTCAGAGTTGGAACTAAGTATGGAGGTCCCATCTTTCCCTCCCCCAACCCCATCAGGAGATAATATCACAGCTGTTGGCTCACACTAAGCAAAGAACTATCAAACATTTTCCCAAATCCCCTCTCCAGGGTCACAGAAGCACAGGCACTCTGGCCAAAACCAAAATTCCTATGCAATTGTAAACCCAAACCCCCAATATCAGTTCAATGAAAAGAGGTTTGTAGTGAGGGACGACTGCCATAGTGTCCTCACAGAAAGGTATCTCTGCCACCAAACTGCCCATATAAATGCAGTGTAAATTCAAATGCACCTGGGGCTAGCCTGTCCCAGCAAAATACCGTTTAAGTGTCCTTGCAGCTGTTCAGATGGTGCCAGTGAGCAACATTTCTCCAGGAGGCCCCCCCCTGCTGGGACCTCTCTAAGAAAGCACAGAGCAGGTGCAGAGAGCAACGCACCCATATGTGGTGGTCGCCACATTCGAGATCATTTGGCATCCTTGAGACCCTCAGAGAGCTCCTCAGGCAAAGTGTCAGATTCAAAATGTTCAGAGGAAGCCCTAGTGCTGCCGTCATCTGGAGGCCACCTCAGTGATGTCGCCAGGAAACAGGCTGCACTCAGCCCCTCCACTCTCATCTAATCAGCCTGTTTCCAGCCTGGTCATGAGCCCCTGGCAGCCGCCCGGTGTCCCTGGTGATATCACTTCATCTGTGGTGAGCAACTGTCAAGCTCTTCATGCAGGGCATCTTTGTAGGACTCCAGTCAGTCCCATGCCATCGGTGGGTCATTGAAGAACAGTGTTTTGCCACTCAACATAACCTTAAGGTGGGCAGGGAACAAAAGCATATACTGAACTCCGTCTTCTCTCATCTCGTTTTAACAGTAAAAAATGAGGCATATTGTTGCTGGACTAGCATGGTGTAATCCGGGAAGAAAGCCACCGAACTTTGCATGCCTCCTGGGCCTTCTGAAGGATGAGGGCCCTGTCCCGGTAGTTCAATAGGCGAGCTACCATGGAGCTAGGAAGGGCCCCAGGCAGTGGTGACCTCACAGGGACCATATGTTCCCTCTCAAATGCAAAGAACACTTATAGCCCCTATGGCACTACCTCCTTCACCAACCAGTTCTCAAGGAAGGTCACCATGTCTGCTCTTTCCATCTTCTCAGGTAACCACACTATCCGCACATTATTGCAGTGGCTGAAGCCCTTTGCATCCTCTGCCCGACAATCCAGCAGGTCCTCATGACAGCAGATCTGTCACCTTGGCCTGCAATCCCTTAACAGTAAGGCCTACCAACTCTAGGACCTCAGTGTTGCACTTCACCTTATTCTCTGGCTTGAAGTGGTCATCCCGGAGCACGCCCATGTCAATGGGCACTTTATCAATTTTGCCCTCCAGTGCTTTCTGGGTGGCATTCACTGCATTCAGAATCAAGTGTAGTTTGTCCATGGAGTCCAGGCTCTGATAGGGCTCTGCTCCCTGAACCACGTAGGAGGTCCCTGGACGTTCACCCAGCACATTGCTACTGCTTCCCTTAGTGTGCCCCATGGCATATACTTCACAATTCTTCACAACAATACTTTGGGGGCAATTAATCTCAATCCCAGATGCCTATCAGGAAGGCAAAAGCAGCCAAATGTATGTATGTCCTCAGAGGCCAGGGGAAAGAGCCCTCCCCTTGGAAAGTCTGGCACCCCAGCAACATCCACTCATCAATGGGTCCTCCCCATCACCAGGTGCATCAAGATCTCTCCCTGGATCATTGTATCTATTCCACTGGGGGGTTCCAAATTTGACTTCGTCCACTGGTGGCCCCTCCACTTCTCTTTCTATGTGGGGAGGCAGCCCCTCTCACCTGCAGGCTGCCACCAACCAGTGCCACCAGAGTCTGAAGTCTCAGTGACATCCTCATTGGCCTATCCTCCACCTCTGTGCTGCCTGATGGAGCCCACCAGTCCTGCGGTACATCCTGGAGTCCCATGGCTTTACCCCAGATGTTTGTCCCTGTTCCAGCAGGATAGGCCCGATCCAACTATCTGGGCACCCCCTGTCCACCTCCAGAGGCTGACACCACTGTCAGGAGGCCAGGGGGCACCCATCAGCTGCTCATCCCCCTGCGCCCAAGAGTGGAACCCAGCACAGGCAAGCTGCTGTACCAGAATGCAGCCGAACTGCCTGCTGTCCCGTCCATGGGCAGTAGGGGGGTGGTATTCACTAGTGGCTGTCTGTGATCCTCTGGTCACTGTCGCCGCCGCCCTCTGTTGCCCAGATCTAGTTCAGACAGCCACTCTCAGCTCCGGGGCACTTTAACACCCATCACCTTAGGTAAAAGGCCGTGAGGCTGCATCAACTCCACTATAGCTGGCATCGGGACTCGCATCTCACTCCGCCACACCCAGTAGCAGTCAGAAAGCCAGCAAGGTGTTGTATGGGTGCGGTTTAAGCCCCTAATGGCAGGATGTCAAACGATAGTTGGCGGCGGAGCTGGAGCTCCGAACAGCATGGAGAAAGGAGGGCAGCCCTGGTGTGTACCACGGTGGGCCCCAATCAGGTCCAAGATACACCTACCAGTGTGCACACTGTCTCTCATGTTCGCATATAATAGTGCAACCCACTGAGTCCATCCGTCTCCCAGGGCCATCTGAGTCATGACCGCTTGAAGATAGTTTAACTGCAACAAGTCAAAGACTTTTTTATGTCTACCAAAAAAAACAACGCTTCTTAGAACTGCTCTACAACAGTATTATCACCAACGCAAAACCTCAACATCTAGAATGCAACCGGTTGTGGGTCAACGATCCAAAACGATAGCAGTGTCACCTAACGGTTTCACACACGATGTAGAGTTATGTGAACACTTTTGCCTCTATATGATTTAACACATGAACAGTGGTAAAAGACAGACCAAAAATTCAGTGAGTCATTTTAAACAATAATAATCTCCTTTTGCATATCCCAAAAACGCCAACATGCTTAACAGCAGGGGCGAAGTTCCTATGGTCACTTCAACGGTAGCCCCTTCGTGGACAAATGGGTAATGTTGCTCCACGGATCCCCGAACAAAGACAAACTGAGAGCATGTTGCTTGTTCTACTGGGGAGCGATGAGCACTCTGGAATACACAGCAGAGAGCTTCAAAGTGAAATCTACTCCAAATTTAGGCCGAAACCTTTAACACAATATGATAGCACCCCCTGCAGAATTTGATGAAAGCCCCCTGAGACTCCTGTATCTCACAGATACTCATAGGTTGAGCTCTGACCCATAGAAGGGTTGGGGGAGCTGCATGCCAGGGGCTGCAGAGGCCTGCGTTAAGCCCCTGCAGTAGAGGCTTGCGAACAGTGGCTGCTCCTCCGCTTTGAGTTATTATGAATTTATGTTTTCGGGCGGGGCTGCTCTTCTCTTAGAGCACGGCAGGGCAGGAGTGGTTTTCCCACTCCTAGGTGCACATGACTGTTTGGCCGGCCCACTCAGGCCACCAAAAAGAGTCATGCACACTTTTCCTGTTCTCCATGCAGGCTGCAGTACAGCCTGTGTGGGGAACATGCCCAGGCCCCCATTCCCTGGCTGAGTGTTAAACCAGGATGCTCAGACCAATCTCGCTGTGATTGGTCAGGGGAGTCTGGGTGCTTACCAATCACAATGGTGTATTGCAGCGTTGTGATTGGTCAGGGGAGCATGACTGTGCTTCCTGTTCCTCGAGTCCGACGAGGAGAGCAGGAGAGAAATGCGGGGCCCGGCAGCAGGGTAAGTGTTTATTTATTTTTTTATTGTTTTTTACATTGCGCACCCCCCGTACGCAAACCCTTTCCCCCGCGCCCGCCTACTACCCGCGAGCCATGCTGGCCGTCACTGCTTGTGAATCAAACCTTCTCCCCTTTTAATCTGAAAGATTTTTATGTGCTTCATTTACAGGGCCAACACCTCAGTCAGAAACTGCAGGGTACAAGAGGGCCTCAATTTCAAAAAGCCATTTTCCATTGCAAATATTTTGTAACTTTTCACCACAGAATCCTTGATAAATAAGGGGGCTGTTTGCAGGAATGTTGGGGTTTAAGAAACGCTGTTATACAAGCTCTGATATGTTTGGCTTTTCTAACGCCCTTAATACAGCTTTCATTTCACACCCCTCCCTGCGCTGCAGTGAACCAGATTAAATATAGACAGCGCACTTTAATGGGAAAGAAAAAAGGAAAAAGAATAAAAAAATAAAATTACTGATTCAAATCAAATTCAATTAACACGGACATGGTTGGAATAATAACGGTCGGTGTAACTAAGTTTTATGCAATGTATAGGTGGCAGGAAGCTATGTATGCTTTTCTTGTGTATCTCCGCTTCGAGCATACGTGAACACTTTGGGGCAGATTTACAAGGAACTGACGCATCTGCATAGATGCGTCAGTTTCCTTGTGTCAGCGCCAAATGTCCTTTCGCCACTATGGATGCGCTGTATTTACAATACAGTTCTCCATGGAGCAAGGATTTACAGATGAGTCAGAAATTCTGGCGCACCTGTTGGCGCAAAAGTGACGCATTACTGGAGTTGCTCCAGACGCAACTCCAGTAATGAGCCACAACAGATGGGTGGGTCCCATTCAAAAAACCCTGCGTCATTCCTTACGCCTGGTCTGAGCAGGCGTAGGGATTTTGACGCAGTGAAGGCGTAGAGTGACGCAGTGAAATCTTGTAGATTTCACTGCGTCAGTTCTAAATGGCTTTTTGCGTGGGAACACCCACCCTGCATACATTATACCTGACGCAGGTATAATGTGACGCAGGTCTTTACAACGTGACGCATCTCCCTAGATGCGTCATGTTGTAAATTGGCCGCATATTTTACGCTGCCGCTGCATCACAAAAGTGACGCAACAGGGGCGCAAAAGTGTCGCAAGGGGCTTGTAAATCTGCCCCTTTTTTCCAAGGTCAGGCTGACCTATTTGGCAATCCTGAAGTGCACGAAGGGCTGGTCTCATAGATCAGTGAATGTGCTGTGTGACTGTTTGTGGGCCTCTTTTATGGTCTAGTGGGCCGGTTTTTACTGTTTATTTCTCCGATATTACGATAAACCTTGCCTGCAGCAAGCACTACTTCATGCACCCTCCCACTCCTGTCCTAGTCTGGCCCTGGTTACAGCAAGTAAATATTTAAAAGTCCACTTTGTTTTAACTTGGAAAACCTTCTGTACAAGACCTGTTTGACTTGGCAGATATCAGAATTGACGTACAGGCATGTGACGTAGTGCTACCTTATGTCATACAATATTTCTATTAGCTATAGCTCAAATTAGTTGCACAGGACTGGAGCGATTTTACCACATGCATGCGATTTTATGGTTGGTGTGCAGTAACATCACCACAGTACAGTGCAATTATGAAAATGTGCTTTTACAGCTTTCATGCAGTAAAATGACCCCGAACTGTGAGGCCTAGTCACAAAGAAATGACGCAGCGCTGCGCTGCATGAACTTTAGTACAATGTGCCG
Organism: Calotriton arnoldi; assembly: GCA_963921515.1. Lineage (NCBI taxonomy): Eukaryota > Metazoa > Chordata > Amphibia > Caudata > Salamandridae > Calotriton > Calotriton arnoldi. Next base: position 128,901 of record CAWUFW010011955.1, on the reverse strand, counting down.
CTGTGTTTTCTCTTGATCCAGTGCTAAAAAAGCTGCCCAGCGCCAAGGCAGACACCCTTGGGCCATGGTGCAAGGGTGCCTGTGTTGCAGGAATGATTGTTTATGTGCAGAGAGGGACACCTTCCTGCACATAAACAATCATTAAAGGCGATTTGGTCCTTCTATGTGTGCTGCAGAATGAAACACACAAAAATAGAGCAATAAACAAGGAGAAATAAAGGTATTTCTCCTCGTTGCACCACTCTAACACTTGCTTTCAATGCCGTTAGTTTTTGGCACTGCCTCAGATTTACAGATACTTGTAAATCTGAGGCAGTGTAAAAAACCAATGGGTGTTGCAGTGGAACGCCCACAGCACCACCCATTTCATGCCCCTTTCATGCAGATACCTGCGCCAAAGGGTCCGATATTTACAAAGCAGTATTAAACCACGCAAAGTAGCTTAGCGCCGCTTTGTAAATATGGAGCAGGGCATTGATCCACCGGAGCATCGAAAAAGTGACGCTCCAGTGGGGCAATGCCCTTGTAAATATGCCCCTATGTATTTATGAGGAAAATCCCATGGAATGGGGAGTTACCATGCGGGGCCGATTTTTCTAGCCATAAAACCACATAGAATGCTCTATTCCATGAGGTTTTCACGCCTACATTTGCCACCTGCCCTGAGAAGGTGGTAAATGTATGCAGGGGCTGCTGCTTGGAGTATGGAGTAAGCATGTGCGTAACGAAACTTGAGGGGGGCCCCCCTGCAAGGTACATGGAGGGGCCCCCGCTCCAGATTTAATACGGAGCTCTCAGGCCAGAGTAATGTGTTGAAGGGGCCCCCTGCAGCCTGGGGGCCCCTAGCACCGCGGAGGCTGCAGGGGCCTGTGTTACGCCACTGGGAGTAAGAGGTGAGAGAGGGGGATGGGGGAGTCGGGAAGGGAAGGGTTTTTTTTTTGTTGGAAAAGAAAGCATTGTATGCTTCCCTATGTTAGAAAAAAAGTGGCACGAAACTTGACTACTACTGCTGCAGCCAATTAATTTCGTTACACCTGATTTATAATCTGACCCTATGAAGCAACACTGTGCCTCTGTAAAACAAGGCTTTTTAGTCTGATTGATAAAAAGGCCATCGTCTTGGGGAATGACTCATAGGTAGCCCTTAACACTGCCAGCGATAAGCACCAATAGCCCTGTGCAAGGACTTCTGTATGCAAAAGTAACCTCTAACTGGAGTCACCCTGCATCCTTTGAACTTGTGCTGTGTAGCAAGAGATGACCAGCAATAACGAGGACGAGCATGGAATGGGAGGGGTCTGCAGCACTGGTCTCATTCAAACTTTAACTTTACCAATACTCATGCCTTTCTTCATGCTATAAAAAAAATCTGTTTATTGTCCAGCTGCTGAGGAAGACAGTACTGTAAAGATAAAGCCATATCTTTGCTAAAGAAACATACCACATATAAAAACAATTTACCTAATAATAGATTAGGACGCTACTCTTCCAGATACGTTCTTAGAGAGAACTTTTAATTTGTAACTGAATACTTTACTCTAATACGACCATCTCAAGAGGAGTCAAAATGACAGGTGGCCCTCAAATGAAAGGCCATCTGACCATCTACTTTACACAGCTCAAGCAGGTTTTAGAAAGGACGTGTGACTGAATAAGCATTACATCAATCCTTGATGGATTGAAATTAAAGACAAGTATGGTGTCAGAGCCTGGGCATTCTGGTGCTACCATTAGCTTGAAACACCATTGTACTTAGGACTCCTGGAGGAAGACAGAATTGGAATTTAAGCACAGGAATTAGCATGGATCAATCCGTTCTGCAAACAGGATCTTCGCAATCCTCTTGCCAATTGCTTCCTTGCAGAGTCTCTCAGGATCAACGCACTCTTTATTTAACATATGCTTCCACACCTGAAGGATTCCGTTTATAGAAATTAGTGTTTTAAATTACGACACCACAATTATATTTTGGATTTGCTGGTCCTCAGTGGATAACTACAGGGGTTTCTTCATGCCTCTTCGAGGCTGATCAACATAGGGGGCATTTTTCTAAAAGGGAACTCAAAATGAAGATCACGATCATAGGGAAGCTGGCCACATTCTGGGATACAAAAATAAGTAATTAAACCTTGGCAAGAATGGTAAAAAAAATAAACTCCAAACTGTCTGCCATCAAGTGTCAGGATCCATTCATCTAATTCCTTAGACGAGATTTTTTGGTTTCCTCTTTTATTCAGATCGAACCGGTGCGGTTGTGACAGCTGTCCTCTTGCGACTACTCTAAAGTATATGTTTAGGTTGCCCAAAATTCCTTCTGCTCCCACAGCTAAGAGTACAGAATGCTGCAGCTTGTACACAAAAGCTCCTTAATAAGAGGACACATGCATTCCTTTCCTGTGCCCTCTATGCTAGGTGCAAGTTAAGCAGTGGGCTTGCCACGCCATTCCAGTTTGGACCCATCAATATGCAATTCAGTCTTCACCCTGCTCCCAGTGGGAACAGTCCAGCCAGAACTGTCAGGCAGGTCCTCCCTGGGCCAGAAACAAGCATCCTGGTACTGGTTTTGGAGTATCACCCTTCATCAGATAGGCTAGTTGAATCTGGTGGCATAGCGAGCACGGAACCCACGTCTGGGCATACCCTTCCCACTTAGGGCGATAAACACAAAAAGAACAGATGATGGACAGAATGCTGAGCAAATCAAACATTCACCTCCAGTCACAGATCTCGGTTAAATTAATTGTTTTTAAGCTTGCCACGCCATTCCAGTTCTGAACCTGCCATATGCAAATCCATCTTGACCCTACTCCCCATGGGAACAGTCTAGCCCGAACTGAAAGGTCAGGTCCTCCCTGGACCAGAAACAAGCATCCTGGGACTGGTTTTGTGGTATCACCCCTCATCAGCCAGGCTAGCTTGAATCTGATGGCATAGCTAGCAGGGGACGCACGTCTGGGCATTTATAGCAACAAATGCAAAAAGAAAAGATGAAGGGTGAAATGCTGAACAAATCAAACATTCACCCCCAGTCACAGATATGGGTTAAATCCATAGTTTGTTTGCTCACCACGCCATTACAGTTCAGACCCAGCCGAATGCAAATAAGTCTTGAGCCTGCTATCCATGGGAACAGTCCAGCCCGAACTGCCAGGCCAAGTCTCCCTGGACCAGAAGCAAGCATCCTGGGGACGGTTTCGGGATATCACCCCTCATCAGCCAGGCAAGTTTGAATCTGATGGCATAGTGAGCAGGGGATCCACATCTGAGCATACCTTTCCCACTTAGGGCGGCAAATGCAAAAAGAACAGATGATAAATGGAATGCTGAATAAATGAAACATACACCCCCAGTCACTGATCTGAGCTAAATCCATCTTTTTTTACTCGCAAAGCCATTCCAGTTTGGACTAACCCATATGCAAATCAGTCTTGACCCTGTTCTCTTCATTGGAATAGTCCAGTCCAAACTTCGAGGCCAAGTCCTCCCTGGCCCAGAAAAAAACATCCTGGGGCAGGTTTCGGGGTATCACCCCTCAACAGCCAGGCTAGCTTGAATCTGGTGGCATGAAAAGCAATGGACCAACATCTGGGCATACCCTTCCCACTTAAGGCGACAAATGCAAAAAGAACAGATGATGGACAGAATGCTAAACAAATCAAACATTCACCCCAAGTCACAGATCTGCGTTAAATCCATTGTTTTTTTGCTCACCAGGCCATTCCAATTGGGACCCAGCTTTATGCAAATCAGTCTTGACCCTGCTCCTCATGGGAACAGTCCAGTCTGAACTGCCAGGCCAGGTCCTCCCTGCACCAGAAACAAGCATCTTGGGGCCGGTTTTGGGGTATCACCCCTCATCATCCAGGCTAGCTTTAATCTGGTGGCATAGTGAGCAAAGGACCCATGTCTGGGCACACCCTTCCCACTTGGGGCAACAAATGCAAAAAGAACAGATGATTGACGGAATGCTGAACAAATCAAACATTCACTCCAATCCCAGATCTGGGTTAAATCCATTGTTTTTTTGCTCTCCATGCCATTCCAGTTTGGACCCAGGAATATGCAAAATAATCTTGACCCTGCTCCCCATGGGAACAGTCCAGCCCGAACTGCCAGAAACAAGCATCGTGGGACCGGTGTCTGGGTATCACCCCTTCTCAGCCAGGCTAGCCTGAATCCGGTGGCATGACAAACACGAGACCCATGTCTGGGCATACCCATCCCACAAAAGGCGATAAATGCAAAAAGAACAGATGAGGGATGGAGTGCTGAACAAATCAAACATTCACCCCAAGTCACAGATCTGTGTTAAATCCATAATTTATTTGCTTGCCACATCATTCCAGTTCAGACCCTGTCACATGCAAATCAGTCTTGACCCTGCTCCCCATGGGATGGCGTGGCATGGTGAGCAAAACAACAATTGATTAATCCCAGATCTGTGACTGGGATGAATATTAGATTTGTTCAGCATTCTGTCCATCATCTGTTATTTTTCCTCTTAGAAAGTAGGCATTTTTCTGCTCTTATCCCTTATGTACCTGTAACCTGCCTTGGGTTACATGACTGGATGTGTCTGACAGTTAGACTTTGTGAATTCCTCCTAGACAGTCACACAATAGAGGCATTAGGTGTGCCTGAATGGGCTATCTGCTGGTAGGTTGGGGGCGGAGCGGAGCAGAGCCCCACTTTCAGCTGAAAAGCCAGTTCTCTGCCTTCAAACAAGGGGCCTAACAACCTCACATTGTCACTAAAGCCAGTTTGGAGGCAGGGCATTGGAGGCAGGAAATTCCATGCACTTCAAGGCTACTGCCTAGACGTTTCTCCCATCTTCCAGAACCAGGATACCATGCCATTCTGCTGGACTCTGTTGTAGGTTCCTTTTGTGGTGTGTTTTTGCTGTGTTACAGTTTGAAGTGTTCTACAAATACTTTACACATTGCCTCTGAGTTAAGTCTCACTGATCTGTGCCAAGCTACCCAAGGGTTGAGCACAGGTTAATTTAGGATTTGCTTGCGACTTCACCCTGGGGGAATTGTGGTTGCTACTTGAGAAGGGCCCCTCTCCACCAGTAACTCAATTTCTTACACTGGTTTTTTGCATAGAGGATTTGGACTTGTATGTGTGCAGGACTTGTATGTGTGCAGTACCTTACAGTTATCTGTTTTGCACTACAATCCACATAAATAATCAAAGACCAATTTGGTTTAAACTCTGCTTGATTGACCTTTTTGATTGTTTTAAACTTTTTCCTCTTACTGTTGTAATTTAGTCTCTACAAGGATGGAGTTTGACCTGGCAAACATGGAGTCCTACACTGTAGCCCAGCTCAAGGAGTTCTGTAAGGAGAGCAGACTTCCAGCAAAGAGCACCACCAGGAAGGTGGAATTGCAAAAAGGCACTGAGGACCTGGGCGGAAGTCCACTAGTAACTGGCTACAGCAGCTGAAGGAGATGATGAGGTGGACAAGCAAGGAGATGGTTTGGATATCAGTCCTTAGAGGCAGCAGCCTGCTGAGGGGGAACACTTGACTCATGAGTTGGAGCTCCATGCCGGAGCAGGGAGCAGTGTATCTTTATGCAGCCTGTCCCCAGAGGAGCTGGCAGAAAGGAGGGAGGAGAGAGAATTCAAGTTGGAGATGGCCAAGATCATGATGGAGGAGAAGAGGTGAGCCATGGAAGATAAACTGGCTTTTGAGCATTTGGCTCATGAAAGGAGCCTTGAGGAGCTGGTACTGAAAGCAAAGGAAGCAGATTACAGCCATGGAGGAAGCATTACCTCAGTGTATCTAGGGGACATGAAGGTTTGCATTCCCAAATATCTGGTGCCCAACTATGTGGTAGGGTATGACATAGATAAGTGGCTTGCTGCATATGAGGTAGCTCTAAAGGTACACAAGATTCCAGAGGAGCACTGGGTGTGGCTTGTGGAAACACATGCCTCCAGTGGGAGGGATACACTGCTTACACTAGAAGTGGAGGACCAAACCAGATATTCCTCCATGAAAGTCATCCTTGTCACCAAGTTTGGACTCACTCCAGAGAAATACCACATCAGGTTCAGGGTTAGTCAAAAGATGCAGAATCAGTGTTGGGTGGATTTCTTGGATTATGTCTGCAAGGCACTAAATGGTTGGGTGTGGGACAGCAAAGTTGATTATTTTACTGGGTTGTTCAATCTGATAATAAAAGAGCACAGCTCAGTACATGTTTTACAGAGCTGCACTAGCACCTAGTTGACAGCAGGCTTTCTTGCCCCAGGAAGCTTTCTGAGGAGGCATACCTCTGGGCCAGTACCAGAGTGTCCAAGAAGGTACCTGGTAGTAAACCCAAGAAGTGTTGCCAAGGTTCACCCCGGCAAAGTGAGGGGGAGGTTAAAGATGACTCAGACAAGTCCCAGAGTAAAGAAGGGGGAAACAGTTTCCAAGCCTGTTTTGAAACAAAGGAGGATGGGTATAGTGCATGGTGTACCAAGGCACCACATTTCCAACCCTGCTGCTTTGAGTGATCCCAGTTAGGACACAAGCAGGGATACTCTATCTATACAAAGAAACCACCCACTGGTGGGACGTCTACAGGGGAGGCCAATATGGCCTTAGGGGTAAGTAGTCCACAGGGGGCAGGTCATAGACCATGCCATGATTTCCCTTAGCTGAGGGGATAGACTCAGAGGGTGAGCTTGTGATCCCTGAGGGTGGAAGTCGGCACTTGGGATCCCTGTCACTGCTCTGAGGTTAACCGGGGTTAGCCAGACCATAATAATGGAAAGGCTAGCATCCCCAGAGCAGTACCTCTGCCAGGTGTGTAGGGTGACTCAGGCCCATGGACAGAACCTTTTTCACCCTATGACCTTGGTATCCCTGGGTGGGGTGAGGAGATGTCCCAGAGGAGGGTCATAATTAGTCCCCAGATGCCTATAGACTGCATTCTGAGGAATGAGTTGTCCCCGGTGTCTGAAGAACTGAGAAGGTCGGCCCCCAGTACGACTTGACAGGTCAGAATTCTAGGAGGTACCACTACTAAATGGAGGGTATGGGAGCCCAGAAAGTTTTTGCTGACGATTTTTGCTGAATTCATTTTTGCTGGCCATAGGACTCTGCACTTTATCACTGCTAGCCAGTGCTAAAGTGCTTGTGCTTTTTCCTTAAAACATGGTAGAATTGGCTTATACCCAATTGATATATTTAATTTACCTATACGTCCCTAGTAAAGTGGTATACCATATACTCAGGGCCTGTAAATTAAATGTTACTAGTGGGCCTGCAACACTTACTGTGCCAGCCACTTAAGTAGCACATTAAAGCTTGTCCCAGGCCTGCCATTTCAGCCTGTATGCATCTTTAAACTGCCTTGTTGACTTGGGATTACAACTCTCTTGACAAGCATTAAACTCCTCTTCAATTACATATACGTCACCCATAAGGTGGGCCTGAGTTAGCCCAAGGGGCAGGGTGCTGTGTAATTAAATGGTTGGATATGTACTTTTAAGTTTTACGTGTCCTGGCAGTGAAAATCTTCTAATTTCATTGTTCACTACTGTAAGGCCTACTCCTTCCATAGGATAACATTAAGGATTCCTTATTACATTTAATAAGCTGTTAATTAAAAAGGGAGCTGGTGGCTATGTCATGTTTGGTGTTTTGGGAATTATAATGATAAACCCTGTTTAATGGTAAAGTCGTGTTTTGGATTACAATTTTAAAAATGCCACTTTAGAAAGTTGGCATTTTTCTGCCTTTATCCCTTTGGTGCCTTTAGACTATCTTAGGTCCCATGACTGGGTGTAACTGACAGTTAGACTTTGTGAATTCCTCCCAGGCAGTCACAAAATAGAGGGTTTAGGTGTGCCTGAATGGGCCATCTGCTGGCAGGATGGTGGGGGGCTGGAGCTGAGCACAGTCCCACTTGTAACTGAATTGCCGATGCTTTGCATTCACATAAAACGGTCTAACAACCTCACAATGTCACTACAGGCAGTTTGGAGCAAAGTCAGGGGAGACGGGAAATTCAATGTACTTCAAAGCCACTGTCTAGAAGTTTCTCACGCATTAGGGTATCAAATGGGGACCTAAGACACCAACTCTTTAGTACACTTCTGGACCTGTGGATACTATGCCAGGAAGAAGGACTACTGTGCTGCTGAAGGACTGCCACTCTGCTATACTGCTGCTCTGAAGGATCCGCTGCCCTGCTATGCTGACCTGCTGCCCTCTTGCCTGGGTGAAAAGATCTGAACCTCCATTCATTGAACCCAGAGTGACTCCAAAGGCTAGTTGGCTGGCCTCCTGATCTGTAGCCTCAGGGACTTAACAGGCTTCCAACAACCTTGCACCCACACTTAGACTCTACCATCTGTGAGTTCACTCTGTCAAGTGGTGCCACCCCAGTCCTGGACCCCTGGAACTGGGCCTAAGGTGCTCTGACAGTCTCTGTGGATCTAGCTGAATCAATGCATCACCCTGAATGCGCGACGCATCCCCGACTCCGGACTTCACATCGCAGGCTCTCATCAATGAGATCTCTGTTGACGATGCAACAGGACCTCGCACCACAGCCTAGCCGCACCTCAGAACCGATGCATCGCTTCAGCTGTGGGACACATCTTTTACACAGATCTTCGCAACGCTCCGCAAACCAGTAGTTAAGGTACTTTGTTCAGCTGGCCTTACTGGGTCCCTGTAGCCGGCCTGCACTCCATCAAGGTTGGCCTGAGCTTTTGACTTTGTCCCAGTCAGGCATGACCAGGTATCCACAGTTTACGCTTTTACGCCTTTTGGCGCTATTTTTACTAAAACCTTTAAAATGTAATAGCCCCGGTTCTACTGATTGGGTTTTTGTCTTTTTGGTCTTGTTTCATTTATTACAAATTGCTCTATATTTCTAACTCTGCTGTGGACTATTTTTTTGGTGTGTTTTCACTGTGTTACTGTTTGAAGCATTTCACAAATACTTTACAAATTGCCCCTGAGTTAAGCCTGACTGCTCTGTGCCAAGACACCCAAGGGGTGAGCACAGGTTAATTTAGGGTTTGTTTGTGACTTCTCCCGGAGGAGATTTGTGGTTGCCGCTTGAGAAGGGTTTCACCCATCTCAACCAGTAACCCAATTTCTTACAGTTAGCCTTACTTCAAGCTGCTTAATGACCTACCCCTAAGTAATGTCCTTGCCATATGCCATGAAGAGAGGCAGCTGCAGTTGCCTCTGTATGTGGGTTTGTTGTGGAGAAGAGTTTCAGGTACGAGGCAGCTGGGGACAAGAACCTTCTGTTGCTCTTGGTACCTACAGGGAGTACTAACAGTGACACAGAGACATTTGTGAACTATTTCCTAGGTTCAGCATTGTATGACAAATGCCTGACTTTGTCCTCTGATAAAAGATTCCTAAGTAGCAGCATCGGCAGTGATGAACCTTAATGTTGTTTGCAGAAATGATGGACCCAGAAGTTTTCCATAGAAAATTGCTCTATAAACATTGGTAGTGATCTGTTTGCAGTTGGTAGGGATCCCTATTCATTATTACAATCAACTTTTGAGGTTTATCTTACAAATAAATGCTGGTACATGCGATGCATTCTGTTAATATCAGCGGCAGCTCCTCCGTAATGTGGAGGAGCATTGCCACCCTGCTCAAAGCCAGCAGATAAAAAAGAAAATGATAATAAAACAATTTTATTAACATTTTATTTTTCTCTGACAGCTGACGTGAGTCTTGGGCGGAACCGGGCAATCCTCTTGGACAGCAGCAGGGAGGAGGAGTGGTGGGAACTTGTGAGTGCGTATGTCAGTTTGGGCGGCTATCTTAGGCCGGTCAGACATGAGCACTTATTTCTCCAACCCAGCTGTGTTCCATAGCTGGGGTGGAGAAGAGGCACAGGCTCCCTGTCCCTGAACAAGTGTCAACCCAGCCCGCACAGGCCAATCCTGACTCTTCTCTCATGCTTCATAATAGCATGAGAGCAGCGTCTGGATTGGGTGGGGACTCTGGGAGCCTGTACTGTGTGGCCCATGGACTGCCAGGAGCAGAGGAGCACCGGGATGGCCAGCTGCGTCAGGTGAGTTCTGTTTTTTAATTATTATTCTCCCCATCCCCCGCCCCACCACTTTTTATTTGCAGCAGCAGCTACTGGTTAAAATGCACTGTGACATATTCATAATATGAAGGGTCAAAGCACGAATCTAGAATATTCAAATATTAACAAAAATCAGTCTGCAAATGTGGATGACTTAGAAGCAGTATGCCGTTTCTCTCATTCAGTCATAATCCACCCATTCGTAAACCATAATTCATTCACTACCCCTAACTCTCTCATTCAAGGACATTTTTGTTTCTGAAATGTATTGTTCCTAAATATGGCTACATTGTAGTAATCATCGTCCTGTTCACGCTGACAGGTGAATTACCAGGCCCTCTACTATTTTAAACATCTTCTTTGCTTTCCATTCTTTCAAAACTTTCATTCATTCCGCCTTTCAATCAGACGTATTCATTCATTCATTCATTCATTAGTGCATCCGCACATACTCACACTCATCCATCTATCGAGATTCAGGCTATCAGTCAGTCATCCGTGTATCCATCCACCCATCCATTCGCCTATACTAAAGCTCGGCCAATCAGCAGAGTCGATGCTTGTTTCTGACGCACAATGACATGAAGAACCCCTAACAAAAACAAAGCGAAACAATAAATGGGTTTAAGTTAGAAAGGCAGGAATATCCCTACTACCGGCGTAATATTGCTTTTGACTGAATAACACAATAGGCAACCCCTTCATTGCTCTGCTTTCAATATGCCAACGCTTTGTCAGGGGTAGTAAGCGTTGTATAAATACAATACCATTAGGCAAACTAGCAAGCATTCCGTTGCTTCCGCACAAAATACATCCATAATACTTACTCTTTTTTTTTAAAAAGAGGATTCTGACTCGCATAGCAATTGAAACATGTTTCACATTTGAAACTACTCAGTGACAGCTTTGAAACTCAAAGCCGCCTGTGTTTTATTTCGGATTTACACCAAAACGACATGGCAGCCTGATAATTAAATGGGGATCATTGCGCGTCCCACGTGAGTAGCGGCTGCTGATACAGAAAGGCTGCAGGCCCTCAGCAGATAATCAGCAGTAATCCTCATAGATGCATAACCGCAGGTGCCTTATCCCTCCCAGGTCTGGAGGCACATTAACATCCAAAACCTATTCCCATTCAAGCACAAGCAATGTAATCCTTTAACGAAAGGTAAACAGCTACCTTATGCCCTTGCTCACCAAGTCTGGCACACATTTCAATGTGTGATTGCAAAAAGACAGATGGAATTCAATATTTCCTTTCACAAATTGGCTAAAATCTTACAAGACTTTGCGCTTGCAAAAAGTTTTCGGTTAGGTAGTGGAGATGAATATAAAATCATCATCTATTCAATATTTGCATAATTCAGGAACTTTCGTCTACTTAAATGGAAGTATATAAAATTAGGAGTGTGGCTGTACTCTTTTAAACGTGTCATGTCAAATAGTGTTCTTCGAGACGCACGTTCAGGACGTTTATATTTGTTATTTAATTAAAATTATTCATAGAGTACAAAAGAGGTTGGTAGAGAAAAACTGTGAAAAATGAATTTATTAAAAAAATTCTTACTGAACACATTCAGATGAGCAGGAGCAACAATAAATCTTCAAAATTAAAAAAACATAAAAATACTTTTTCCACATGAATTACAGAAAAGGTGTTCAATGGCATCAGTTTAGGATTCTAGTGTGAATTAAAGGAATGTAATAGCTTGGGTAGGAGTCCAGCGAGCTAGAAGTAAAGTTGAATTCAGTGTGTGATCATTTAAGAATGCAAACAAGTAAGTGAATGATTTTGTAGCTGAACGCTCAATTCACTTAAGGTAGTTAGAGGAAACTATGAGCCAGATTCACAAAAACGAGCACCAAATTATGGATGGAGATTATTTACTCCTTTGCCTGAACATATTTTTACGTTTACTTCCTATTCATTATCATTTCTGCCTGTACGTCTGGGAGGCTGCACAAGGTGTAGTTTTGCAGGCGTACAACTGGCAGTGTCCGGTGACATTTCCCAAGGTCTCCTGTTCCTCCTGTGCAGAGTCCTATTTAACGGAGACCACATTCAAAATGACCTCATTTGACTTTTTTGCCACAGAACGTCAAGAACCTTTTTGAGAATCTTCTAAAAAAAATTTTTTTTTTTGTTCAAATAATATTTATTGGTTGTTTCCATTAACAAATTTACAGGAAGTCGCCTCGCCGCTCCCATTGGCGGCCCGGTTTTGTTTCTGGGCGTGGCGCGCGCCTCGTCCTGCTGGCTCCCGGGTTATTGCGGATGTCCCCGGTGCGTTGAATACTGCACCGGGCTGTCCGGCTGCCTGCAGAGACCGCCAGCTCGAGCCTCGCTGCACTGGGGATTCTGCGCCCCTCCCTGCACGTCCAGACTGCGGCACTGCCAGGGAGCTCGCACAGAAACCCGTGATATCAAAGGTTCTGGGGTGATCACCGCAAGCGTACTCTGCATTTACAAACACGAGTTTGTGAGCTGGGAAAGCAATTTGTAAACCGAAATCCGAAGTTCTTTGCTGCCGGGGAAGAGGACTCCAGCCTCCAGACTCCCTTGTGGCTCGTGACGCCACCAACGACGCCTGCAATCAGTGCCAGGAGGCGCGATAAATTCAACCACGGGCTCCCGCTGCTCGGGAAGCCCGTAACTGTTCTTTGCTGCCGGGGGAGAGGACTCCAGCCTCCAGACTCCCTTGTGGCTCGTGACGCCACCAACAACGCCTGCAATCAGCGCCAGGAGGCGTGATAAATTCAACCGCGGGCTCCCGCTGTGCGGGGCACGCGCGCAGCACCCGGGCGAAGCCCGGGCCAAAGGCGGGCCCGTCTGAGCCCGTCAGAGACAGTAAGAGGCTGGGCTGGGCCATTTCCCTAAAACTTTGATATTTGGAACTGATATCGTATATTTTTGTGTGTTATTGTTACTCACATAACTACGGTTAGCTATTTTTAAGCATGAGTAAGCGAAAACACAGTAAAGGTCCAAACGCTGTAGGGACTTTAGATGCCTTCCTACAGAGGGCAGAATCATGCCTGATAAACGAAATAAGACTCACTGGACGAAGGCTGTCCCTAACACCTCAACCCACCCAGAGCAGACTTTCCATTACACCTGTACTTATGGAAACTGTCGCGGCAAATAACAACGAGTTATCCCCTTTACTGGCCAGTACTTCAACACAAGTTATAACAGAACAAGCTATAGATGTTGTCTCCTCCTCACCCTCAGACTCCCAATCCAGTCCTGTCAGGTCTAAGGTCATCACCAGAGGGCAAAAGGCTATACGCAGGCTAGATTATGTTGCAGAACTCACCCCGAAAAAAGGAAAGGTAAAACACACTAAAACAGAGTAAATCTGTACAGAGAATAAATGGGAAGAAGGCGAAACTTGTCGCCGGTATGGGTGAACCTAATAAGGGTCCCCTGAATATTGTAAAACAGAACGAGACTGACAAGCCTGCTGATAACATATTAGATGGGAACTTTTGGGGTAGACTTGAGACAATGATGTTAACCCTTTTGGAACCTATCATGTTAAAGGTAACCAACGTAGAAGCTAGGCTCGCCAAGATGGAGGAGTTGGTTGGTAGTAAATATCCAGCAACATTGGTAGACAGCACCAATCAAAACGAACGCATCCCGTCTAATAGGGGGGCAGGCATGGGTGTTGGACCATCCTCTAGTCCCAATGTCATTAACCAATCTTGTCATAGGAGTAATAACATTAACATCACCATACCTAATATAGATAATCCACCTGCTCGTATTGGGCAATATTCCACCAAGGATGGATCCATTACAGCAGTCCTTAATAACCCTGCCGGCACAGAAAGAGGAGTACAGATTGTTAGGGTGAACGGCGGAAATAAAGAAGCAGAGAGAGGCATAAATCCACAGGAAGGACAAGATAAGTCCTATAGTCCATCACAAACCTTAAATCTGCCCCCTGAAGCAACCCCGTACACGGTAGTTCTGGCAAACGTCCCTCCATTAACTAATAACGTTTTTGAACATTGGTTGACTTTAAGGAATAAGTCCCTTCATTTTTTAACTAAGAGGACTGGCTTAAAAGAGCCCCTTTTTTCAGATTTTAAAATGGTACAAAGGATCGGGTCGGTCGGTCCTTCTGCCAAATCATTGTGTGGAGACTGTGTTGTACTAACCTTTAAGTCACCGTTTTTGGTGCACACAATACTAGAGAGGGGCAATAGTGGGCCTTCCAATCCCAATGATATACATATACTACCACTGGGATATTTTTATCGACCCTCTAACTCTTCGAACCATCAGGGTTTTATGTCCGAGGGAGTCAATCACTTGAGAACTAGGCAGTCTAGATATCCCATCCCAGTATATAATCGTTTTGACGCCCTGAATTCTTTGGAAGACATTGATTGACTGGACCCTAGGAAACTTGCAATATATAACCACGCAATCTGTTGGCCTGACTGCGGTGGTAACTCTGGGTTGACGCTAAGGAGTAATGATGGTATTGTCTCTGAAGACTATGCTAGAAGTGATAGAGAAGTGGTTTGAGGGGCTAAGGATCTGAATATGGAGACTCAGGCTGATCCCCACGATATCCTAAATGTCTCTTTTCCATCTAGATACCAAAACGTGGATCTTGCCGATAGCAATAGTAATGAGGTACGAGGGCCTATAGGTTCAAAGAACGAGGCTCAGTTCGAATCTAAGGGGATTTTAATTGCCCCCTCTCCATCCAGACATGCAAATGAGGATTTACCAGGGAGAGTAATACTTCCTCACAACCGCCCTGTTGATGTTAAACCTCCTCTTTGCAATATTGCCTCATGGAATATTGCTGGGACTCGATCTAAGTTAAACACCCAATTGTGGTGGGAATTTATTCTTCAATTTGAGGTCCTGTGCTTCCAGGAGACATGGTCCAAGGAAGCGATCCATCTGAATGGGTATAGGACCTACCATACCCCAGCAGTTGACGGTCGGAGAGGCAGGGCTAAGGGTGGTTTATGCACGTATATATCGAGTAGCATGAACATAAAGGAAATAATGATGCTTGCCAGTGATGACTATTACCAACTAGTTAGACTGGATCTAGATACAACATGTTCCATCTTTTTGGTTAACTTTTACAATAACATTCCCCCTGGGAAAGTGGGAACTGTTGTTAAAAACATGTCACAATCGTTGAGATTAGTGGGTAAAAGCAAAACAAAAGACATAATGTTAATACTGGCAGGGGATTTTAATTGTATGCTATGCGAGAATGCTGGGGACTTTATGCGGAGCTTTAAGAGAAGAAGGAACATGCTCGTCTCATTTTAGGCATACTGCTTTGGGAGAGCAGCTAAATGAACTTATTTTTAGTTTTGATCTGGGATTTGCAAATGAACTATGCCCAATATCAGCCCCTTTGCTATGGACATTCAAAGGCAGGGGACTCTGTTCCACCATAGACTGTCTTAATATCAAGCAACCATGCACACAGTTTATACTCCTTCCATGTCTCAGAGAACTCACTTAGTGACCATTTCCCCCTTTGTTTGGCTATTACATTACCCTCTAGTAAAACTTTTAGACTTAATACTAACAATGATCAGTTGCTAGAAAATATAGCCATTGGGAGCATCAACGGGTACTCCCTCCGTTGGGCTATGGTAGATCAGGCTGCGCTGATTAAAACTGTAGTGGATAGATGTAAAACACCCATAGAGGTATGCCTGAATGAAACAGCTGCCCCTGATAAAATTTTAGCTCCCTTTATGGTAATAACCACCGTAATAAGAGAGTGTCTTATTAGGCGTAAAAAGAAGAACGGATCCCAGAATGGGTGGTTTGACTCGAGGTGTACCCAAACATATTCTCAGTTAAAAAAAGAGTTGCATAAAACCCCGAGGAATACGCAGGAAATAAGGTTGGCTAGAGGAGCATATAAACAAGCAATAAGGGATAGGAAAGTCATACTGAAGAAGGAGGCATGGGAGGCACTACATTCGGCCTCAGTAGCTAGAGACAGCATGGCATTCTGGAAGGCAATTAGGGCACCTTTTTTAACTAGTGAGGCCGGCCCGTCTATCGAGATAGCAATAACTGAGGAACAGTGGATTAAGCACTTTGCTCAAGTATACAAGGGCGAGGGAAAAACTGATACGATGGATGTCCAAGCTCAGGGGGCTCATGGCTTAAATTATCCTTCAAACTACAAAGAACTAACGTTCACCTTAGAGGAAGTGGAGCGGGCCCTACATGCAAGTCAAGGCGGCAAGGCGCCTGGACCGGACGGGGTCCCCGTAGACATGTTTAAATCAAACATTCCTTTATGGGGGCCCCTACTGGTACAGGTGCTTAACGCCAGTTGTAGCACTGATTTCTTACCCACTTGGGTAGAGTCCACTATTGTGCCCATTTTTAAGAAGGGGGACAGACAAGACCCAGGATGCTATAGGCCAATTTCCCTGTTGGACGCCATAATGAAGGTAGTGGGTAGAATTGTATTGGAACGCCTTCAGGATTGGGCTGATGAGAACTTTGTCCTGTCCGACCTACAATATGGCTTCCGGACCGGCGTGGGGACCGTAGAGCAGGGCCTAAATCTGTCCCTTTTGGTGGGGAAGTACATTAGGGCTAAGAAAGGGAACTTGTTTTTAGCATTTGTGGATCTCACAGCTGCATTTGACTGTGTGATCCACACTAAACTATGGTCAATACTAAAAGATATGGGGGTTGATGTAAATATTATTTATTTTCTTAAACGTTTTTATAGTGATCCCAAGGCACGCGTGCGCTGTGGTCTGAAGGGTGAGCATTCAGCTGCTTTCCCGATTAGGAGCGGAGTTAGGCAGGGTTGTGTCCTGGCCCCGTTCCTTTTTAATTTGTATATAAATGGATTGGGGGAGGCTCTTCTTAAAGACAATCAATACTTCCCCCTAGTAGCCGGTCGCCCTGTTCCAGCTCTCTTGTATGCAGATGACGCGGTGTTGATGTCTTGCACACAAGTAGGCCTACAGCGCGTTTTGGACAGTTTTTCCCTTTTCATGAAAGACCTAGGTTTAAGGGTAAACTCTTCCAAAACTTTTATTATGTACTGTGGTACTGGCATAAAGAAACAAAAGGACATGTATGTGGCTGGGCAAAAGATTGGGGTTACAAAGAAATTTTCATACTTTGCCCACAACAATACTTGGGTACAAGCAGTTGCAGCAAAGAAACTGGCACTCCTACACACTACATCTGCTCTTAATGTTTTTGCCAGAAAACTAGGCAAAAAACCCCCAGAGGAGCTCATTAAAATATACAAGGCTAAGTGCGTTTCAGCGGCAGTCTATGGGAGTGGGGTCTGGAGGTTTGCTGATCTGCTTCCAATTCAGAGAGTAGAGAACTCTTTCCTAAGATACATTCTGTCTGTCCCGAGTGGTATCTCAGCATGCATTTGTCACGCAGAGTTAGGACTCACCTTTATCTCTGATTTAATTAAGCTCGAGCCTGTGCTATTATGGCACAGGCTCTGGACTAAAGAAGAGGCCAAACTGAACAGAGATATCCTTTCAGATACTTTGAAACTGGAAGGTGTTATGAGGATACCATGGCTAAGATATGTTTATAACTTTTTAAAAGATCTTGGCCACTTAGAGTATTTTACCAATCCTACTACCATTAGGGAAACAACAAGGAAGGAATTAATAAAAGAGGGTATCCTGCTCCTCGATACTATTAGAATGTCATCTGAGATTTTAAAACCCACAGTCCTGCGTAATCAGTTGGTCTTAACTACTTTTAATATTCAACCCTATTTAATTTTTGTACATGGTGCATATGATAGATGTTTATTAACTCGTTTCAGGCTGGGGGTCTTCCATAGATTAGTTACTTTTCCCATAATGAATGACTGGTCTCAAGACCTCCAGCGATGCCCCTGTGATAATACCTCCCCACAATCCACGATTCATGTCATTCTTTTTTGTAGGTTCTATTCCGCTGCTAGGAACTTGCTCTTAGTACCTATCTTGAAACAGTTTGGGCTACGCCAATGCCGTCCTGCCCTTTTGGCTTTACAATGTTTAGATAATGAGCATAGTATTTTTAGGATAACAATTTTCTTGAAAAAAGCTCTGAGCCTAAGGAAACATATGCGCACTTAATTGTTTTTAATGAGATGAGGGCTTTTTGTAAGTTTAATACTGTTTTTAACATAATCATGAAATTATTAATGTATCACTCATGTGAATTTCTTTTAATGTAAGAAATGTTTGTATGTATATTGTAATTTTGTGCTTTTATGATTGTTTGTCTATTCAATCGAATAAAGCCTTCTTTGATTGATTGATTGAACAAATTTACACATAACCAAATTACTCACATAATATTAATAAACAAAGGAAATACATTGATGTTTGAAAATAAGATGGCAACATGGCATTCTATACATTGCGTTCTTAAATCTTTAACATTCTCTTGATAGGATACTCATAGGGCTATATGGCCATCATAAAGCTATTCACCTCATAATTAATTAATAAACCAAAAGAAAATAAAGCATAAGGAAGTAAAAAAATAATAATACAAACTATGTAACAAAACGAAAATGGTATGCATTTACTAATACTACAACAGCCTTGTTAAGGTACGATCCCTTCGGAGAATGAATGGCCAACCTGTGTTCCACGTTGTATATAGACGGAGGGCATATCTCCCACTCTAGGATTCGTGTATCATGGTTCAAGGTGGTTTATGTGAATTAAAGTATTGGTCAAGGCTATCCCACATATATCTGATGGGGGGTTTCCATGGAGAATTTTGTAGAGCAATGTTATCAGCCCCTCTAAGATTAGAGACCCAATTTAGCCAACATTTAAAAGACACCTTCCGTGTGTCCTTCCAATTACTCAAGACAACCTTAACCGCCGCCCTCAGGAGCAGGTCCAGGAGGGCACTGTCCTTATCATTCAGTGAGTCTACCCTGAGGAAGCCAAACGACAGCGTAGAGAGTTCCCTTTTAAGGGAGCATGAAAATAGATTAGAGATAAAGTTGAATACTCTGTCCCAAAATGGTTCCACACATTTACAGAGTAGTAACAGATGTACGAGGTCCCCAGTCTCTTCCTTACAGTTCCAGCAACTAGGGTCTTCAAGTATCTTGTGCAAATGTAGGCGGGCTGGCGTCCAATAACAGTGGCCAATTTTTTGGCTGATCTCGCTGCGTGCCAGCTCGATCAACGGGTCTTAGGCTCAAGGCATTCAGCAGGGCATTTACTGGACCCAGTTTTCACCAATATACCTTCCCTTACGGTCCGTACCCCTGTCCCGATGGGCTGGTCGGATCACTTTTAGTTTCCATGTCCATCCAGGGCATTACGCCCACACGTAACTTGGTTAAAACCTTTTCTCTTAAACGTCCCTGGCACAAACTGAATTGGGATCTATTTCAAACTTACCTGTCCGCTACCCCCCCAGATTTTTCGGCTGACCCCAACGAGGCTAATTTGGCCTTTTGTAATTGGATCAGTCAGCCCTTGGACAACCTTATCCCTGCTAAAATGTCCATGAATCGTGGCTCCAAATCTAATCCATGGTACAATACCAAACTGGCCGCCCTGCGAAAAATCTGCAAAAAATAGGAGAGAGCTTGGAGGAAGGATTTTGATCCGACCTCTAAGGTCTCCTATCGGGCCGCCATAAGAAAATATCATAAGGCTATCCAAGTTGAGCGTGCAGCCTTTTTTGCGGAGCAAATTAAGCAAGAGCACCAATCCAGCAAAGAGCATCTTTTCTATAGTTTCTAGCCTTAAAAATCAAAAGGAGGCCGCTGGATCTCTGATCACTTCTGACCAGCAGTGTGAAACGTTGGCTGCTTTCTTTGTTAAGAAGGTAGAAAATATCTACAAATGCTACCCTACGATCCCCTCTGGTCCCCCTGAGGTACCCTGCAATCGCACTTATGCTACATTAGAGGTTTTTCCCCCATTCCTCTGAACTCATTGCTCACCTTTTGTTCCAAAGTCAAGTCGGGCTCTCCTGTCGATCCCCTGAAGCCCAATTAATTTCGGAAAATTCTTCCTACCATTTTACACCCTCTGGAACAGGTGATCAATGCGTCTCTTAGTTCAGCGGTCGTGCCTACTGCTTGGAAACAGGCTAGGTGCTACCGCTGCTTAAAAAACCCTCCTTAGACCCTAATAAGCCAGAAAACTTCCAGCCAATCTCCCTGTTACCCTGGGGCGCAAAGATCGTGGAGGCCTATGTTAACTCTCTCCTCATGGAATTTTTAAATGCCAATAACAGGTTCGACCCTTCCCAAAACGGCTTTCGCCCTGATCACAGCACAGAGTCAGCGCTCTTGGCTGTGACTGAACATCTTTGGAAAGCCTTAGACGCCGGTCAGACGTCGGCACTGATCCTTTTAGACCTTAGTGCCGCATTCGACAAGGTGTCTCACGCCATCTTGCTGCGTCGCCTGGAGGAGGCAGGAGTTACTGGCTCTGCTCTGCAGTGGCGGGCCTCTTTTCTTGCGGATAGGATGTTCCAGGTGATTGCTCCTCCCTTTACCTCCAGCATCCGTCCCATAAGTCAGGGGGTTCCACAGGGCTCCTCCCTGAGCCCTCTGCTTTTCAATCTCTATGTTCAACCTCTGGCCGGTGTAGCCAAGAGCAGAGGGTTGACCATGGTCTCCTATGCCGACGACACACAGTTGGTGGTGGCTCTCTTGGGCGACTCTAAGCAGGACGCCCTGAAATTTCAGGGTGATCTCGCGGCAGACGCCGAGTGGATGACCGCCAACTGTCTCCAGCTGAATGCAAACAAGTCAGAGGTGTTGTTGGCGGGCAGAGACCTTGGTCTATGGAGTGAGCTCTGGTGGCCAAAGAGCCTAGGCATTGCCCCTGTCCCTAAGCAAGCAGTGAAGAATCTAGGGGTCTGGGTGGATGCCTCACTTAATTTTCATACTCAGACAAAAAATGTAGCAGGTACCTGTTTCGTACTGCTGCGGGGACTCAAACCCATTCTAGGCTTCTTTGACGCCCCTACCAGGCAGATCATCATCCAGGCCCTGATCATGTCATGACTGGATTATGCGAACTCACTGTATTTGGGAGCTAATAAGTCTGAAGTTCAGAGGCTGCAGAGAGTCCAGAATGCGGCTGTAAGATCCCTTTTTGGGTTGCGCCGAGTCTGCTCAGTGACAAACGCCATTCGCCATTTACACTGGCTACCTGTGGCTAGGCGCATCGAGTTTAAGGCTCTTTGCATAGCCTTTAAAACTCTGAAACTGGCATCTCCTCAAATCTTGACCGACCTGCTTCTACCTTATGTCCCCTCTCACCAGCTCCGCTCTGTGGGACAACATCTGGTGGTGGTTCCTAGAGTCAGGAGGGTTCGTGCTGGTGGTCGCTCTTTTCGGAACAGAGCAGCCATCCTCTGGAATTATTTACCGGTCCATATTCGAGGGTTCACTAACTACCTCGAATTTAGGAAATCTCTAAAAACCTTTCTTTTCCCCATTCCGTAGGTCCCGGGCCTTTTAAGTTCTGTCACCTCACCGCTGGTTAGCGCCGGGACGCCTCTTTGCTGGGGCAGCTGTTGCGCTTAATAAACCTGTTAACATAACATAACATAAGCTTTGTGCAGTAACCAATATTTTGTCTGTGAGAGGGCTGGTGATATTTTATTCCTGGAGACAGAGCTCCATGTTTTGGTCCAGTCAGCATCGGAGATCGGGGAGGAAGTGTGTGATTCCCAAAAAGAAATGAGTTTCTTATTGAGGGTAGATTGTTGTGGAAGGAGTAATTTGTAAATACAAGAAACTTGGTGACCCAACTTATTTATCTTTTCTACGTATTGTGGGAGGGAAGGAGGTGAGGGCAACAAATTAGCTTTCGATATCGCCGTCTTTATTTTTAAAAAGTTGTAAAACTCCAAAGATTCCAGATGATATTTAGACTGAAATTCTTTGAATGTAAAGGGGTATTCTGAATCTAAAAGTTGTTGTGGATAAAAGATCCCTCTATCGATCCAGGCCTCATTATAAAGGGTTTTCCCTTTATATAGGATATGATGGTTGTCCCATAGTGACTCTAGATTAGATCGTTTTATGCTGACGTCTAATTTTTTATCTCATTTCAATAGGGCAGCTTTTGTATGTTTAAATATGGATTTTGAGCATTTGACGTTCGAGAAGTTGGATGTAAGAAGGGCTGCTGGAGCAAGATTGTTAAACATGGATTTTTCATTTTCTAGCCAGATGGGTGTATATTCCGCGGGCGGTACCAGCCAGTACGAGCCTTGTTTAGCTAAAAATGCCGTTTGGTACAATTTGAAGTCTGCTAGGTTGACCCCTCCAAGAGATTTGCCTAGTCTAAGTTTCTTCAACCCAATTCTGGCCTTTTTCCCTTGCCATAAAAATTTGGATAAGAGGGCGTCTAACTTACGATGGAAGTCTTCGGTTAATAAAAGAGGGAGCATTGTAATTAGGTAATTCACCAAGGGCGTGATCATCATTTTAATGGTTTCGATTCTACCCCACCACGTGATGAATCTGGGGGACCATGCGTCTAGAAGGTCTTTAATTTTCTTCAGGGTTATAGATTCATTTTGTTGGAGAGACTCTATGATAGTGCTACCGAATTTCATCCCTAGATACTTGATAAAACCCGGTTGCCATGCAAGGCCCGAGTCTCCCAGAATCTCCCTGGAGCAGTGAATATTCAAGGGCTTAACTTCGGATTTATCTTTGTTTAACTTATAACCCGAATAAGATGAGTAAACTTCTATGGAACGCATCAGGGCCTTAACGGAAGAAGTCAGGTCTTCTGTGACAATGAGAATGTCATCCACATAGGCGGCTAGTTTCACCCGAGAGTCTTTAAAACTAACACCCCGTATTTCGTTATTACACTTAATATCCTGAATTAATGGCTCAAGGGCTAAAAGAAAGAGGGAGGGAGAAAGAGGGCAACCCTGTCTAGTTCCTTGCTCTAGTGTGAAGGCGTCCGAGAGGGATCCGTTAATCGCTATACAGGCAGTAGGTGATGAGTACATGGCCAAAACCATGTTGATGAACTGCCTACCCAAATTAAAAGACAACATAGATTGTTTAAAAAATGCCCAAGAAACTCTGTCAAACGCTTTTTCAGTGTCCAGAGTGATGGCTATAGAAGGGACAGGCTTCGTCTTGCCTTGATCCAGTATGTGGCATAATAAGCGTGTGTTGTCATTAGACATTCGGTTTTTAAGAAATCCCACTTGTGAATTACTAATTAACTTTGGAAGTACCCCATTCAGTCTTAAGGCAAGAATCTTTGCATAGATTTTATAATCCACATTGATCAATGAAATCGGCCTATAATTTTTAGGTAATAGGGATCCTTCCCTTCCTTAGGTATGACGATTATGTTGGCTTCTTTCATTGAATTAGATGTACGACCCTCCCTGGCTATGTTATTGAAAACTTTTAATAAGGTTGGTTGTATAGACCCTCCAAATGCCTTATAAAAAGAGGCTGAGAAACCATCTGGGCCCGGTGCCTTGTTGCTTTTCAGGGATTTAATGGAGTTAGCCAATTCTAATTCCGAAATGGGTTTCCCTAGCACTGCACTTTCTGTGTCCGAAAGGCTAGGTAGATTTAGTGATTCTAAATATTTGGTACAGTCTTCAAGTTGAACTGATTGTTTGCTTTTATATAGATCCTCATAGAAGGATTTGAAGGCCTGTAGGATCTCTCCTTGTTTGGTTTGTATGGTATTATTGGAGTCTTTTATGGAAGATATGGTGAACTGTCTCTGCTTATGTTTAAGATAAGAAGCTAATAATTTCCCCTCTCTATTGCCATCGCAGAGTTTGAGTGTCTTAAATTTATTGATCCACACTCCCGCCCGTTTACTCATGATCTTATTATATTAATGTTTTCTTCAATAATTGGTCAAGAATATCGCCACTATCTAACGTATTGGCATGTGAGGTTTCCAGGAGTTTAATGTCTTTTTCCAATGTCTCAAGTTCCGAATTTAGTTTTTTTATTAATTTTTGCTTTAATCCCAATGATTACACCCCTGATGGTTGCCTTTAGCGCATCCCATAAAGTGAAGGGATCTATGTCTGGGAGATAATTATTCTTAATATAGTCATGGATAGCGTTCTCAATCTTCTCTTTGTCCGTAGGATCTGTAAGTACTTCATCATTAAATCGCCATCTTTTAGGAGAAAGTGTGGGGTGAATACCTGCTAGTTTGGTGTTAATGCAAGAGTGGTCTGACACTAGTATCGGGGCAATATCTGTTTGATCGATGAGATGTGTAAAGGAACCTGATATTAAAATATAGTCAATCCTAGTGTAGGAATTGTGAGGGGGCAGAATAAAATGTATAATCTCTTGTATCAGGGTGTTGAAGGCGCCATGAGTCTTTAAGATTAAACTTGGTACAAATTTTATTGAGAATCTCATGGGATCGTGTAGTTTGATATCTACATTTGGATTGGCGGTTAATTAGGGGGTCCAAGGGTAAATTGAAGTCTCCACCTACTATGATGAGATCATCTTGTGGAAAGCTGCCTATAGTGTCTGCGATCTTTTCCCAGAAGATAGGCTCATCAGAATTTGGGCCATAGACATTGAGAACATGGATTGAGTCATCTCCTTTTTTCACATGTGTGACTAACACTCTCCCTTCCTCATCATGTGTGTGTGAGACAACCGAGATATTGGATTTTCTGGCTATAAGAGTAATAACTCCTTTTCTCTTGTGGTCAGCTGGTGAGCAGGCGATATGTGAGATCCAGTTGTGTTTGATAAAACTAACATCTTCCTCAGAGAGTTTCGTTTCTTGAAGGAGTATGATGTCGCCCTTGGTTTTGGCCAGGTAGTCGAAAACTTTCCTACATTTAATTGGGTGATTAAGCCCTTTCACGTTTAGGGAGACTATATTGAGGTCTTCTGCAATGTGTTTAATTTGTGCCATTGACTGATCCAATAGTGGTTATTTAAATACATATACACATAAAATAAGTGTGGAACACTTCTCGTGGAACCCATAAAACTGTAATTGGTTCTGTATGGAGGGACATCTGGTGTGGGCGTCTCTTTATATAAACCACCCAGGGCCTGTACCTAGCATCATACCAAAAGTGGAGCATACCTGACATTGCAATGCAACCAAGAAAAAGAATAAAAACAACATGCAACACCTGGAAAACAACCAAAAACATTTTTAACCCCATACCCTTCTCCTCCCACCCCTCCCTCCCTCCCCTACCTGAATTCTTCGGATGTAGGAGCTGCGACGGCAGGACCGTCAACTGGCAGCCGGGAGGATATGAACCTGAGATTTGTCTAAATTGGAGTAGCACAACTGAAGTAGCACTAAGCAATTAGTAATGTAACAATATGATACTCAATGGGGATCATCATCCATTATTGAGATGTATCTCTTTAACCACATATAACAAACTCTAGACTAACTGAATTTCGTGCCTATCCTAATCTGTTGAAACCACCATTCGTGACTGATTAAAGCGTCAAAAAACTTGTGAATTGACCCACCTGGCCCACAACTCTAAGATGTAAAGACACCCTAGGGGTAACAAACAACTCATAACATGACCACTATAATTTTGTGCTCTCTGGGGAAATTACCTAGGGTGCCACTAGTCACAACCCGCTTAAGTTTAATAAAGACAAGGCACGTTTATTCACATACATTCACGCTTATGAGATCGGTGTAAAGCTTTCACCATAAGCATAGATTATTCAAAAAGCGTTTACATTTTGAAATGCATGGGTAAACTTAAACATTGCAATTAACCAAAGGATATCAAGTCTTCCATTTGTTTGAGGCCCCTGCTAAATGTTCCATTTCTTGTACTTGGGATTCTTCCAAATATTTCGCAAGATCTTTGGGATTTGTAAAGAAGTGCGGTTTGCCGTTATCAAAAATCCTGAGTTTTGCTGGACCTGCAAATGTAAATTGGATGTTCTTTTCCCTCAGTTTGTCTCTTAGTAGAAGGAATCCCTTTCTTGTATCCACCGTTGGTTTCGAGTAGTCCTGCGAAAAGTTAATTCGATGACCTTCCCAAGTGACTTTGTGGTTCTTCCTTGCAAAGTCTAGAATGGCCTCTGTATGTTGAAAGCGCAGTGGTTTACATATTACCGGTCGAACCCCTTTCTTATTCGAGGAATTGAACGTTGGGATCCTATGCGCTCTGTCTAATTCCAATGCATGATGAAATTTTATGCCTGTGATAAACGAGAGTTGACTCTCACTATGTGCTGGTAAATATTATCAATTAAAATGGGAAAACCTCACTTAACGTCTGCACTCGGCCGGATTAGGTAGGATCCTATGTGGAGGACTGCACAAACCTCACACCATAGAGGTTTATGAGCACGCTCTTAGGTCCCTACCCCCATTAGGTGCATCTCTAGTTAACCTTTAATTGGTTGGACCGAGCCCACTTGCAGTGGTAATATTGGCTTATTGCTTGTACTTGTGTCCTTGGTTAGTAAGTGCGAGACTGACACCGTATGAAGTTAGAGGCAGTGTGGACAGCAATGATATAGTCCTTAAAGAGTAGTGTATAACTTGCAAATTCTAGAGCAGATTAGCTTAGTAGCGGAGCAAATACAGGCATATATGGAACTGGTACAAGAGAACAAAGTCATAGACCACAGCACATGTTGATACAATGCCAGCAACAAATTGTTCTAGTTAGTCCCACAGCCAATTTAATAGTACCAACAGAGAGACCCCGGAGCCACCGGGGAACAACTAATTGCAGAACTTTGTTTCCTCTCGCAAATCAGCATGGGTCTACACAGAGGACATGTCACGCGAGGAACTGAAAGCAAGGCGACACACGCATATGTCTGTACGCACCCTCCCACACTCTTGATCACTGTGGGTGCACTGCCATTTTGGAGGCGAATTTCTTTCTACTCAGTGCGTGCACATTATTCCTGGCAGATTTGTATCGGCAAAGGTGTGAGTAGAGGTATGTGCAACAGCATATGCATCATATGCGCAGACGGGCTGACGTAGCCTTATTAAGGGAACTTTTTATGATGTGGCGATGATTGGCAGCGAATACTGTCTCGGGAGATCGGGTCGCGTGGGCGCCATTGCAGGGTCAGGCAAAACGAAGTAGGTCATGCATTCTCTACGTTTTGGCCATAGAAAGCATCCCACCATGCGGTCACCAACCTGCATACGCCGGGAATACTGCAAGGCGAAGAGTTCTCGGGCTCTCTGCTTTATTCAGTGCTTGTCATCTCCCGAACTCGATCGGCTCGAGCGCCGCCATTTTGTTGGATGCGAGTCGGGCAGACCTCGCTAACTTCAACTACAAGTAACTGCCTCACAGAGATATAAACGTCGGTTCTCTCAGCCACCTCTTGAGCCGCCGCCTTTTACGAGGTGAAAACTCTTATTCCCTTCTTTTTACATGCTCCGTGACTCCAGAATTGTTCACTGCTCGCTCCTCCTGGCTCCGAGCGTCGGAATTAGGCAGCCATTGCTGCTGCCGTCCAAGCCACGCCCCCACTTCTAAACATTTTTATGGTGCCTAATTGGGGCTCATAGATGTTCTGCCTTGAGAAAGCAACAGGCCTGCGTGCCGGGAAGTGCCAAAACATGTACTTTCTATATATTTTGTTTCACCGCTTGAACCCCTCCCAGGGGTGAGCCTTGCTCCCCCTCTCAGCACCCAAAACTGCATCCCTTTCTCCCTGAATCATTCTAGTGCCAACATGATTTGGTGCATAGGAAGGCCGCAGTTTTATTCACACATAACATGGTTGTACATCTCACAATTTACTTGGTCATTCATAAACATCCATGTTGTTGTATATTCTGCATTGTCCTTGTAACATTCCTGTAGTTGTTCATTTCCTGACAGCACGATCTTTTCTCGCGATGACCCTTTTCCAGGCCTCTGAGTTTGCGGTTCCAGGCTTCCCTTGCTGCCGATTTTTGTGCGCGTCCGTTAGGACCGGCCTGAGCTGCAAGTGCCGTTCTGCTTGCCCTGGACCCTTGCTGGCCACTCGCCTGCTCCTCAGTGCCCCTGCCATGTGGCATCCCAAGGACCCTGCGTGAGCATCTCATCTACTCTGCCTGTGGCTGTGTGCTGTCATTCGCTCACTCAGTGCCCCTGCCGTGAGGCATCCCAAGGACACTGTGTGAGCCGCCCATCTACCCCTAGTAATCTCCTCTTTCGTGTACTTTTTCTGGGTTTCTTCCGCCATGCTACCGATGGTTCCACGATTGGAGGGAGCTCCCCCTTTTCCTCCTTGCCCGTTTGTGCTTTAAGAGAAACCCATTTGCTCTAGGACCCCCACAATGTTAAGTATGAACATGTCCATGCCCACCTCTGTGAGGTGTACCCTGACTTCCAAGTGATAACCCGGGGAACTCAGGTTAATGAAGCCGTGCCTTACGAAACCCCAGCTATTGGCCCTGCATGTCTTTGCCATGGTAATGTTTAGCTTGCGTCTGGATTTTTCAACTGCTCCCTGGTTTAGGGCCCCCCTCCACACCCTGCGCACTATTATTTCTGAAAACAATTATCTCTGCTGGGCAGACTAACTTCGCTAGAGCTGCGAGGCCTGTGAACATTTTTTCCAAGAGGCCTCTCCTCCCTATGGCTGCCAGGTCGTTCCCCCCCAGGTGGACCACTACTGCGTCTGGCCTGCCCCCTTACCCCAGTGCCCTCTGTACTGTGGGTAGCAACAGGTTCCACTTCATCCCTGATCGCCCCAGCCAGATCACTTCCATGTTCCGGAGCCAGACTCCACTGAATTCACGCCTTGCCACCGCCCATCGCTGTGCACGCGTTATGTAGGAGTGCCCCACAATCCAAACTTTCTTGAGCCGCTCCGACGGACCTAGACAAAGGCAGGGTAAGATATCAGACTCAGTAAACTGAGGGGCGTATGTAACGTTTGAAGGTGCCCGATGCCCAGCGCCCTATTGATTTGATTTGATCAGCGCCCAACCCTAGGTCCGCCACCGTGGTAGCCGCCCCTATGCGGAATGAGTGTGACCCGAAATCCCTGGTAGGGAGCCCAGCCCTTTCCAGCATTTTCCGCATTATTGCTATGAACTGAAACCGGCTTAAGCATGACCCGTTCTCATGTGTAAAGAACAGCCCCAGCGCGGGCCCCCCTGTAGCATATAATCCCGGACGAGGCACACTGGACAGCATGTCTTGTCCTTGATACATTTGATCCTAGTAAACTTCCCTTTGCCCGCCTGGTCCTTCTTTGACTGACATAAATAGATTACCATATATCCTGCTCCCATGCTCACGTCCACTCGGCATATGCAGGTAACCCCCGGGTTCCTTTTTGCGGGGGCCACTAACTCGCTGACCCTGTAAGCCCCAAAGAAGGCAAGTGCGAATGCTGTCTTGAATAGCTTAATTTCCTGGTCCCTGCTGCATATCTCTTCTAATGCGCAGATTGCCTGTTTTAAAGTCACAAATCGCCTATCCCCCTCCCTGTGTTGCAATCTGCCCAGCCTTTCAATGCCATTTTGCTTAGAAAGGACCTCCTGGGATCCCTCCCCGATGCCAGTTTGGTGTAGTATGCCACTGCACTCATGTGTGCTTGGGCCCATGATTTGGTTTTCCCGCTCTGGAATTCCCATTCTAGGAATGCTGCCACCTCCGCTTGTCCTGCCATCCATACCCCAGCTGCCCATGCTGACCCCAGGTTGGCCCCAAAGCCATAGCCCCTTGCCAAGTCCGTGTACAGTTCCAGTTGGTCAGCGTGCACCCATGGTTCTCGCCAAATGAGGGTACCATTGAATTTGGCCAGGAATGTGTCCCATTGCCCCAGGTCCTCTTTTACTCCTTGTGTTAGGCGGACCCTGTGGTGCTTCTGCGCCATGCCCCTAGTCAGCCAGGTCAGACATCTGGCAAAAGGGCACCCCGCGGAGACAACTCTTGTGGCGAAGTTCAACTTCCCTAGCAGCTGCTGTATCTCGCCTAGCGTTGCCTTCTTTTGCTGCCTTAGCCATTGCATGATCTGGCGCAGCTCATCCAACCTACTCTGGTGGTAGTTTGCAAGTCCCGCCACCGAGTCTAGTTCTATCCAGAGGAAGGATAATTTGGTGGTTGGGCCCTCCGTTTTTTCCTGAGCGAGCGGGACTCACAACTCCTGTGCCAAGCCCACAAACAGGCAGAGGAGGTTTGCACACTCCCCTGTCCCCGCCCTACCAATGCATAGGAAATCATCCAAGTAGTGGACACTCCCCCCTGCGGGGTGACTTGTCCCTAGCTCCCATTCTAAAAACCCACTAAAGGACCCAAAATACGCACATGATATAGAACAGCCCATTGGCAGACATTTGTCATAGTAATATTCCCCGTCCAGCTGAAAACCGAGGAGGTGGTAACTGTCCGGGTGACCCGGCAATAAGGGGAAAGCTGACTCTATGTCCATTTTGCCGACAGTGCCCCTTTTCCTGCTTGTCTGATCAGTTCTACTGCATTGTCCACGGATGCGTACACTAGTGAGCAGCTATCCTGATCCAACCAAACATTGATGGAGTCCCCGTGGGGGTGTGACAGGTGGTGTAACAGCCTGAACTCGCCTGCTTCTTTTTTGGGTACCACGCCCAACGGGGAAACCATCAAGTTTTGTAGTGGGGGGAAGGGAAAATGCCAGCTACTCTACCCAGCTGGACTTCCTTGTCCACCTTCTGCCTAGCCGCTTCCGGGTTGTCTCATATTGACTTCAGGTTGTGGCTATCCCGTGAAACCATTGGTCCTCTGTAGGGGATGGGAAAACCCGCCGTGAAACCTTCTGCTAGTTGTCTGTCAGCCTTTTTGGGATAATGATTAGTAATGAAATCAGTCTACTTGTTTTTATGGGCGTGGGCAGTGAAGGCCCCCTGGCTGCCCCTTTCCCACCTTGGGTTATCATACCCTGCTCGTTATTTCTTTGTGTTCTTTTGTCTCTGCTGGTACCTGTCCCTTGCGACTGTCTGCATTGCACGGCAGGGTGGTTTCCCCACAGGTCCCACAGCTGTGCTTAAACCTGCAGGCGCTCCCCCATTTACATTCATTCTTGTCATACTTCCAACATGTTGCCACATGGGATTTTCCCACCTTGCCGCCATACTGGCTTTTCCCGTTGAAACCCTCTCCCTGACTTCGTATCTACCTTTGAACCCATGGGGACGAAAATTGGATTTGCGCATGCTGAGACCTTCCCTGGCCGCCACCATGTGGGTCATGAAGTCCTCCATGTCTTGGCTGTCCCACTCCATCACTGGCCATGTCTGCATCTTTTCCCCAAAGCCTTCATCATATCTCAACCATGAGTCACCCTGGTATTTTTGTTGCACTTCGTGTACCTTCTGCTCGTATAAAATTAATGCTGCCGCACTCGGGTGGAACTTTTCTATGAACATACATGCCAGCGTCCTGAAGGCCCGTAACCAGTTTTCCAAGGTTCTGTCTACCCTGGGCTGGCGTCTGTCCCTCCTTTCCTCATCTTTTTTGCCTAGTGTTGTGAGGTCTAAGCCTGCTTGGCGCACCTCCAGCAATGAGAAAATATCTATATACCCCTTTCTCCAAATCCTTTCTTTCACTGCTAGCGGGATAAGGTTTGCTAGGCCCAGGAGTTTTGTGGTGGTGAGCGGGTCCCCCGGGGAGGGGCATATGTATTCGCTTGCCGGTTTCCCCCCCTGGTCCTGGCCCTACCCTGCCCCGGCCTTCACCGGGTTGCTTCCTTCTGGCGCTGTTCTTCCCCCTAGTGCGGTCTCCTCAGACCCTGTGTCCTCTTTCCTTTTCTCCCCCTGTAGGCTTTCCTGCCTACCCCCTGTTTTCTCCTTTGAGTCTCTTTTATTCTTTGCTCTGTGCTCTGGCCCCTGTCCCTCTCCATCGTTTTCTGCATTCATTTGGGGTCCCCCTCCAAATGGGGATCCTGGCCCAGGCTATTGCCAGCAAGGCACCCACGCTGCCGGGTGTGTTGCCTCTGCCCCCATGCCTCACCCTGAAAATCTTGATGGTCCCCTCCCTGGTTCGTTAGCCAAGAGGGCTGGGGGGCCATGGCCTGTGCATTGCTAGATTGTTTACCCCTAGCTGTGTCCCAAAATTCACTATTTGTCCTGGACTCCCCTTCTCTGGACCAGCTCGCCTTTTACCATGTTGCCCACCCCTTTCGCTTTGTGCATGATGCTTACCATCATCGCCGTCTGCCGCGAAGCTCTGCCTGCTGCATGACTCCAGAGGGGCCGCCGTGCTGGCCACAGAACCCTCATCGCTGCTCCCCTCGGTGTCCGAGCCAGACAATACCTCCAGTGGTGAGGTCACCCTGCCTTTGCCCAGTACTCCCCTCTTAGACCTGGTGCTATTTTCCTTCTGCCCAGGGGCTGCAGTGGGCCGCCGTGGTGTACTCTTTGCCCCTTTGTTGCTTGGTTTTCTGGGGCCGCCGTCTTGCCTGCAAGCCCCTTGCCGCCCGATTGTTTGGGGAGTGTGGGTGTTGACGCCTGTATTGTCTTTTGCTTCCTCTTATTGCCCCCCTCGTAATGTGCTCATCCATCCAGGTTTTTCCTTCCAGGGCCACCAAAGCCCTAGCTTTTTCTAGTAAATCTTCCAGATCCCTGTCCAATTCTGGCCCAGTTTCCTTCCGGGGCCTCTTCTGACCTTTTTTGGGGGCATCGCTGCCCCCTCGGCTGCCTCCCTAAAGCGCGCCGGTGGCTGTTTGCTCCTTCTGGCCCATGTCTCCCTGCCATTGCTCTTCACAGCTGTAGGGATGCCGGTTCACGTACTCCCACCTGGAGCAGGTATGCTTGAGGATCGTTAATGCCCCAAGGATGCAGGCTACCCCAATGTGAGGGGCTCCTTGTCTCACTCCCCCAATCCGGGACAATTTGAGTGTACAGACGCTTGTGATGGCACCAGCTGCCACTCGCTCCGTGTGGCTCGCTTATCCGTGCCTCGCTGTAGGAGACGCCCACCCCCTTTGTGATCACCTTGTGATCAGGGCTATTCCCGTGGACCTAAACCAGCCGTTTGGAATGCTGGGCCGCTGTCCCGCTCTTCATTGCCTGGTCACGGGCTCCTTCCCCGATCGCTGGCTCCGCCTCCCGCCGGTAATCACACGCAGTCTCTGACTCAGCTCCAATGCTTCCGCAGGCTTCTTCTTGGGATCCTGACCCGGTTGCTGGCTCTGTCTCCCCCCATGCCGGCTCACCCTGGTACCAAGAGGTCGTGGAGGACGCTTCTGCGGTGGCCGTCCTTGCCGCTGCTGGGCCGCCGATGATCGGTTGCCGCCAGTTCTAGCCACCGCCGCTTCTCCGAACCAGCCGCTGGTGCCTTCCAAGCACGACCTGAAATCCTGGCCATGACTCTCCTCCTCAGCAACGGGTAGCTCATGCCTTGAACGAGCCGCAGACTCAGACCGAGACGGTGTTGGAGCAGCGTAGGAGCCCGGTGACGGTTATGCTCTTCCTTCTTCCTCCTGGCAAGCGCAGCTCGATCCTCCGTGGGTACATCTCGGCGTGATGACTTCAGGTATTCCGTCTTTGGCTGGGGGGGTTAGTATGCAAACTCAGGGGCCTGTGCCCCTTTTTAATCCCCCTGGGCGCTTGCTGCCTCGTCCCCTGATTGGGGGGGGCCAGCGGCTACCTCGGGGGCGACCAATCCGATGCCCCCCTTTTTCGGGGGCTTCGTTGCGGAGAGGGGAGGACTCCCGCCTCTAGGCGGCGTTTAACCCGGTCCCCTATCGGGTCTGGCTGCGCCTCACCCGGCCCGTGTTTCAGACATTTGTTCATCAACAAATAAAAATTGCTTTATTCAATTCAAACAATTGATTTTACGAACATATATACATTGCAAGTCAACAAAATTCATATCTACTCGATTTATCCTTCAGTTCTGTATGACTTATGCCCCAATTGGGAAATGGTTTCCCATTTCTGAGGATAATCGAGTACTATCAATTGACCCATTTACCTAGGACGGGAGACTCCTGGGACATCAACCCCCTTTTCATTTTACATAATGGAGACTTCCTCAAAGGTGGAATGTAGCCTCCTGTGCATGTTGGCTTTTTTTCTCTTTGAAAAGCTTTTCCCTGCACCGATATTCCCATTTTGATCTCCTTCCCTTCCACTCCTTGACTGGAGTTAATTCACAATCATTTCAGCTATGGAAAGGGGTTTTAAAGGAGTTTGAGAACGTTCACAAATGTAAGTTGTAGGTGTTTCCAAATTCCAAGGCCAACCATGCTGTAGTATTGTGTAGTAAGGTAGAATGTTCTCTATCCTTCCATGTTCTATATTCTATGTATAAATTTGTGAGGTGAGAATGTCGATGGCATTCTTTGCTGGCTGAGATGTAGATGCTGCAGCTGTGCTCCTGTGATTGGAATAAAGGAAGACTACTTCAAATTCCCTGCATGTTTGGATCTTTATTACCAAAAGGGAATACTACACAATTTTGGTGATGAGTTATGGTTTCAACCCCAAACAAACCTGTTGGGATTGGGTGCACTTCGTCAGTGATCTTCAGTTCATTCATTACTGCAGTCAAAATGGAAAAAAAAACAAGAAGATAGTGAATTCATCAATGGACACCAGGTGTATGGATAAACTGTTTGACCGTTTTGGGTGATGTACAATTATTGCCAGCGATTTATTTTGTGCCTTTGCTTTATCGAATATTATGTCATTGAAGCCAATGGCTTTATTTACCTTTGAGGCTTCTTGTGTGTGCTGCAGTTAGTGCGTTGCTTCACCTACAAGCCTTCCAGCATGCCTTCACCTGCTCAAGAGCAACACTTGCCAGAGCGTCTCCACGTCATTGCAGCCTATGCCGGAGTCTGCTACACGCATTGTATGCGTATATATCTATGCGTAAGGTCATGCAAGATGACCTGGAGGGCCACCATTTTGGTTCTTGTTTTTAGCAGTAACACTATTGCATTCAATGCACTCTAGTGTTGGTCATGCAACATAACCCAGAGTGCTTTGTAATATTGTTCTCCGCTTTGGAAACAGCAATATAAATAATAATGCGAAGTATGGCTGCAGAATGAAAGTAGCGGAGAAGTAAGCAGCAAAAAATGTTTGCCTTCAATTGTGCCAGCAGTGATTTAACAATGGTAAACGGTATGTAACTGGAACTGTTACTCCTGCAGTCATTAATCCTACACAGTGCTTCACTATATTTACTATTTGAGTGCATGCATTATTTAAACCATTTTTAACTTTATACTCTTGGTCATGCAAACATGGAAGAGGAATTTCAAACAGTACATTGAATTTGGGCATAATTTTAAATACACCCAAAGAATTTTGTATCAATCCTGGTGAGCAGAATGTTAAATGGCAAGAGTGGAAAGAATATTTCTTAAATTACATTGCAACATTGGAAGACAATGGTTGTGTACTATCACCTGATGGGAAGAAAATAATCTTTTTACATTGTTTGGGTGCAGAGGGTTTCAGAGTTTGTAATCAAATGCACAAACCTGAAAGAAGTGGTGACTGTGTTATGTTTAATACTGCAATTTTAGATTTGGATGAGCATTATTCACCCATTGTATGTGTCGCTGTCACAAGGCATGCATTCTTTCAACGTAAGCAGGAGCACAATGAATCAGTTGAAGCCTATGTCTCTGTCCTCAAGAACTAAGGGCCTGATTTCGATGTCGGGCGGAATTCCTTCCGCCCGACACTGACTCGGTCCTGGGACTGACCGACACCCGGTCAGCGGGTCCCGACCGCCTCATTAGGATGCGACCGAACATTGTTCGGTTGCATTCCTATATTTCACTATGGGAGCATGCATTATGGCTGTATCCGGCCGTAATGCATACTCCATCGTGAAATGGGAGGTGCAGTTCATCCCTGCACCCCATGGCAAGCACCTCAAGGTGCCTCCAACAAGGTGCAGGGATCAACAGGGGGACACCATAGGCGCCCCCTCAGCCTCCAACCAGAGGCCGTGCACCAAAGGAGGCCCTGCTGTGGACCCCCACACACACCTTCCGACATGGTTTCCATGTCGGACAGACCAGCATGGAAACCATGTCGGAAACCGTGCATTGTAATCTCAAGGGCGGAGAGGCCCATCCTTGAGATTACTAGCCGGCTTCCAACTGGTGGATGGGCTCTCCGAGCCCGTCGGAAGCCAGCCGGAATGACTAGCCGGTTTCCTTTCGGACCGCCTCTATCATAATGAGGCGGTCAGAAAGGAAACCGAGCGGCCCATTACGATGCAGCCCTGCCTTTACAGGTCACAACGTAATCAGCCCCTTAGTGGTTAAATTCAGAATTGGCAACCTGCATGACGAGTTGATTAGAGATCAAATAGTCATGTGTGCAAGGGCTAAAGGCATCCAAGAGAGATTGTGGATTGAGGGATAGTCAAGTCCTAAAGACATCATTGCCTTAGTTAAGAAATCAGAACTTTCAGAGAGAGGTGCTAAAGCGGTGACTCCGTCATCTGACAGCTCCTCTGTAAATAAAGTTTCAGAAGGGAAAAAGGAAAAGTGACCTCCTCCAAAAATACAACTGTTCATTCTAAGTACAACAAAGTTTCTGGGAAGGAAGGAAATAGCCATGGAAGTGTATCTGGTTGTATGTGTTTCCACTGTGGTAGTACTGAACATACAGCCAGATTTGACAAATGTTCTGAGTAGAAGATGAAATGTCTTGAAAGTGGAATTTTAGGACATTTCACAAGGGTATGCAGCAAGAAGGATAAAAAGAGGAATCAAGTAGTTTGTCTTACTGAAAGTGGTTCTGATTCTTAAGGGAATGAGTCGGTTGATGTGTCAGATGATCTTATCTTAGGAAAAGTAGTAGTAAAAAGAATGTTGTCTTAAATGTGAATAGTGAAGATTGCAACAAACCGTTATGCATCATTATATTGGAGGTATTCCTTTACAGTTTGCAGCTGAATGGCATTTTCCATTCACAATTATAGCCCATTTAGTATGCGATGTGTCATAGGTCCTGATTTAGAACCTACAAATGTGAACCATGGTCTGTCAGTTTTAGGTTGGAAAGACCAAAGGGCATTACATCTTGTTCTTTATCCTAATAGTCCAGAGCAGGATTTGGAAATTTGTGACAGGGAAGAAACAAAAAGATTAGGTTTTTAAGTCATTTTCTGAAGTGTTTAATGGCAAAATTGGGCAACTCAAAAGTGTCACTCACAAAATCAGAGTAAAAACCTGTGCATACCCCAAAATTCACAAAGTCCGCAATATACTCATAATTGTCAGAGAAGGGGTTAAGATTGAGCTCAAGAAATTGCAAGATGCTGGCATCATAGAGCCTGTTGAAGCCTCCAAGTGGATTTCACTAATGGTCATTGAAAGATGAGTCAATGGTAAAATCAGGCTCTGTGTTGATCTTAGGTACATAAACAACAACATACTTGTTGATCAATACCCACTTCAGCGAATTGATTAAATGCTCTCTTTAACCAAGAATTCTCAGTGGTTCTCCACTATAGACCTCTCTTCGACATATCACCAAATTTCTCTGCATCCCTCTAATAGAGATGTGACACTTTTCTCTACACCCATTGGCTGTTTTCAGTTCCGCCGTATGCATTTTGGACTAGCGTCTGCAGCCACTGTGTTCCAGAAGCTTATGACAGAACTACTTGGTGATATGTCAGGTTTGTGTTTTTTCAGAATGATATCCTAGTGGTGGACTGCCACATAAAAGTCCATGATGACAAATTGAGAAAGGTGATGAATGTGCTATTAATAAAAGATTTGCCATCGGCAATCACGAAATGCAAATTTGCTGAAAAGAAGGTCACATACTTAGGAAATGAAGTTAGTGCTATTGGAATTTGACATCAACAGATTAGTGAAAGCCATAGTGGATGCACCTTCACCCAAGTCAAAAGATGACCTTAGGTCATTCTTAGGGCTAGCTGAGTTATATGCAAAATTTGTATACAGATTTTCAGAAAAAACTCATGCTATGAAATCTATGCTAAAAACTATGCACATTTTGATGGGAATAATGCATGTCAACATTCTTTTGAGACCACCAAAACCGCTATTAGCAAAGCACCAAACTTAAAAGAGTTTTATCCCAATACTAGTACAGTTGTTTCCACTAATGCAAGCGGCAAGGGGTTTGGCACCGTTCTTACCCAAGTAGATGCGAATGGTAAGGAAGTAGTAATTGCTTTTGCATCATGCTCACTCACCCCCACTGAGACCCCAAAACCTTAGCATATGTTTGTGCACTGGAGCATTTTAGGAAATGTTTATGGGGAAGGAAATTAACACTATAATGCAACCACATACCTTTGAAAAAACTGTTGACAACTGAGGGACTTTTAAGGGCTACAGCTAGAATAACTAGATTGTCAATTCGGTTACAGGATTACAGGTATGACATCCAGTATGTGCCTGGTGCAAAGAATTTTACAGCAGACTTTTTTGGTAGAAAGGCGTTGACTTTGACAGAAATTGATAGCAGTCCATGAAATGAATTTTCTGTAGCCAACATTCTGCAAATTAATATGTCGCAAGACTGCTTTGATCAAAATGAATGGTTAGAAGCTGAGGACAAGGATTACATTTTAAAATAAGTCAAAGAGAAAACAGTAAATGGGTGAGGTGACTTGGAATAAAATGTCTAAAAGATGAACACAGAGGATTTTGGGAAGTCAAAGTTGAATTTTGAGTGAATGATTCTTTGGTATTACATAGGGAGAAAGTAATTCCATCCATCTTGAAGGTGCGTAGAAGCGGAGTTATGAATAATAAACCTATACCTCCCTCTGTCCAGTTACCTGTCTGTACTTTTATCATTGATATTTTGACTATGATATTCATGTAGCATACTTGATATTCCATACTACAATTGTCTATATGTCAGCACTAATTAATGAACTTCTCATAGAATGTGTTTTGGGTTTTGAAGACTTCGGTCTTATTGAAAGAGCGGCCACAGAGGATGAGCAGGCTGGCAGTGAAGGTAAAACCTGGTATGTTGATGGTCTTGTTTACTTCTTTTTTGGGTATCTGGTGGCCCTCGGATGCTGACGATGAAGAGATGGAGGTGACGAGCATTGATTCATATTCATATCCAGTTTTCTTAAAACTGATTGTGACCTTTTCATGTTCTGATTCAGATTCTGAAAATGAAACCCTAGATGTGGTGTTGAATATATCCCTTTCTCACCCTTTACTCTCTTTAATATCTCCTACCTGTTAGTTTTCAATTTCAACTAAGAAAACTAGTTTGCAATTGACATTGATAGATGTCTGGTGTGATTGTGATCTTCTTTGACTATTTCTAAGGACTTGTGTATCTTTGATAAGTTCCTCTTGCACATTAAGATGTATTGAAAGAGCAAAACTGATGGCCATATTTATGACCCGGTTTGCATCGCTCGTGCACCACAGAAGGTGGTGCAAGAGCAATGCACAAATAAAGTCATATTTTTGAAGCCACACAAAGACATTTTGCATGGCTTTGAGTGGCTTAAAAAATCTGGAGAAATGCAATGCAGCACAAATCGCTGCGTTGCATTACTCTGCGAAAGGGAGGCATTCCATAGGCGCTGTGTGTGTGTTTCCAAGCAACTCCTGTGGTTTTTGACGCATTCCCAGATTTACCATACCTGGTAAGCCTCGGAATGCACCAAAAAGATACACCTCCCAAGGTGAGGCATAACGAGGAGAAATGCCTTTATTTCTCCTCTATTTTTACCTCTTTTTATGTGTGCTGCATTCTGCAGCACAAATAGATACAGAAAAACGCCTCTCAGGATTGTTTTTGTGCCAGAAGGTGCCCATTCCTGCACAAAAACAATCCTTCCTACAACAGAGGCACCCTTGCACAATGGTGCAAGGGTGCCTGCATTAGCGCTAGGCTGCCAAAACAGTGCCAGCTCAAGGGGAAAGGACAGGAATGTGCCCTATGGGATAATACAGTACATTCGTGCCCCTTCCCTGTGATGCAGGGCAGCACAGCAAGGTGACTTGCTGCGCTGCCCTGCACCATAAGGGTCATAAATACGGCCCTGAGTCTCATTTGATTCTGCTTAGTAGCAAGGATGATGTAAAGGAAGAAGAGGGGGATTCTGGTGTTTCAAGTCATAGTGCATATCTAATAATAAATCCTGTTCCTATGATACCATTACCTTGCTCATATCTCCCTTCTCTCAGGGGCGGCTGCCCTATTAGGGCGTTGGGGCGTCGCCACCCTGCATTTATTGCCCCTGACTCCAGTAGTAAATTGTTTTGTTTTGAGTTGTTTTTACCGTCGAGCTGCCGCAATATTTACATTTCCTGGGTGGTGCCAATTGGAATGAGTGACAGCGCAGGTTGGAGCAGACGTGAGTGGAGCTTCAGAGCAGGCTTTGGTTGTAGAAAAGTGCGCATGTCGAGTTGGACGGGTGCCTCTCTGCGTCCAACCCGACATGCATAATTGAGGCTTCTCCCATGTGAAACATTAGGGACCCAGGTGGGGTTGCAGCTGCAACCCCTTTGTCTCTTAACACCTTCGCTGCTAGGCCTTTTCCCCCCCTGTGCTAAGCCTTTTTTTGGCTATTTGGGGTAGTTCGCGCTTAGGCCCCTGTAACTTTTTGACCACATAAGGTATCCACGCCAAATTTGCGTTCTTTTTTCCAACATCATGGGGATTCTAAAGGTACCCAGGGTTTGTGGATTCCCTGGAGGGGACCCAGAAATTAGCCAAAATACAGCAAATTATTTTTTTTGGGGGGGGGGGGAAATGCAAAAAAAGGGCTACAGATGAAAGCGTCTGGTTTTTTCCCTGCAAATGGTATCAAAAAAGGGGTTGTGGGGCTGAAATCGCCATCTTCCCAGCTTTCAGGGACAAGCAGACTTTTGTCAGAAAACCAACATTTTTTACACATTTTTCTGGGACATAGCCTATTTTTGCTATTTTTTGTGCTTTCAACCTCCTTCCAGTTAATGGTAGAAATGGGTATGAAAGCAATAATGGATCCTGGACAGCTATACATTTTTGAAAAGTAGACAAAATTCTGATTTTACCAAGGGGTCATTTGTGTAGATCCTTCAAGGTTTCTTTATAGAAACTAACAGTTAAATATAGGAAAAATTGAAAATTAGTTGAAAAACACAACCATTTGTGCCAACGTTTTCACCTGTAACTTCTTCTAATTATGACAGCTATTTGAAAGCAATATATCGTTACATCTGCTGGACCTTTCTGGTTGTGGCGATATATAGGACTTGTAGGTTCACCAAGAACCCGACGAACCCAGAGCCAATAACGGAGCAGCATCTTGCAATGTTTTTTTATTATGTACCGGGTATATAGCAATTATTCTGGGAAAATTTATACATGGAAAAATCGGTATGAAAGACACCTATGTATTTCTAAAATGGGAACAAAATATAGAGTTTAGAAACAGTAGATATTTGCACATTTCCGAAATTGGGAGTACCCATACTAGCATGAGAATTATAGGTCATTTTTCAAAATGACTTCTTTTTTACACATTGTCTTTCATGTGGAAGGCAGAAATGCATCGAAAGTCAATAGGTAATAACAGTTGCTCTACAATTCTGTGTTACCCTAAGTTTCCGATAAAAATGGTACCTCATTTGTGTGGGTAGGCCTAGTGCCCGCGACAGGAAACGGCCCAAAACGCAACATGGACACACCACATTTTCACAGTGCAAAATAACCCTTTTTTTGCAAAGTGCCTAGCTGTAGTTTTTGAATCCTAGCTCTGCCGGCACCTAGGGAAACCTAGCAAACCTATATATTTTTGAAAACTAGACACCCAGGGGAATCCAGAATGGGGTGACTTGACTGGCTCTCACCAGGTTCTGTTACCCAGAATCCCTTGCAAACCTAAACAACGATTAAAAAAAACACATTTTCCTCACATTTCTGTGGTGGAAAGTTCTGGAATCTGCGTGGATCCATAAAATTCCACCCACCCCGCATTCACCAACGTCTTTTGAGAAAAAATGGTACCTCACTTGTGTGGGTAGGCCTAGTGCCCGCGACAGGAAACAGCGCAAAACGCAACGTGGACACACCACATTTTCACAGTGAAAAATGACCCTTTTTTTGCAAAGTGCCTAGCTGTAGTTTTTGAACCCTAGCTCTGCGGGCACATAAAAAAACCTAGCAAACCTATACATTTTTGAAAACTAGACACCCAGGGGAATCCAGGATGGGGTGACTTGACTGGCTCTCACCAGGTTCTGTTACACAGAATCCCTTGCAAACCTAAAAAATTGTCAAAAAAACACATTTTCCTCACATTTCTGTGGTGGAAAGTTCTGGAATCTGCGTGGATCCACAAAATTCCACCCACCCCGCATTCCCCAAAGTCTTTCGAGAAAAACAGTACCTCACTTGTGTGGGTAGGCCTTGTGCCCGCGACAGGAAACAGCGCAAAATGCAACGTGGACACACCACATTTTCACAGTGAAAAATGACCCTTTTTTTGCAAAGTGCCTAGCTTTAGTTTTTGAACCCTAGCTCTGCTGGCACCTAGGGAAACCTAGAAAACCTATACATTTTTGAAAACTAGACACCCAAGGGACTCCAGAATTGGGTGACTTGAGTATCTCTCACCAGGTTCTGTTACCCAGAATCCCTTCCAAACCTAAAAAATTGTCCAAAAAAACACATTTTCCTCACATTTCTGTGGTGGAAAGTTCTGGAATCTGCGTGGATCCACAAAATTCCACCCACCCCGCATTCCCCAAAGTCTTTCAAGAAAAACGGTACCTCACTTGTGTAGGTAGGCCTAGTGCCCGTGACAGGAAACAGCGCAAAAGGCAACGTGGACACACCACATTTTCACAGTGAAAAATGACCCTTTTTTTGCAAAGTGCCTAGCTGTAGTTTTTGAACCCTAGCTGTGCCGGCACCTAGGGAAGCCTAGCAAACCTATACATTTTTGAAAACTAGACACCCAGGGGAATGCAGAATGGGGTGACTTGACAGGCTCTCACCAGGTTCTGTTACCCAGAATCCCTTGCAAACCTAAAAAATGATCCAAAAAAACACATTTTCCTCACATTTCTGTGGTGGAAAGTTCTGGAATCTGCATGGATCCATAAAATTCCACCCACCCCGCATTCACCAACGTCTTTTGAGAAAAAATGGTACCTCACTTGTGTGGGTAGGCCTAGTGCCTGCAACAGGAAACAGCGCAAAACGCAACGTGGACACACCACATTTTCACAGTGAAAAATGACCCTTTTTTTGCAAAGTGCCTAGCTGTAGTTTTTGAATGCTAGCTCTGCGGGCACATAAAGAAACCTAGCAAACCTATACATTTTTGAAAACTAGACACCCAGGGGAATCCAGGATGGGGTGACTTGACTGGCTCTCACTAGGTTCTGTTACCCAGAATCCCTTGCAAACCTAAAAAACTGTCAAAAAAACCACATTTTCCTCTCATTTCTGTGGTGGAAAGTTCTGGAATCTGCGTAGATCCACAAAATTCCACTGACCGCGCGTTCCCCAAAGACTTTCAAGAAAAATGGTACCTCACTTGTGTGGGTAGGCCTAGTGCCCGCGACAGGAAACAGCGCAAAACGCAACGTGGACACAACACATTTTCACAGTGAAAAATTACCCTTTTTTTGCAAAGTGCCTAGCTGTACTTTTTGAACCCTAGCTCTGCCGGCACCTAGGGAAACCTAGCAAACCTATACATTTTTGAAAACTAGACACCCAGGGGAATACAGAATGGGGTGACTTGACTGGCTCACACCAGGTTCTGTTACTCAGAATCTCTTGCAAACCTAAACAATTGTAAAAAGAAACACATTTTCCTCACATTTCTGTGGTGGAAAGTTCTGGAATCTACGTGGATCCACAAAATTCTACCCACCCTGCATTCCCCAAAGTCTTTCGAGAAAAACCGTACCTCACTTGTGTGGGTAGGCCTAGTGCCCGTGACAGGAAACAGTGCAAAACGCAATGTGGACACACCACATTTTCACAGTGAAAAATGACCCTTTTTTTGCAAAGTGCCTAGCTGAAGGTTTTGAACCCTAGCTTTGCCAGAACCTAGGGAAACCTAGCAAACCTATACATTTTTGAAAACTAGACACCCAGGGGAATCCAGGATGGGGTGACTTGACTGGCTCTCAC
Source organism: Calotriton arnoldi (assembly GCA_963921515.1). Lineage (NCBI taxonomy): Eukaryota > Metazoa > Chordata > Amphibia > Caudata > Salamandridae > Calotriton > Calotriton arnoldi. The sequence goes on along the minus strand of CAWUFW010011955.1, from coordinate 84,757 downwards.
TAGGTTCTGTTACCCAGAATCCCTTGCAAACCTAAAAAATTGTCCAAAAAAACACATTTTCCTCACATTTCTGTGGTGGAAAGTTCTGGAATCTGCGTGGATCCACAAATTTCCACCCACCCCGTGTTCCCCAAAGTCTTTTGAGAAAAACGGTACCTCACTTGTGTGGGTAGGCCCAGTGCCCGTGACAGGAAACAGCGCAAAACGCAACGTGGACACACCACATTTTCACAGTGAAAAATGACCCTTTTTTTGCAAAGTGCCTAGCTGTAGTTTTTTAACCCTAGCTCTGCCGGCACCTAGGGAAACCTAGCAAACCTATACATGTTTGAAAACTAGACACCCAGGGGAATCCAGGATGGGGTGACTTGACTGGCTCTCACCAGGTTCTGTTACCCAGAATCCCTTGCAAACCTAAACAATTGTCAAAAAAACCACATTTTCCTCACATTTCTGTGGTGGAAAGTTCTGGAATCTGCGTGGATCCACAAAATTCCACCCACCCCGTGTTCCCCAAAGTCTTTTGAGAAAAACGGTACCTCACTTATGTGGGTAGGCCTAGTGCCCGCGACAGGAAACAGCGCAAAAGGCAACGTGGACACACCACATTTTCACAGTGAAAAATTACCCTTTTTTTGCAAAGTGCCTAGCTGTAGTTTTTGAACCCTAGCTCTGCCAGCACCTAGGGAAACCTAGCAAACCTATACATTTTTGACAACTAGACACCTAGGGGAATCCAGGATGGGGTGACTTGACTGGCTCTCACCAGGTTCTGTTACCCAGAATCCCTTGCAAACCTAAACAATTGTCAAAAAAACCACATTTTCCTCACATTTCTGTGGTGGAAAGTACTGGAATCTGCGTGGATTCACAAAATTCCACCCACCCCACATTCCCCAAAGTCTTTTGAGAAAAATGGTACTTTACTTGCATGGGTGGGTCAAGTACCCGCGACAGGCAAGGGCCCAAAACCTATTGAGGCGACATCAAAATTGCCTATCAGAAAACGACCTGGTTTTGCAAGGGGAATCCCATGACTTTTTGGCCCGGGGCTCGGCGGCCACCTAGGGAAACCTACCAAACCCACACATTTCTGAAAACTAGACACCCAGGGGATTCAAGGGAGGTATGGCTTGCATGGATCCCCCAACGTTTTCTTATCCAGAATCCCCTGCAAACCTGAAATTTTGCTGAAAAAATCATTTTTTTCACACATTTTTGTGTGGGAAAGTTGTGGCATCACTGGGCTGACACAAATTTCCTACCACCCAGCGTTCCCCCAGGTCTTCCGATAAAAATGGTACCTCACTCGTGTGGGAGGCCCAAGTACCCGCGACAGGCAAGGGCCCAAAACGTATTGAGGCGACATCAAAATTGCCTATCACAAAACAACCTGGTTTTGCAAGGGGGTCCCATGACCTTTTGGCCCGGGGTTCGGCGACCACCTAGGGAAACCTACCAAACCCACACATTTCTGAAAACTAGACACTCGGGGGATTCCAGGGAGGTATAGCTTGCGTGGATCCCCCAACACTTTCTTACCCAGAATCCCCTGCAATTCTGAAATTTAGCTGAAAAAATCACTTTTTTCACACATTTTTGTGTGGGAAAGTTGTGACATCACTGGGCTGACACAAATTTCCTACCACCCAGCGTCCCCCCAGGTCTCCCGATAAAAATGGTGCCTCACTCGTGTGGGAGGCCCAAGTACCCGCGACAGGCAAGGGCCCAAAACATTTTGTGATAGGAAATTTTGATGTCGCCTCAATACGTTTTGGTCACTTGCCTGTCGCGGGTACTTGGGCCTCCCACACGAGTGAGGCACCATTTTTATCGGGAGACCTGCGGGAACGCTGGGTCGAGGAAATTTGTGTCAGCCCGGTGATGCCACAACTTTCCCACACAAAAATGTGTGAAAAAAGTGATTTTTTCAGCTAAATTTCAGGTTTGCAGGGGATTCTGGGTAAGAAAACATTGGGGTATCCACGCAAGCCATACCTCCCTGGAATCCCCCGGGTTTCTACTTTTCAGAAATGTGTAGGTTTGGTAGGTTTCCCTAGGTGGCCGCCGAGCCCCGGGCCAAAAAGTCAGACCCCCCCTTGCAAAACCAGGTCATTTTGTGATAGGCAATTTTGATGTTGCCTCAATACGTTTTGGGCCCTTGCCTGTTGCGGGTACTTGGGCCTCCCACACGAGTGAGGCACTATTTTTATTGGGAGACCTGGGGGAACGCTGGGTGGTATGAAATTTGTGTCAGCCCGGTGATGCCACAACTTTCCCACACAAAAATGTGTGAAAAAAGTGAATTTTCAGCTAAATTTCAGGTTTGCAGGGGATTCTGGGTAAGAAAACGTTGGGGGATCCACGCAAGCCATACCTCCCTGGAGTCCCCCGGGTGTCTAGTTTTCAAAAATGTGTGGGTTTGGTAGGTTTCCTTAGGTGGCCGCCGAGCCCCGGGCCAAAAAGTCATGGGACCCCCCTTGCAAAACCAGGTCATTTTGTGATAGGCAATTTTGATGTCGCCTCAATACGTTTTGGGCCCTTGCCTGTCGCAGGTACTTGGGCCTCCCACACGAGTGAGGCACCATTTTTATCGGGAGACCTGGGGGAACGCTGGGTGGTAGGAAATTTGTGTCAGCCCGGTGATGCCACAACTTTCCCACACAAAAATGTGTGAAAAAAGTGATTTTTTCAGCTAAATTTCAGGTTTGCAGGAGATTCTGGGTAAGAAAACATTGGGGGATCCACGCAAGCCATACCTCCCTGGAATCCCCCGGGTGTCTACTTTTCAGAAATTTGTGGGTTTGGTAGGTTTCCCTAGGTGGCCTCCGAGCCCCGGGCCAAAAAGTCATGGGACCCCCCTTGCAAAACCAGGTCGTTTTGTGATAGGCAATTTTGATGTCGCCTCAATACGTTTTGGGCCCTTGCCTGTCGCGGGTACTTGGGCCTCCCACACGAGTGAGGCACCATTTTTATCGGGAGACCTGGGGGAATGCTGGGTGATAGGAAATTTGTGTCAGCTCGGTGATGCCACAACTTTCCCACACAAAAATGTGTGAAAAAAGTGATTTTTTTTCAGCTAAATTTCAGGTTTGCAGGGGATTCTGGGTAAGAAAACATTGGGGGATCCATGCAAGCCATACCTCCTCGGAATCCTCCGGGTGTCTAGTTTTCAGAAATGTGTGGGTATGGTAGGTTTCCCTAGGTGGCCGCCGAGCCCCGGGACAAAAAGTCATGGGACCCCCCTTGCAAAACCAGGTCGTTTTGTGATAGGCAATTTTGATGTCGCCTCAATACGTTTTGGGCCCATGCCTGTCACGGGTACTTGGGCCTCCCACACGAGTGAGGCACCATTTTTATCGGGAGACCTGGGGGAACGCTGGGTGGTAGGAAATTTGTGTCAGCCCGGTGATGCCTTAACTTTCCCACACAAAAATGTGTGAAAAAAGTGATTTTTTTCAGCTAAATTTCAGGTTTGCAGGGAATTCTGGGTAAGAAAACGTTGGGGGATCCATGCAAGCCATACCACCCTGGAGTCCCCCGGGTGTCTAGTTTTCAGAAATGTGTGGGTTTGGTAGGTTTCCCTAGGTGGCCGCCGAGCTCCGGGCCAAAAAGTCATGGGACCCCCCTTGCAAAACCAGGTCGTTTTGTGATAGGCAATTTTGATGTCACCTCAATACGTTTTGGGCCCTTGCCTGTCACGGGTACTTGGGCCTCCCACACGAGTGAGGCACCATTTTTATTGGGAGACCTGGGGGAACGCTGGGTGGTAGGAAATTTGTGTCAGCCCGGTGATGCCACAACTTTCCCACACAAAAATGTGTGAAAAAAGTGATTTTTTTCCAGCTAAATTTCAGGTTTGCAGGGGATTCTGGGTAAGAAATCTTTGGGGGATCCATGCAAGCCATACCGCCCTGGAATCCCCCGGGTGTTTACTTTTCAGAAATGTGTGGGTTTGGTAGGTTTCCCTAGATGGCCGCCAACCCCGGGGCCAAAACCTCATGGGACCCCACTTGAAAAACAGGTTAGTTTGTGATGGGTAATTTTGATGTCGCCTCACAAGGTTTTGGGCCCTTGCCTGTTGCGGGTCCGTGACCCACCGACGCGAGTGAGGTACCATTTCTATTGGGATACTTGGAAAAAGGCGGAGGGGTAGGAAATTTGTTGTTTCTGTCTGCAGCGTGAAAATATTGGCACAATAATGCAAGAAAAATGTGACAGACACAATTTGAGGTTTGCAGGACATTGTGGGTAAGATAACTTGTTGGGATCCACAAGAGAGACATCACCATGTACTCCCATGGGTGTTTAGTTTACGACAATATCTACAGTTGGTAGGTTATTCTTAGATAGAATGTTCATCTTGGCAGAGAGACAAAAAAGACAAAGATTACTGCACAGCCATCTATTCCTCAAGCACACACACATACTGGTTGGATTTGGCACGAGGGCGAGTGATGGTTCAGTATATAAAATTTTATTAACAAGAGATTTCACAAAAATGAAATGCACTGTCAATAATTGAAAGGACAAAAAACTGAACCAGTGACTCGCAGCTCGTGAGCTGTAAAGCCACGTCAAGGCCCCAACCGCTTTACAGGTCATTCACACACCTTTCATACGTGATACACACAAGACCATTCACACCAACAGGCACGAAACCAACACATTACAACATTCACAAAAAGGGACAAGGTACACCCGGCTTGAGAAAGACAGAAAAGACAAATATTTCTGCACAACCACCTATTCCTCAAGCACACAGACATACTGGTTGGATTTGGCACAAGGGTGAGTGATGGTTCAGTATATACAGTTGTATTAACCAGAGATTTCACAAAAATGAAATGCACTGTTAATAATTTAAAGGACGAGAAACTGAACCATTGACTCACAGCTCGTGAGCTGTAAAGCCACGACAAGGCACCAAGCTCTTTACAGGCCATTCATACACCTTTCATACACCTTTCATACGTGTGACACATACAAAACCATTCACACCACCAGCCGCGGGCCCAGCACATTACAACACTCACACCAGCAGACAGCGCTATTCAAGGGCCCATCACTTTCACATGCCCACATTCCTGACACAGCAACCACACCAGCTCACGAATTGCGTGGAGTGGCGTTTGGCTAGCAGTGTGTGTAGTGACCAGCAGCAAGTCACTACTCACACACCGCCAGCCAAGCGCCAGTCCACGTGTACCGCCAGCCGAGCGCCAGTCCACGCACACTGCCAGCCAAGCGCCAGTCCATGCACACCGCCAGCCAAGCACCAGTCCACGCACACCCCCAGCCAAGTACCAGTCCACGCACACCGCCTGCCAAGCGCTAGTCGACGCACACCGCCTGCCAAGCGCTAGTCGACGCACACCACCAGCCAAGCGCCAGTCCAAACACACCGCCAGCCAAGCGCCAGTCCACGCACACCACCAGCCGAGTGCCAGCCTACACACACCACCATCACATTTAGGATTTTTTTATACAAAAAAGAAAACACAAACAAATTGCAAATAGATACAAATCTACTAACACAAAATCTGAAACTAAATACATTGCTCAAATGCCAACCTTCATTAAAGAGAAGGGTATACCCAAAATCACTGGGACCTGGGTGTAAGACGATATAGAACGTAGTGGTCCCAGCACTATTACATCCAAACAGTGTAGAAACTAAAAATATATACAATTGTATTCACAACAATAAATCAAAGATTACGAATCAATAGTGTTACCAGTGTTATTTAATCACACTGAACACAAAATACAGATTTAGAAAAACACATTATAAACCATCATTGATGTGCCCAATTAGGTAGGGAGGGGAAAGGGCAGTGACTTAAGTGAGGCAGTGAGGTAAGTGAAAGACACTACTAGTGGGTATCACAATCAAATTGGTAGGCATATTATTCAATGCCAACCTTGACACTGAACAAAAAATATAAAAGAATAGAGACCAGGCAGTTCACTTTACCACTCATGGATGCTCCCAAAAATTATTTTGCGTGTGGTACACTCTAAAACAAGCAGGCACACACAGCCCAGGGTTAGAAGGACACTCGGGGCAGTACATACGAGTCTCCTTCCGCGCACCTCTTCGCCAACATACTCTACATCTCCTACTGGGAAAGTCTTTGGAGGGTGTGGGAGGAATGTGATCAGGAAAGTGGCGATCTTTCAATCTAGCCACATTCTCCACCACTCCAACTCTAGGAACACTTGCCTGTTCCACTACAACAAGGCTGCCTATTACAGACTCCTGAAACTTAGCAAAAGTCATCTTTGACTCAGGACAACAATCCTTGAATACAACAAAAGCATTAAAGGTTGCCAAGTGGAAAAGATGGATAGCCAACTTCTTATACCAAATGTAAGCCTTACGAAGAGCAGTGTAAGGTTCCAACCTCTGATCTACTCTATCAACACCACCCATGTGCCTATTGTAGTCTTAAATGCACACAGGTTTTGCGCACTTCAGCAACCTGACCCCAAACAGTCACAGGTGAAGTGCTTTCATCATGGATGGTAGTCAGCATGTAGACATCTCTCCTGTCTGAAAACTTCACAGCTAGAAGTTCCTCGCAACGCAACGCACTGTCCCCGCACAAGCTTTTGACAAACAAGTTCTTTTGGGAAACCTTTACGGTTAGAGCAGATTGTGCCACAAGCAACAGTGTCCACTTTGGCCAATTCCCTGAACAACCGCACACCAGTGTAGAGGTTATCTACATATAAATGGGGGCCTTAGTTAAAAAGTCCTCTACCAAGTTCCCACACAATTTTCTCAGTCACTCCAAAAGTGGACGGACAACCAGGGGGGTTAATCTTGGATTCCTTTCCGGTGTACACCCTGAAATTAGAGACATATCCAGTCCTACTGTCACACAGCATATACAGCTTAATTCCATAGCGTGCCCTCTTACTAGGACTGTATTGCCTAAAAACCAAGCGGCCCTTGAACAAGACCAAAGACTCATCCACTGCTATTTCTTTCCCTGGAGCATAGATCTCAGAAAATCAATCAACAAAGTGATCAATGACAGGCCTAATCTTAAAAAGACAGTCACAATCAGGGTGCCCTTGTGGCAACGCTAAACCATTATCGACAAAATGCAGCATCCGAAGCAGAAGCAAATACCTATCACGACTCATGACTGCCGGAAATATAGCCGTTGCCATCAAGGGACTAGTAGACGACTATGAAGACATTGATCGCTTCCTTAGCAAGCCCATCAAAAAAGTTAAACCCAAGAACTTCTTCATCTCTTCCAGATTTGTGGGAGTCCACCGGGTAGCTCTAGAGTGGGGCTTAAGGCTGGCACTGTTGTTCCTCAAAAACTGTTCGGCATACAAATTAGTCTGCTCAACAATCTCTGTCAAAAACACATCGTCCATAAACAACTGAAAAAAATGTATCGGCAACCATTTTTCTGTATTCACTCTACACCCTGGAACACCAGTAAAGTCTGGCAATGCCGGCTGCACCATGCCTGGGGCAACCCAGAGGTCATCACTTCCAACTGGAAGCCTTGCAGCCCCAGGCTGCAGCCCAGATGCCTCTTGCTGCACTATCGGCACATCAATGTCCTCCTCTAAAACAGGCACTTCATCCGCACTAAGAGTAGCTTCATCCGCACTGAGAGTAGCTTCATCATCCGATGACTCCATGTGGAGAGAAAACTCACTGCCTGAATCTTCCGCTCCCTCCTCTGCCTCAGATGCAGAGCCAGTCTCTGAACCATGGTCAGAGGAAGACTCAAAGAGCATACCAACAACCTGCTGAGCAGTAATCCTGCGGCTAGCCATTATCCTTATTAAGAAAGGAGACTGCACAAACAACTCAACAACAACCAACACTGTGCAAAATAATTAAGTAAAAAAAAATGTGTGCCTTTATCACAAATATATATATCCTCAAACTATACAATTCACTTGCAAGAGACAGCTACACTCACCAGCACCTACTCTGCAGAGAGACAGCAAAAACCAACGATATCCCACTAGAAAGAAAAAAACAAAACCAATTACTCACAAGACAACAAAATACACATCGAGCACAAATGCAAAAAGATTTTGACACTCAAAAAACAGAAGCTAAACATACTGCTATTATTACACCATTTGCAAAAAACACATTCATGCAGGGAAATTAAAGTCATTTACATTGTACAAAAAAATGTCTCTTACCAAACACAAGCAACTACACAAACAGCAGAACCAAAAGTAACGAAACCGCAACCTGCAACAGTCTAAAGAGCAAAAGCTTTCACCTAGAACAAAAAGGGAGAAATAAAGCATTACAATTGCAATTCACAAGAAATAAAACAATTAACATTATAACACGCTATTTCACTACCCAAATGGTCAATCTGCCAGATGGGCCTTCAAATAGGGCTGTGAAAAATGGGGGGTGAACTTGCATAAGGGATCGGGAGAGCTTGTCTGAGGGTGGGGAAGAAAACAGCAGACAGAAATGTGCCCCCCTTGCAAAAGAAATAAATCCCTGGTTCCTAGTAGGGTTTTCTGCCTCCCCCCTCCCGAACAGGGCAAAAAGGCCAAAACAAAGGGGCAGATCTGTCCCCAGGAGGGGCAGATAAAACATTAACCAAATGTTACCCCCTTGGAAGCAACCATGTCGCTTCCATTACACACAAAACAAAATCCCTGGTGCCTAGTGGGTTTTCTGCCCCCCCCTCCGGGGGCCGAAAGGCCAAAATAACAGGCCGAGAATACACATATAAAAAAATCTGCCTCCTGGAAGCGACCCTTGCCCAAGGGGTCGCTTCCATTTTAATTTCAAATAAGTTCCTGGTGTCTAGTGGGGTTTTCTGCCCCCCCTCTGGGGGCAGAAAGGGCCGATCTGCCCCCAAGGGGGGCAGAATGCACATTAAAAAAAAAGCCCCCCCTGGAAGCGACCCTTGCCCAAGGGGGTCGCTTCCATTTAAATTTTAAATAACTCCATGGTGTCTAGTGGGGTATTCTGCCCCCCCTGGTGGCAGAAAGGCCAAATACACGGGCCGATCTGCCCCCAGGGGGGGGCAGAATACACATTTTAAAAATGAGGCCCCTGGAAGTGACCCTTCCCCAAGGGGTCGCTTCCATTTAAAAAAAAAAAAAGATCCCTGGTTCTAGTGGGCTTTCTGCCCCCTGGGGCCAGAAACGCCAAAACCCAGGCAATCTGTCCCCAGGGGGCAGAAAAGTCTTTAAAAAAATGTGCCCACCTAAGGAAGCGACCCTTGCCCAAGGGGTCGCTTCCTTTAAATAAATAAAGGACTCCCAGGTGTCTAGTGGGGTATTCAGAAAGGCCAAATACACGGCCCAATCTGCCCCCAGGGGGGGCAGAATTCACATTTAAAAAAAATGTGGCCCCTGGAAGCGACCCTTCCCCAAGGGGTCGCTTCCTTTTTTGTTAAAAAAAGATCCCTGGCTCTAGTGGGCTTTTCTGCCGCCCCTGGGGCCATAAACGCCCAAAAACCCAGGCGATCTGGCCCCAGGGGGGCAGAAAAGTCAAAAAATAAATTGCCCCCGTAAGAAAGCGACCCTTGCCCAAGGGGTCGCTTCCTTTAACTAAATTAAGAATCCCTGGTGCCTAGTGGGGCATTCCTGCTGCACGATCGCGACGTTGTGCACGATCGTGCAGCAGGAATGCCCTGTATTGAGGCATCAGGGGAGAGGAAATACTGTTTCCTCTCCCCCGATGCCTCAATGTGCCTCAAAGTGCCCCCCTCGGCCCACCGGAGCAGCAAACACTTACCATCCTCCTGGACGCGCTGGAAACAAATGGTTTCCAGCGGGTCCAGCGCATCCTGATGATGTTGGCGTGCGCTGTGCGTGCTGACGTCATGGGAATGCGTGGGGGGGTCAGGGGTGGCAGCGGAAACTCTTCCGCTGCCATCCCCCTCTGTGGGGGCAAGATCAGCAGCCCATGGGGGGAGCGCCAGCACTTCCCCCATGAGTGGGTGCCATGACGGAGCGGTTCCGTCATGAGCACACGCCGACCGTGGCTCATGACGGAACCGCTCCGTCATGAGCACTGAAAGGGTTAAGGAGCGCTGTGTTTGCCCGCTCCAGCCAATCCAGCACTGCTTCCATGCTGTTTGATAACAGGAAGCAGCGTCCGGATTGGCTCAGGAGACGCAGGAAGGCCTCTCAGCAATCTCAACCGGCCCCGTTGGAGTTCAGTGAGCCGGTGTAAAACAATGTACGATTGCGTTTGAACCATTGTCGGGCATCACGAAGAGAGAGACAGACCGGACGGAGTCTGGCAAAGACACATGTGTGCGTGTTTTCAGTTCTGCTGGATTTGAAAGGCCATATTCTGTAGATAAAGCTGAGCCCGCTCTTTTTGAGTGTACTCGAATCATAGGAGAAGCAGTTCCACTGCTGGGACGAGAAAGAAGATAGACACACCATCTGCCCCGACCAGAACAATTACAGTAACCAGATGAGCGCCATATCATCATTTTCAGGAGCGGAGAAGGGCCAGGTGAAAAGCACTAAAGCCCAGATAGGTGAAATAAAAATGTTAGAGGTGATTGTAACTTCTTCGATGAAAAAATGCAAGGTAAGGCAGTCATGTAAGCAAGGCGATCAGTGGAATACATGGGCTCCAGGCACTACAATCAATTTTAGTTAGAGGTGGACGAGTGTTAGGTGTGCAATTTGCATTTGTTATTGCCATTGAAAACACGAGCCAGGCTAAACTGTAAAGTCGAGCTCACCTGAGTTGAGAAACTCTTAAGATTCTGAGCAAAGCCCAATGTAGCCTACTTGCTACTGCTGCTGACTCTGTTACCGGCGAGTGTCATGTTCGAATCCCGGCCTCCCCAATCAGCATCTTGTGAATCGTGGCAAATTTTCATGAGCAAAAAGAAATAAAGATGTGTAATGTATGTGTTTTTTTTGTGAAGTGCACGTAGGTCCCTGGCAAATTTGCTCTGTGAAAAAATTTAAAAGTCTCTTATCTGTCCCCTGCTCTCCTCTTGGTCTCAAGGCATTAACCGTTGACGTCAGTACGTGATACCCATCTAGTAGTTGAATTTCATAGTGTGAAACTTGAAAATCTTGGTTGATACCAGGCTTCCCCGTGTGAACGAATTGTGCGATACTAGGCAAATGCTTTGTTTCATCACCTTTCTTTTTGATCATTGCCACTTAGCGTTAATATTATTATTTGAGGTTTATATATCAACTCTTGGCTCACCCTGCTAAATTGCTTGTTCACGCATCTCTATTTTTACTCACTGCTTATTTATGAAAGGCTATGTTGCTCAGTACGGGGCTGGGAGGTGGCTCTATGATTTGGCCTTATGGACAGCAGTGGTCTGTGTTTTATTTTGATTTGTGGCTGCTATTCATTATTTGGAAATTCTACTTCAGCTGTGCTGTTTTTAAGCCATATGGTGTCTACGGAAACATCAAACTCACCAGGATGTCCTCGTCCATGATCTTCAATTTCAGTATAATCAGAGTTTTTTCTGTTGAAAATATTTTCGCAAGTTTGCATGGCTCATTTCTTTTTCACAGAGTATGCTATGTAGAAGGATGATATCTGACCCAACCCCACATGGAGTTGAAACATCTGATCACACACACTTCCCCGCAGTAAGAACATTGCCCCAATGAGCTACCTCTTTAGTGGCCCCTGGTGGGGGGGAAATACTAGCCCTAAAAAAAGTCAAGGGGTTATTTCCAGCAATGCTTTGGGGAAGTAGCAGTTGGCTCTCTGGACTCATGTTATTTGGGCCCTCTGTACCGAGTCTCTCTTTTCTCCATTGAAAGAAATGCATATATAAACCTAGTCAGACAAATTATTTAGTATGCCTTGCATATTTTTCGGCTTGCTTTTAAAGTTTTCTTGTGCATTAAAATCATTAATTTGGATGGCTTTTTTCAATATTATTGATCAAATTTATGTGGATAAGTCCACCATATCAATTAATTTCTTTCAAAATGTTCTTATGGTAGGGAGAACACTCTCCATGTACCTACTCTTTCAGTTCGGGCTCACTCGCTACACTTGCTTGAACATTATACTAGGGTCTGTAATAGCCCACCACTTTTAAAATCCACCAGCCGCCACAGCCTTCTCTACGAGGAAGGTACTATCTGTCACCTGGTACAACTAACTGTTCTTTCATCCTGAATCTGGCAGCTGATTCCAAGCAGCCAGTACTTGATAATGAAATTGACTCTGCTAGGTGTACCAAAGCGTTTATCAGCTCCTCCGGCACCTTCGCATGTCAGTTATAGCTATATGACTATAGCCTTTAAATATATTGTGTTCACTTACCCCTGCAATTCAACTACCACACGGCACATTTACTTCTCTTTTAGTTCTCATTGAGGCATACGTAAAATGAATGATTTGGGAGATACTACCCTTAGCTGGTAAAAAGCAAGAAAATAAACGAGAGGCCTACCTAAGCAGCTGAATTTATCAAAGAAAAGAATCCGTTACTAGTAGTCTTGGCCTGCTCTGCTTTAGCCTTCCCACAAGTATTCAGGATATTATGGTTTAGAAAACTTAGTACCTCTTATTAGACGTCCCCTATAACCATTCTGGTTAGTTTTCTCTGGAGTATTTGGCATGCAAAGTCAGATGAAGGAGCAAGCCAGATGATGATGCTTTTCCAGATGGCACCTTTTAGTTTCTCCTTTTTGTCCTGCAGAGTTTGCTCCTGAGGCAGAGCCAGACCTGAGTTGACACTGTGAAAGCAAATTCCACAACTGATTATTAATGAATACTAGAGACACAAGTGCAATGCGTTTACAATGTTTAAAATAACAAAGTTGTATTAGTTGATATGAATGTAGTTCTAACAGCTGTCTCACCTGGATCACTGTCTCTCGTGAAGCAAAATAGAAGTTTTTGGGGACATTTACAAATAAAATGTGTTACAATAATGTATAAAGAAAATGATGTTTGGAAGTGCAATAAAATTGTCCATATTCCACGTATTCTACTTTCTGAATGTTTTATAGAGAATACACAGAAAACAATTCAGATGATGATACTATACCAGTGTACTTTCCATATAAACATGATTCATTTCGATCAATCTATCTTCTCGGACCAATTGTTATGAAAACTGATATTTTATTCGTTTTTTAATTTAGGCATTTTCAATGCAACTGCAAGATACTTTACGCTGTTGATGCCTTGCTATAGAGCCTTTTCACCTTTTGTGGCTTGCTTTCAAATCGTGCTTTTTCTAGAGGAATCTCTACGGATCTCCACAGACTAAACTCCATGAGAAGAACGCTCAAAGAAAGACAGATAAAGCAATATTGACTAGAGGAGGGAATAAACGCCAGAGGAACGCCGTGAGCATCAAACAAGACACATCGAATCTCATGATACAAAAAAAAATCAAACGCAAAACAAAGGTAACATTTTGGTTGTCACACTACCCTTATAAAAATGTCTTTTGAGGCGCACGAAAAAATGCCGAAAGCCATGTTTACCTCTGAGATTTCTTCTTGTTTGAAAGGTGCAGATTGCGTTGAATAATAACAGTGCCCTTCTAGGATTCGGCGCACAGCAATCAATCATGACAAAATGTCTCCCGTCATGAAAGTCTTTTGGTAACAAATGTAATTAACCATTTTCCCTAAACAACTGATTGTTTGATTTCCATAACGCTATTTCAGTAAAAACCCAAGTTTAGAAGTATGGCAAGATCTAAGCATGTATGTAGAAAAATATTGTCAGGGGTTTTTGAGCCTTTTGTCTCGGTTTATTTACCTGACAGTCACATTATCTTCATGAAATTTATTTACACTTTGTAGCGGGATTCATCTCTAGGGTATCAGTCAAACTATGTGAAGGTTTGCATGTCAAAGTCCTGTTAATAAAATAATCGCATTGCTTCGCAAAACTTTCAATACAGCCAACTCAGGAGTGTACACACACGCATGCAAACACATAATGACGCACACACAATGTATTGTTCCAGTGTGACCTGTTCAATACGTAACTCACAAATATTACAGGAGAAGATACAACATTTGATTTACCTCTCGCACCATTCAATGCAATTATTGTGATGTAATAGTCAATTTTCAACACAAAGGCGGCAGGGTTTGTTCTCCATGATCTAGATCAAAGTAGTAGAATAACAGTTAAGGGCATTACATATTAAATATGCTCATGCTTACATGAGCATTTTAGGCAACTGCAGCCGTTGTAGGAGTATAGAGTTGAAATAGAAAATGTATATCTGGCGCAGGGGCAGCTACTCCGTTATGGCGGAGGAGCGTCGCCCCATTGAAAAATAAAATGATAAGAAAACCAGATTATTGTCATTTTATTTTTCTTACTGAGCCAATTGCCAGCCTTAGGGCAGGGGTGGGACCATCGTAACGGAGCTCACACAGCAGCAGGGAGGAGGAGAGTTGTGCACCATAAGTGCGCATGTCGGTTTGGCCGGCCGTCGTAGGACGACCAAACTGATATGTGCAGTTACATTTTTCCAACCAAGCCATATTGCAGAGCCGGGTGGAGAAATGGCACAGGCTCCCTATGCCTGATCGAGCGTCAAGTCAACCCATTCAGGCCAATCAAGACGCTGCTCTCATGCTGATATTACCAGCATGAGAGCAGCACCGTGATTGTCACGTGGTAGCCTGTGCAGTGTGCCCAGGGTCGGGAGAGGTGGCGGCAGCAGCAGCAGGTAAGTGTTTTAGTTTTATTATTTCCCCTTCCTCCCCTGCTGCCCTCCCCTGGTATTCACGTTGCCCCACCACTTTGCTGTCAAAGCAACTGCCACTGTATCTGGGGAAACATAAGCAAACAGTTTTACAATCCTGATACCTATCACTATAAATCCTCAAAAAACGACTGATCCTCCAATCATCGAAAAACACCAGCAAGACAATTTCAACATTGTGAAACTATTTACAATTGGATACTTTCAACTATACCTTTTCCTTTGAAGTAAAATATATGGGCTTCATTCTTGACCACCCACAGCTCACCATGTGTGTCTGAACAGTCTTGATAATAAGCAAGAGATTTCCACCCTAACCCTTTTGCCCTTATTCTTTTTACAAACACAGCTGTTGGATTACCTATTGGGTAATAGAGGCTGCAACAGAAATGTTTCTGTAAAAGCCAGCTAAACAGAGCTTTGAAGATTTACAAAATCGCAGCTGGATCCAAGGGTCCGGATTAGACAACAGGGGCAATC
Source organism: Calotriton arnoldi (assembly GCA_963921515.1). Classification (NCBI taxonomy): domain Eukaryota; kingdom Metazoa; phylum Chordata; class Amphibia; order Caudata; family Salamandridae; genus Calotriton; species Calotriton arnoldi. Next base: position 69,563 of record CAWUFW010011955.1, on the reverse strand, counting down.
ATAGTGATGTCATTTGAAATGTCATAAGTGATGTCATAAATTATATCATAGAACATGTCATGAGTGATTTAATATGTGAGGTCCCTAGCAGTGCATAGCGGGGCACAAGGTGTAGTTAGCTCTGTTAACTATAACTGGTGAATTTCTCTGATTTATTTTAGTTCAAAACATTAATGTTGTGACTGACATATTCACCTAACTATAACATTACTTTATTCTTTCTTTTTTCCAGTGAAATTTTAAGGTTTTTTTAAAAGCAAAAACTGATTTTTTATTGCACCTCACTATAACATTATTGTAATCTTTGCTTTTTTGATTAAATTTCAGTTTTTTTTAACGTAAAGTAATATTTTATTACCATACATAAAGTCAACCCCCTGCCATGCACGGCCTCTGACCGTGCACAGCAGGAGATTGCCCGCAGGCCCTGGCCTGCGGCCAATCACTCAGCAGTCAGCCAACCCAATACCGCACACAGCCTTTGGTACTGCGTGGTATGAAGTTAGCCTCAGGGCCTGCATCCAGCTCCCCACAGGCAGTCAATCCCCGTGCACAGCGGGGGGTTTGTCATGGCACTTTGCCTGCGGCCAGGCCCTGTGTCCAAACACCCAGCAGGCTGTCAACCCCACACCACACACAGCCGTTGGCATGCATGATTAGGGATGGCTTTTGGGCCCTGGGGATCCCATCCCCCAAGGTCAAAACATATAATAAGGAGAGGGGCCATGCAATCTCCCTCCTGGAGACTTAATTGGCTCCCGAGACCCCTCCCCCAGGACCAAGTACAATAAAAAGGGGAGAGGGCAGTGTAACCCCCCTCCCCAAGCCTTAAAAGACCCCTGGGACCCCACTCCGCAGAGGCAAATACAATTAAAGAAGGAAAGGAGGTGTGCAACACGTGTCCCCAAGCTTTCTTGGGCCCCAGAGACCCCAACCCCCAAGGCCAAAAACTAAGGGAAGGGGAGCATGTAGTCCTCCTCCCTGAGCCTCAATAGGCCCTGTGGACCCAATCTCTCGGGGCCAAATAGAGTAAAAACAGGGAGGGGGCATGTGGTTCCCCTCCCCAAGCCATCATAGCCCCCAGGAACTCCGTACACTTGTGCCAAATACAACAAAAAAGGGTGGGGTAGCAGCACAACCTCCCTCCTCAAGACTTATCAGGTCCCTATTGGACCACATCACCTGGGGCCAAAGCCAATTAAAAAGGAGAGGGGCATGCAGCCCCCCTCTCCAGGCGTTATTAGGTCCCAGGGAACACATCCTCTTAGGGCAAAATATAAATAACAGGGAACGAGGACCTCATCCCTAGAGCCAAAGCCAATTAAAAGGAGGAGGGGGCATGCAGACTCATGAGCATTTATATTCCCTTGGGGCCCCATCTCCTGTGGTCGTACCTTTTTTAAAAGGGGAAGGAGGCCCTTTGGCTCCCCTCCCTAAGAACATTTGTCCCTGAGGACCCCATCCCCAAGGCCTAATGCATTTTCTAAGGGTAGGGGGCATTCAGTGCCCCTCCCCATGCCTAGTTCAACCCAAGGGACCCCATGCCCCTGGTTCTCCATTATTTATAGTTGGGTGCCCACTTAGGACACCCACCAAGCACAATGTTGGGTGATGCGGTGGGTGCCCCAGGGCCCCTGCAGCCCCAGCTTGCTTCCTGCATAGTGCTATTTATGCTGCTCCCTCCAGGTGGAAGCAATATGTGTTCCATTTCCCTGCCCGCATCAGCATGGGCAGGGAAACAGAACACAAGTCTGCTCCCAGCCAGTAGTAGAATTTTTAAGCTCTCGCTGGCTGGGAGCAGAGTTAGTGTCTGCTCCCATTTGTGGAGAGATTTGAAAATGCTCCAACCAGATGGGAGCAAACACGTTTCCCTGCCCATGATAGTGCGGACAGGGAAACTACCATGTCCTGGTGGTGAGGTCCCCAGGACACAGAAAGTGTGCCAGCACAAGGGATGGAGTCCCCGGGGCCATTAAAGGGGCTGAAGACTCCCCTCCATTTTAATTAAACTGACGGCCCAGGGGGATGGGATTACCAGGGCCTTTTTGAGGCTCAGAGAGAAGGGTTGTTTGTCCCTCTCCCCTTAACAAATGGATTGGGTCCCTGAGGATGTGGTCTCCAGGTCCAAAAGCTTCTCAGTGAGGGGGGGCGCATGCCCTCTCCACATAATCAATGGATTGGGCCCCAGGGGATGGGGTCGCCAGGGACAAAAATGGTTTGGGGAGGGGTGCCACCTCCCTCCCCTTTATAAATAGATTGGGCCCTGGGGGATGGTGTCCCCAGGGCCGAAAACAACTTGGGGTGGAGGACCACATCCCCCCCTCCTCTTAAATATACCCAGCCTCGGTGGGCTCGAGAGTGGGCCCTACTGACGACAACCATCCCTATATATCTATTATAAAATTGCAGCCACCGTTTTGTTTTTTCTTTTTTTTCCACGATCCAGTGGGATCGCAACAAAATGTGCCCATCCTTAATCTGCCCCCTTATATCATTTTTTTTTTTTTTTAACTTCAGGAGTGGTGACTAAGCCCCTTAGTCCTGTAATGGCGGGCAGGAACATTTTTCTGATGTTACTGGCAGCCAATCAGAGTGCTCACTTCCACAGGAGTCTGACTCCCACGAAGTGAGATGCCCCAAGGGAAAATAAGTTCCCTGGGCCAATCAAATTGTCCTATTTTTAAATTGGCGTTTCTACGAGACTCTCGTGGATCCAACTGTCCAGATATACAAATATTTTTTAAACTCAATTTATCAAAAACTACTGGAGGGATTTACACCAAATCACAAAAAGCACAGTCTGTGAACTCAGATCAAGTTTCCTGTCAAATTTGGTGTAATTCCATTCAGACGTTTTTGCGGCTGCGCTTCTTAAAGAAGTCTATAAAAAATGCAAGGGGATTTTGCATTTTTAAACCCCTCTTTTTCTCAGATACCGGTTTACACATCACCCTGAAACTTTCCATGCACAACCTAGGCAAGTAAGAAGACTTTTTCAGAAACTTTCATGGAGATTTGTCAAATGATTCTAATGTTATCAGCAACACAATAAACGCATTTCCTATGGGAACGTTGACCTAACTAGAACTATCCAGTGGCGACAAAGCTGAAAGAGAGATTATTGGTTAAATTTGCTTACAGCATCAAAAAGTATTTTTAGAAAACTTCGGAGATTTACTAATAAAAACAGTTAAAGTGTAAGTATGGTTACAAAACAAAACCCCCATACCACTGAAATTTGTCAGTTACGGCTTACTAAACTAACCATAAATTGTGCCCCCTTCATGCACTGCTCATGGCTTCACATATTACATTGCTCATGGTATATTAAATGACACTACTAATGGTATCATTGATGATGCTTCAAATGGGATGATACATTTTTCCAACTACAGTTCATTATGCAAAGGAATATTTGTGAAATAGGGGCAACGCTGTGTGAGTTTGTGGACCATATTAACCCCTTCCATGCTGCGGACGGCCCCCGGCCGTCCGACGTCACGGTGGGCGTGTGCGGAGGATGGCCGGGGGCCGTCCAAATCCCGCCCACTGATTAATTCGCCCACACAGCGGGAAAATTCCGGCCACGTTGAAGCGGTTAAATAATAAAAGACTCTCTCAAATGGTTGATAAATAGACCCATGGCTTCAATAACTTTTTTAAATGTCACCAAGGCATAGTAAAGATGCACTGTGATCAACTTTTGTTTTGGACTGAAGAGAGTATAAGGCAACACGCCTTGACAATGAAGATGATAGAGGCAATAACAAAGAAGTGCCAAGGTCAGTCTACAAGGCCAAGGCATGCACAGGATTCAACTACAACACCAAAACATGTGACACCCATACCATACAGAAACTCTGATATAAGTCCTCCTGGTTTTCTCTCAACCCACCTCTTCCACCTCAACCACCACAGCCACCACTACTATAACCAAAAGTACAACTAGTATTGCTTAGCCATAAATTTGGAGAACCCCACACACACTGGGAACATTAAAACATTACCAAATTCACTACACTCCTCTTCTAATACCTCGTTCACTCAAATGCACATTTATTCATACTTTTGTATGCACCATTCACATATCCAGAATTATAATACTTTAAAAAGTGAGCACCTTTGAAAGTCAAACTTACAATATCTATATATAAAGCTATATATATGTGTATATATATATATATATATATATATATATATATATATATATATATATATTGTCCCAGTTTGGTTCCTCCTTTCGCCAGACTCGATAACGCTCAGTATGGGTGCGAGCTCCCGCGGCTGAACCACGCCGCTTAACACATCTTCCAAATCCTCTTACCAGAGGAAAAACGGTCCGCACTTTTGCAGGTTTTGCGATTTTTTTTTTTTTTTTTTTTTTTTTTTTTTTTTTTCTATCTCCTTCATTTGATGTTCATATGTATAAACAAGAATACAGGTGAAACAAGATCTTGTTTCACCTGTATTCTTGTTTATACATATGAACATCAAATGAAGGAGATAGAAAAAAAAAAAAAAATCGCAAAACCTGCAAAAGTGCGGACCGTTTTTCCTCTGGAAAGAGGATTTGGAAGATATATATATATATATATATATATATATATGTATATGCGTATATATATATATATATATATATATGTCATGTTAATTTTAGTGTGTGTTTATGTTAATGCTGGCAATATCTATGTACCTATACATGTAACAATAAAGTCAGACATTTGAATTACATCCATACCACTTACTTCCTAAGATCAACAACACATGAAATAATGTTCTTTGAAATTGTATGTATTAAATTAAAATACATTTTTATGAATGTTAGATAAGTTTATGTTAGACACTCCTTGGGATTGGGCAAAATGAAAATATATAGTGACATCATCACATGGTAAAGGTAAACTTGAAAGGGGATTGGCAAATCATAAAAACACACTGAGAACAACATGGACAAAGTCTATTTAAAACAGGGTATAAAACTTAAAACATTAGAAAAACAAAAATTCAACCTAATAGGTTTCAACACATAGCTAGAAAGTCCTAAAAGAATGTTAAATGTTTAAATGAAAGCCAATAGTACAAATATTAATCAGAGCCACTCCCCTCAACCCAGTTGTAGAATCAAAATAAAGTTTCTTGGTTGGGGAAAAAAGTTCCTGGCTATCATCTGGTTCACTCCTAAAAATGTCAACATTGATATTGTCATTTAAAATAGACATGTGGCAGGACAGGCCAGCAGCTGAGAAATTCACTACACAGACATATGGGGAAAACAGTTTAGAGAGATGAACTGGAAGAGATGAGCAGCAGGTGGGGAGGGTTATGGAGGTAGATTAAATGTAATGCCCATAATCAAGGAGGTCAGGAGGGAATATAATTCCTTAAGATGGTTAGATAGCGACTCTCAGAAGACCTTAACTTTCCCAGCCAAATGAAACTGTAAACCTTTTGAAGTTAAGTGAGTCAGTCTCTAGACAGGTGCCTACTGCCTTCTGATGCTTGGTTCCTCCTCCTCACTGGTGGTAGAGAGTTTTGTGCCTATCTAGCAGTCAAGGATCTTGTCGAAACTTTGCCCCGCTCCTGCTCTGGTGTTGGTTGGCCAGTTAAGTTTGCTATAAAGGAGTGAAGACCAAATTAGGAAATGATAAGTGCTTATATCCATTATTTCATATATCTACAAACACTATTAAAAAAATTACATCACTAAATAAGAGAAATATTAATATTGAGAATCTTTGGACTGCGTTTTGCCATGCTAATGTGTAAGTTAACTTTACATTTGTCTCAGGAATTAAGTTATGTCCATTCATTTAAAAAAAAATTCAACCATGACTCCAAAAAATGTAAGCCATGCCTTCAAAGCAGGATATATTTTGTGGAATTGAGAAACGTTAGCAGGATTGTGTCATGGCAGACAATGCCAGACCGTCCTACTCAGGCAATAGTCCTCCCGAAATGCAGAACACAATGTACATGGATTAGTGGTAGAATTTGATCTTGAGTTTTATTTTTATATATAAATGACAATATGCTCTTAAAAATCTTGGAAGCTAAAAAAAACTTTCAAAGCTTTTTGGAGTTTGAAAAACCCATTGCTTGTGGGATAGTGAGTAGAAGTTATTTAATGGCAGTCTTCTATACACTTATGTTGGCAAAAAAGAAATGCAAAATGTGTCAATGTTCAATTGTGGTAAATGATGGGATACACAACCAATATATTAAGGTCATAATACAATTCAACAGAACCAACATAATATTATATTTTATCGTTTTAAAAAAAGAAGCATGAAATATTAAATCAAAAACATATCCATCCATTTAAGAGGACAACATATGGTACAGCCAACAAGGGCATAATATAAATGCATTAAACAAGAGATATAACTGGCAACACATTTAAAACATATAAATTAACTGATACATATTTCACTTCCATGTTTTCTGCTGCTCAAATACTTCCAGCTGAGCTGAGAGGATTGGTCAGACAGCTTGAAGGAACTTCCTGTGCGGTGGTGTCAGTCAAGGGTGGGAGAACAAGCAAAGCACATCATGGGCCTTAAGGAATGCCCAAAACTGAAGTTCCTCGCTAAACCACTCCATACCTCTTTGGATGTGGACACCCACTGCATTGCAGCATGTGCCAATCTCCCAGCAAATCTGGGCCCATATTGGAGTAGTCAGAGATCACAGGCCATAGAACTGAGGTCTCAGCCATGCACAAAAAGGTCTCAGCCCCCAGTGTTGAGATCTCCCTGCCTCATACACATTGGTGTTATTAGACATAGAGGAAGAGATTATTTGCGAAGGGAGTGGCTTTTCTTTAGGTGGAACAAAATTGAAAAGCTAAAACAATTATCTAGACATACTTATGTAAATATGTGAATGTTTTTAATTTTGAAAAAAAGCAATTGAGTGTGAAAATGAAGTCAAAGTGCATACATTAGCATGTTTGATTGAGATATTGTAATTGTGAAACAGAATTTTCTTAGGATGGTATAGGTGGATGATGTAATAGTCAACCAATTGTTAGTTACATAATGCTGTTCAACCACTATATGCAGCAACAAAACTAGTAGTTCATGTGGACATTGAGGCAACTAGTCAATTAAGCACCTGCAGACCCTAGCAGCCTTTGACACAGTATCCCATCACACCCTGATCAGAAGTCCACATCACTTTGGTATCCAAGGAAACGCCCTCAAGGATTGCCTCCTTCCTCACTGGAAAAATGCAGAAAGGCCGCATACCTCCATTCACCTCCGAACCCAAGGACATCATCTGCCATGTCCCTCAAGGATCCTCCCTCAGCCCTACCCTCTTCAACACTTATATGAAACCCTTGGCCAACATCGTTAGGTCCCACAGACTAAACATCATACCCAGCTTATCCTTTCGCTCTCAGAAGATCCCACCAAGAGAAGAACCAACTCCCAGAGGTGCATTACGTGCGTTGCCAACTGGATGAAGGACAAATACCTGAAGATCAGTATAAACAAAATGGAAGTGCTAATCTTCAGCAATAACACCTCCCATTGGAACAACTCCTGGTGGCCCTCGGAACTAGGACCATCACCCAATTCGAATGACCACGCTGGAAACCTCGGCATAATCCTGGACAGCAAACTGACCATGAAGTCCTAGATCAATGCAGTCACCTCTGCCTGCTTTTGCACACTTCACATGTTATGTAAAGTCTTCAAGTGGCTCCCCCTGAACACAAGGCGTACCCTCACTCAGGCCCTATTTACCAGCCGATTAGACTATGGCAATGCACTCTTCACTGGGATCACCACACACCTTCTCCAGAGACTCCAGACCATTCAGAACTCCACTTCCAGACTCATCCTCAACCTCCCCAGGTGGACCCACATCACCCCCACCTCAGAAAACTCCGCTGGCTCCCCGCACAGAAGAGATGCCAATTCAAGCTGAGGATCCACACCTACAACCAAAGACAAGTCTACATCAACCATTACCTGAATTTCCACCACCCTACCAGACAACTACACTCTGCCTCCCTCTCACTCACACCCAACGTCCGCATCCACTGAAGCAACAGAGGAGGACGCTCCTTCTCCTACCTCCCTGTGAAAACCTGGAATGACCTCCCTTGGTAGCTACAGACCTCCACGTCTGTACTGAAATTTAGGAGAGCAATCAAGACCTGGCTGTTCGACTGAGTCACCTGAACCATCATGATCCTTAAGAGCCTGAATACCCTCTCGGGTGATTAGCAGTGCTACATAAATCCACTTTAATTGATTGATTGGCCCCAAGTATGTTCCCCACACCAGAAAACTGGTTGGGGTTCATAGTTTAGGAGTGATGTCTAAATGCAAGTCCTGTCACATGGTGACGGTGTAGAACAAGCAAAAGGCTATTAATGTTTGGAACGCAAGTTCATGGGAGTACAGCGTCACCCCTGGTATGGTAAAGAAATCTGCAATGTGGTGTAAGAGTACCAATACTACATTCAATGATGGACCATATGTACATGTGTGTACATGTGTGTCCTATTGTACCGTTGTTGAGGCTGTTTAGTTGGATGTAAGAAGGATGTGAGGGGAGGTGGAGAGCGAATATTGTCAGCATCACCTGCAACAAAGCCTTGTGATATTTCTTAAGACATGGCTCTATTCTAAATATACTGCAACATATACATAGGCATGCAGTCACTGTTAGGTTAATGTGTTTCTTTTGAGCTGTACTGAGTCCTGATTGAGTATGGTTAAGAAGCAATCTTCCAGATGCATATGCAGCGCAAGTGGGAGATGTGACTGTTTACCTAAAAGGGACATGTCACTGAAATACTCAGCAAACACCAATGCACATGAGGTAACTGACAGAAGATATAGCTGACGTGTGCTGTCCCAAATTGCAGTGCACACATCTGTGCCGCACTTTCTGGCATTGCAGACAGCTTGCAACATTGATGGAGTGCAAGCAGTGTCTGTTGTGGAAAAGGGTTCCCAGTGGTTAGATAACTGAAGTGCCACATAGATAAAATCTATGCATCTACTACACAAGGTAAATGGGCAAAGGCATAGTATTCCATTGATACCCTTTGTCTTTTCTCCAGTGGCTGTTGCATTTCAATAAGCAGATGTACTCTACTGATCAAAGGCCATAAGTAGTGGTCATTGGAAATCAAACATGGAAGGCTGTGCTCTGGGCCTAGCTAAATGCCAGGCCCTGCAGGCGATTCCCACGGTACATAGACTTCAGCCCCACAGAGGCCTACCAACTCCTGCTACGCATGGCCTCTGGCCCTACACGCTTTAGGAAAGTAGTATCTGCTTCTTATGGTTACCCCCACTTTTTGCTGATGTCTCACTGTTTTTGGACTAGTCTGACTGGGATCCTGCTATCCAGGACCCCAGTCTATCTGCTTTCTCCCTTAAATTGCTATGTATGTACTTTAGGTACACTCCAGATTGGATACTGGGGTACCCTTATTAGTCCCTAGTATATGGTACACCATGTACCCAGGGCATAGGTACCCCAGAGGCCTCCCATGGGCTGAAGCATGTATTATGCCACCCATGAGAGACCATACAAAATGACACAACAGGCCTGCTACAGCAGCCTGTGTAAGCTGGTGCTTGCACCACTTACTTAGATATAGGTTCACTATATCTATCTAAATCACTACACTTAAAAACCTATCAGTCACCCTATGGCAGGCCTTATCAATCCTGAAGGCAGGGTGCTGGGTGCTGGGTTTTACATGAGAGGGTGCCCCTGCATGAGCAGAGCCCCTCTGTAGCCTTCGGAGACCATTCTCCGGGGTTGTCGGTGATGCAGCCAGACATATAGGTTAAGTTGCATTATAACCTTGCGGTAAATACTAACTTTAAAACGGCTGCTTAGAAAAATTTCGTGTTTGGTGTCAAACACCTTGGAATCATACCTCCACACCAGTAACTGGTGTGAAAGGTAGGATTCCACCCTTCTGAAACCACTACTGTGCAGGCCTGGGCGTAGTTCGCGGAGTTTTGCTACGCGAAGCATCGCAAAGTTACAAAAAACTCAGCGAAGTTCCGCGAGTGGCGGAGTGCAGTGCGAACTGCAGTTTGTGCTGGTATTCCTGCTGCTCGGGTAGAAATTCTACCCGAGCGGCAGCTCGCGCTCGCAAATTTACCGTTCGCGCTCGCGAACTTACTGTTCGCGATGGCGAGCGGGGATAAAACTCTGCTGCACATCGCGAAGCGGAGTTTTCGGCACTCCGCGAGCTCCGCGGAGTGCGGAGTGCAGAAAACTTCGCAAACTCCGCGAACGGAGCGAAGTTCACCGCCCAGGCCTACTACTGTGGGTCACCGGTCTACCCGGTACCAGCTTTCTCGACCCAGGCAGCACAAAATGGACGCTGCCAGCCACAGACACGATTCTGCTCTCCTGCTGCTGAGCCAAGCTTGAGCAGAGGAAGGCATGACAATAGGCATCCTGTCACAGGGAGGTGTGCCACCTCCCAGACAGGGTTTAGTGTATTGGGGCTGGGTGGGTGCACTCTGAGAGTGCCAGAAAGTCTGCACTGGGGGCACATTTGGTGTCCCTGTGTATAGTCCAGCTCAAACCTGTTCTGGGAGCCATTGGCTCCTGCTCTGGTGCGAAACTGGACAAAGGACATAGGTGTAACCACCCCTCTGTCCTGCCTCTCCCCTAGGAGGGTCCCCCGAATCTGTCCAACCCTTTCCCGTGGGTATAAAGTGGGTTACCTGGCTACAGGACTTTAGATTTTACCTGGACAAGATTCTACTAAGAAGAAACCAAGTACTTCGACTGTCTGCAGGATGCTGGACGACTGAAGAATCTCCCTTGGAGTAAAGGAGTTACTCCCCTGCACTAGCAGGCACTTAAGCGCATCTGACCAGCTTGCATATCCCAAGCTCCTGAGGACTCGGAAGATTTCCGCAACACAGGAGGTGTGTTTCCGAAGGTCCCTGAGGTCGATCTGCCATCTCAGTGATTCTGAGACCAGTATCCCTGGTGGGGACCGCGTGACCCGAAACCCTGTGCACTGTGTACATTTGCAAGTGCATATGCTTGTTGGCGACCCCTGAGCTTGTGCATTGGACTCTGAGTAGTCCTGACCCCGAGCAGTAATTGCACCAAAGAGATCCAGCCTCCTCACACTGAGTGCTCCGTGGGCTGGTGCTTTGCAGACTTGCTTGAGGTCTCCTCGCGATCCCTGGTCCGTTGGCCTGTGGGTCCTGGTGAGGGTCACCTTGTTTGTTCTTGGGCTTCCCTGGTTGCTCCAGATGTGTCCTGACTCCCCATTGCTTGGAGAGTCCCCTGGACCTTGCTGGTCCACACCGTAACCTGTTTGTCCTTCCTGCGTGGGTTGCATTTGCCAAGGCTTGTTGGTGCTCCAGCCGGACATCGACCCCTCAGCACTCGACATCCTTTGTGGGACAGCTCACCTCCGGATCCTGGTCATCCTAGACATCTCCTGGTCCCCGTGGCTGCAGAGTCAAGCATCCCTTCTTCGCACCTGAAGCAACCAACATCGGTGGGCATTCGACTACCGAGCCCCTGGTCACCTGAAGTGACCCAGACTCTGCTTTCAGGTTCCTATCACTTAGAATCCAGGCTTGGATTCCACCGGACACTCTTCGCCTTCTCGGCAGCAGCACTTCTTCGCAACTCTCCATTGAAAATGACGAAGGTTTCCAACACCACTTGACCCCTATGCACCCGGCTCCTCTGGGATAGGTAACACGGGTACCTCAGTACTCACTGGTGGGTTGGCTCTAGAACCTCCTTTGTTCCAAAGGGTTTGCTTGAAGTCCTCCTAGAAGTGTCCTTAAATTATAACTTTCCAACCGCGACTTTCCCATAGAGTTTACAGAGCACGCGGTCGTGTTTCCTCACTGCACCCGCCCTCCGTGGGCTCCCTGTGTCACTGCTTTGGGTGGTTCCTTGGGGTCCCAGCGATTCTATGTGCTCTAGGCACTGTGTCTAGTCAAGTCGTGATTGTTATACCATTTTTTTAGTATATGGTTCAGTCTCCCCCTGGAGCCCGCTGTGTATTGTGCTACTTACGAATGTTCTATTGATTCAGTATTGTGTGCTTTGAGTTCTAATCTCGTGTAGAGACTAGTAGAGAGTGTTATATTAATAAATACCTATTTTTATATAACTACTGTGTGGTTCTCCTTTCATTTGGTCATTCAGGAGGTGATATTCTGGTAAAACAAGCTGCTTTACATTCCTTCAAGACTAAGGGGCCGATTCCGATCTCGGCCGGTAGGGCTCCGAATCGGATTCGGCTTTACCGGATCCGATTCGGAGCCCTGTTTCCCGACCGAATCGTACGTGCGTCCGGGCGAGCGAGTACGATGCGTGCGCTCGCGAAATCTCCGACCGACTCGTTCGCAGGACCCGACCGCTTTGACCGACTCGCACGGGGACGACTCGCACCGCGCAATGGAGACGTTCCCCGGCCGGGTAAGTACGATGCGCATCGCGGCCGCTCCGACCGACTCGCGCAGTCCGGCTCCAAGGAGCTGTCGGAGCCGCACTTTGGGGGTCCGTGTCGGACCCCCTGGAAGCGTAGGCACGCGAGTCGCACACAGGGGGACACATGGGTCCCCCTACACGTGCATGTACGGCGCGACCCGCATCGACGCGAACACGCTGTAGGGGGCGCCCTTGTTCGCGTCGTGCCCATTGAGTCAATGGGAGCCCGTGTACGCGTCGTACGACTGGCTCCCATTGACTTCAATGGGAGTCCGACCGACCGAGTCCGATGGCATACGTGCGCATCGTACTCATTCGGTCGGACTGCCAGAGTCCGATTCGGTCGGAAATCTCTCCGGGTCCGGCTCGGCCGAGAGATTTCCGGCCCGAATCGGAATCGGCCCCTATGTCTGAAGGCTGCTCTCCACAGCTACCACTAGGATAGCTTTCTAAAGGTTATCTTTGACCTCATACATCATAAGGGTCATGTGGACTGGTACAGGGTGCCCACTTTAATTAGTGGACAGCATATACCTGGTCCCCTTCTCACACACGCACTCCACAGGAGGATCTAACCAAGCCTCGCTGCAAATAGGCCCTTTACATTTGCCAATCCCTTTACCTCTGCCCCAATTGTCAGATCTTGTTAAAACCTGAAATCCCTGCACTGAGCTTAATTTGTTCTCATCCTGCCAAATACCATCAAGATAGATAAACCAGCATGGTAGTCATTAGTAAATTAACACATTTTGCCCTTTATCCACAAAACTGTGCCACTGTTGATTGACGTTTCTGAAGGTCAATATATTAAAAGTAAACTAAAACGGGTTTCCCAAATTTCGTACTGAGAGATACTGAAAAGATGTCTAACTGAATTATTTTCCATAATTAACAGTGCTGAATTAATTTGCAGGATATTAAGCTTCCCTAAACAAAAACACACCATTTTGTCTTTCTTTCAGTGCTGGTGAAAAAAATGGCTTCACACTGCCAGGTCCTACTCTTAATACATTAATAATAACTTCTGATAAGCTGACCCTTGCAGGGTCTTCCTTCCTGCAAGCACCTAGAAATGAATCCTCTCAAGTATGTGAAAATAAATATTGTAAATGCAGAACTGTGTCAGCAAAAAGTTACACTGACCCACAACCCACGATGCACTTTATTTTCTTTCTTTATGAATATCTTGTTAAACCAAATCTACAGTGTCAATGTACTGCAGAAGAAAAACACAATTTAGATTGGTGTGTAAGTGGCTGCATGGGTTGGTGAGTAGCTACATCAGTGAATTTCTAAGGTTTTGTAAATGCTAATACCAAAGTATAACGTCCCTGAAACCTATTTTTTTTCCAATAAATTTCAAAATTTTTGTACATCATTTTATTTATGAAAAGATTATAGTAACTATTTCTTTGTTTTTTTTCCAATGGTTTTTAAGTATTTTTATTATGTTTATAAATAATTATAATCTGTTTTAAAAAATATATATAACATAGCTGATAAAGATTTATAGTGTTATGTATTTGAATTAACACTGTTTTATTGTTTGTAATTTTGTACAGTGTGATATTGCATATTAGAATTCTCAATTGAAAACAAATTTTTTTAAAAAAATGTATAGCATATTTTTTAAAGAATTTTCTGCTAAATTACATTTTGTATGATTTTTTTTAATACTATGAAAGTTATATTGTTGTTTTCTCATGAAAACTATCTTTTTTATATATATATATACATATATATTACCTACTGGCGGTCGCCAGTAGGTAGTTATAGTTACAACCTAGTTTCCATAGGAAAAGCGTTTTTTGATTTGCTAATAACTTTGGCATCGTTTGACGAATCTTTATGAAATTTTCCAAAAAGTTGCACTTTTTAGGTCAGCCCCTATCTTGAAAGTTTGGGGGTGATTTGTCAAGCGGGGGCTGTGAAAAAAGGGGGGTCCCAAAACGCGCTTTCTCCATGTTAATTTCCATAGGAAATTTTGCGACGAGCTACAGTCCGAACTGCTGAACAGAATTACCTAAAATTTGGCAGAAAGGTAGAGCTTGGTTCAGAAAACGACCTTTTTTAAATGGTGTAAATTCGTTCAGTAGTTTTTGAGAAATTCAAAGATTAAGAGTCAAAAAATCAATTTCCCATAGGAAACTTTGTGCAAGGCTAGAGCCAAAACTACTGAACGGAATTACCCCAAATTTGGCAAAAAGGTAGTGCTTGGATCAGAAAGCGACCTTTTTTTTAAATTGTGTAAATCCGTTCAGTAGTTGCTGAGAAATTAGAAAAATAAAAGTTTCACAATCTGGGCGGAGCCTAAGTCCCGTGCACGAGCTTCACTGGGATTGGCTGCGAACACTCCAAACCAGGAAATGTTGGCAGCCATCTTGTGGCTCGGTAGAAGCGAGTCACTAGAAAACAGAGAAACAAAGGTATAAAACAAGAGAAGGGGGCAGGGTAGAAACACCGTGACCCCCTAGGCCTGCTCAGGGGGTCCCAGAAAGACCACATGGCCAAAAAAAGCATTTAAAAAAAATATATATATATATCGGCGTAATTCGCGCTGGGGTCGCGGGGTCCCACGTTTAATTTTAATGAGACCCCGGGGTGGGCTAGGTCCCGGGGGCATTTCTTAAAAAATAATAGCGGGGACTCGGTGGGGCTGCGGGGGCCTGCTGGGGTCCCCGCAGACCCGGGGCTTCACTCATGTTGGGAGGGGGGTTGCGCTGCCCCCCTCCTGGAGACCTCCATGTGCTTATAACTTTGGCGTTTGACGAATCTTTACTAAATATTCCAGAAAGTTTCTCTTTTTTGATCAGCTCGTATCTTGAAAGTTTAGGGGTATATTGAGCTGCGAAGACATATTACAGGGTGATTGGTGAAGGGGGGCTGAGAAAAAAGGGGGGTCCGAAAAAGTGTTTTCGCAATGCATTTTCCTTAGGAAACTTTAGACAAGGCTGCAGGTCAAACTGCTGAACGGAATTACGCCAAATTTGGCAGGGAGAAAGGTCTTGGTGCAGAAAGCGCGGTTTTGTGAAAATGGTGTAAATCCGTTCAGTAGTTTTTGAGATATTAAAGGAAAAAAAGATATATATATCTGGACTGTGCCTAACTCCCGAGCACGAGCTTGCCTCTGATTGGCTGCTAACAATTCAAACCAGGAAGTGTTAGCAGCCATCTTGTGCCTCGCATCGAGTGAAAATATAAAAGAAAGGTCCCGGGGGCAATTTAATATACCGGAGCTCTGTCTGTGCGAGATACCGCTTTCCCGCTGCATCTCCCTACATCAGCAGGTAACGCACCCTTTTCCACCATCAACAGCATACCTCCAACAACATACTTGGGCCCGCAAGTCTGCCTCTGCGAACCGCTTGTCGGCTCACAGCTCTTCGGGTGCGAGTTCTCGGGCCCGCAGTTGTATCTGTGAAGCCAATACTGGAAATATACTGGAGGTGTCTCTCTGCGAGATACGCTCTTCACGCTCCCTCTCCCCACATCAGTGTTCCGCAGCTATCCCTTTGGAAGCCGATGGCCCACACCTTTCCCTAAACTAGTCGGCCCGCAGGTGTTCCTCTGCGAGCTGGCCCGCAGCTCTTCCTCTGCGAACTGACAGGCTGCGGATCTCCCTCTATGAGCCTGCTAGTCGGCTCGCCGTTCTTCATCTACGAGTCAGACCGCCGGCTCTTAAGTCTCTGAGAACAGATGTAATGGAGGCAACGATCATGCAGGTCGGACACCCAATACTGCTCCGACATCCCCCAGTAGGAGCTCCTTGTCCGCCATCTCCCCTCACCCCCACCCCCCACAAACAAATGTGACAGTCACGTTAGGTTGGACAAATAAGAATCTTAGTCATATATGGATTTACATATAAAACATTTTATTAAAACAAAACAACAACAAATAAAACTATGTACAGCCATGTCGTGTCATCGCTGGACCATTTGTGAATCACAGCCTGTAAGACAAAAAGAAAGATAAAATGGTGCGTCATGCGTCCAGCAAAGGAGAAAGAGAGAAAGAGTGAGGGAGAAAGAGAGAAACAAAGAAAGAGTGAGAGAGAGAGGAAGACAAAGAAATAGAGAAAGAGTGAGAGAGAGAAAGAGAGAAAGAGTGTGAGAGAGGAAGAGAGAGAGAGAAAGAGTGAGAGAGAGGAAGAGAGAGAGAGAGGAAGAGAGAGGAAGAGTGAGAGAGGAGAGAAAGAGTGAGAGAGAGGAAGACAGACAGAGACAGAGAAAGAGAAAGAGTGAGAGAGAAAGAGTAAGATACAAGGAAAAGAGACAGAGAGAAACAGTGTGAGAGAGAGGTAGAGAGAAAGAGAGAGAGAAAGGAAGAGAGAGAAAGAAAGAATGAGAGAGAGGAACAGACAGAGAAAGAGAGAAAGTGTGAGAGAGAGAAAGGAAGAGATGGAGAGGGAGTGTTGACACTGGAGAAAATCTTCGCAGCTTACCTTTGTGCCTCCGGTGTGTCTCCAACCACGTGCCGGGACATAGTGCACCCTTAAGTTTAGTGATCTGAAAGATAGTATAGAATTAGTAATTGCAGAGTACATACAACTGCACACGCCTAATTATCTATTTCGGCAATGCGCACTCAGACTGCTGCAGCCCATCCACTCCCACTGCTCGGAGGTGTCTGTGCGCTCTTGTGTGCCCAGGCTGCTGCACACTATCCACTCCCACCGCCCAGAGGTGACTTCCCGCTGCTGCGGAAAGAAGTATCTCTGCTCACCTTCCGCCACCGGCGTGTGTGTAAGAGGGTGCACCACGTCCTGAAGCAACTTTGTCAGGCGTTGTCAGGATGGCCACGCATCATCGCAGTTTGTACACGCGTTCAGCTGTGGTGGTGTAGGGGGGGGATGTCGATTCGTGAATCACAGCCTGTTAGATAAAAAGCAAGATAGGATTGTGCGTCATTCATCCATCAAAGGAGAGAGAAAGAGAGAGAGAGAGAGAAAGAAATAGTGAGAGGAAGACAGAGGGAAAAAGAAAGAAGGAGAGGAAGACAGAGAGAAAGAGAGAAACAGTGGGAGTGACAGGTAGAGAGAGAGAAAAAGAAAGAAAGAGTGAGAGGAAGACAGAGAAAAAGAGTGAGAGAGACGAAGAGAGAGAGAGAAACAGTGAGAGAGAGAAAGAGAGAGAAAGAGTGAGAGAGGGGAAGAGAGAGAGAAAGAGTGAGAGAGAGGAAGAGAGAGAGAGAAAGAGTGAGAGAAAGGAAGAGAGAGAAAGAGTGAGAGTGAGGAAGAGAGAAAGTGTGAGAGAGAGGAAGACAGAGAAAGAGAGAAAGAGTGAGATACAAGGAAGAGAGAAAGAGAGAAACAGTGTGAGAGAGAGGGAGAAAGAGTGAGAGAGGAAGAGAGAAAGAATGAGAGAGAGAGGAAGAGACAGAGAAAGAGAGAAAGAGTGTGAGAGAGAGAAAGGAAGAGATAGAGAGAGAGAGATAAAGAGTGTGAGTGACAGAAAGGAAGAGATGGAGAGGGAGAGTGAGTGTTGACACTGTGGAGAAAATCCTCACAGCTCACCTTTCTGTCATAGGTGTGTCTCCAACCATGTGCCGGGATATAGGGCAGCCCTCAAGCTTAGTCATCTGAAACATAAAAATGGAATCAGTAATGGATGAGTACATACAACTGCGTATGCCTAAATCACTGTCCCGCCTTTGTGTATCCAGGCTAGTGTACCCCATCCACTTCCACTGCCCAGAGGTGTCTACCCGCTGCTGTACACCCAGGCTGCTGCACTCCATCCACTCCCACTGCCCAGAGGTGTATGACACCCGCTGCGCACCCAGGCTGCTGCACCCCATCCACTCCCACTGCCCGGAGGTGACAGCCCGCTGCTGCGCAAACAAGCCTCTCTGCTCACCTTATACCACCGGCGTGTGTCGAAGAGGGTCCACCACGTGTCGAAGAAACCTCCTCACCTGTTGTGTACACGCGGAGAGTGGAGCTCACAATTCAGGTTGAGTGTTAATTGCAGGATGGCCACGCTTCATTGCAGGCTGCAAGACAAAAAGCAAGATAAGATTGTGCATCATGCGTCCATCAAAGGAGAGAGAAAGAGAGATAGAGAGAGAAAGAAAGAGTGAGAGGAAGACAGAGAGAAAAAGAAAGTCAGAGGAATACAGAGAGAAAGAGAGAAACAGTGAGAGTGAGAGGAAGAGAGAGAGAAAAAGAAAGAGAGTGAGAGGAAGACAAAGAGAAAGAGAGAAAGAGTGAGAGAGATGAAGAGAGAGAGAAACAGAGAGAGAGAGGAAGAGAGAGAGAGAAAGAGTGTGAGAAAGAAGAGAGAGAGAAACAGAGAAACAGTGTGAGGAGAAGAAGAGAGAGAGAAAGAGTGTGAAGGAGAGAAAGGAAGAGATGAAGAGGGACAGTGAGTGCTGTGTCTCCAACCACGTGCCGGGACCTAGTGGAGCCCTCAAGCTCCCACATCTAAACATAGTACAGAATTAGTAATGGGAGAGTATATACGACTGCATACGCCTAAATCGCTGTGCCGCCTTTGTGTATCCACTCCTGCCGCCCAGACGTATTTGCCCACCGCTGCGCACCCAGGCCTCACTGCTCACCTTTTCGCGGACAGGGCACCCTCCGCATCATGCAGTCCCGCTCCGCAGGCCAACAGGTCTCACATTTGGTGCTGCGTCTTGATTTTGCCATGGCAGAGGACATACTAGTGCACCTATCATCATCGCAGGTTGCACACCCGCTCAGTCGTTGCGGTGCCACTAACTCAGTGAACAGTGAGGCCACGCACGTGGTGGTAGGCCTCCCTGTTCGGTGGCTCAGGCCTACATGAGGTGTCCGAACCACCGAGACGGGCCATCACAGTGCATGCGGTGGGAGCAACTCTAAAATGGTTTAGAGCACGTGTGCCCGGTCTTTTTTATTGGTAGGGTCACGTGTCCTGTGATGCCTGTGCTGGATGGGTGTGGTGTGGGTGTATACCAGCTGTGAGGGAGTGACTGTGGCGTACTGACAACTAGGGTGTGACCAGCAAATCACTGCAATGAAAATCTGGGCCATGTAGCATTGTTGTCTTTCTCTGTAAGCGTAAGCAGAGTGGGCTGGCCTGGCGTATGCCAGTCCTGCGTGAGGCTGTGAAGAATGACTCCGGAGCTATGGGCGTGGCTCCATCGTGAGCTGTATGAGGAATCAACTGATGCAGCACTGTTGCCAGATTGGGCTAGATCACGCACAATTGGGCTATATTTTTTCTGGTTGTGCGGTAAAATTTTGGTTTGTGCTAGTTGCCAGATTATAAATATATATACAGCGCTCCAGCAAACTAGTATGTTAAAACACTTTATTAGACAAATATTTACTTGGCAGCCTGCTGCAACATCAATTCCAATCCATTCACCGCCTGCTTGACGATGTCCCTGCCCCTCCTTCCTTAAAGTAGCAATATTGGGCTAGTTTGGGCTACTTTTTGGTTGTCTTTGGGCTAGAGAATGCTTAAAAAATCTTGCAACACTGCGCATGCGGGTGTTCTTGTTGTAGTGCTGCCGTCACCCGGGTCGCAAGTGTCAATGTGTCACTCTGTGAGCCAAGTCCCTGAACATGGCCAACATGGAAGGTACGGGGAATCACTGACCCTACATTCATCCATAGTTCCACACAAGAAAGATGGTGGAGATGACACATCTGTGTGGGTGTGAATGTTTATTGCACATTCAGTGGAGTATTGCAGCTGTAGCAATACTGGGCCATGCAAAATCCAAATTTCAGTTTTTGGGACATGGAGGGCAGCCAATTAGAGACAAGCTCGTTGTCGGAGTTAGGGTGCGCCAACATATGTACTTATACAATCACTCCGCCAATCCCCACGCACTTATAAATTCACTATACACTCTCCTTGCAGTACTCTAATCATCCAGTCTCTACGTACGTACTTGTACAATGACCGAGACAAAGTTACATAACCAAAGTTTTCTCCCACTGTCAAAGGTAAGTTGGTTGCATACGCTGTCCAGAGCACAATGTAATGTGGTAGGGCCCAGGGGCAGCATGTTGCATACATAATGAACACACGGACACAGATAGATAGTGGAACTGGGTACGAGCACGTGCACTCGACTCCTTTTTATTACCAGGGTCACATGTCCAGTGACGTCTGTGCTGGATGCGTGTGGGGTGAGTGTAAGCCAGCCCTCTGGGAATGGTTGGTGCTGGTAACAAGTACAACAGTAATCATCAGATCACACACAGAGATTCAATCATAAAGGGTCCATGACTTGTGCTACACTAAGTTAGGGGAACCAGATCTGAAATCATACACAAAAGAATCTGTCATAAAGGGTCCATCAGTTGTGGTGGACTGAGGTAGGAGCATCAGAAGCATTCCGCGGGTGCACAGCTAGCGATGATGCGTGGTCCGGGAGGGCCGCACTGGTAGCAATGTCTGTTGCCTACTGGACTGCGTCATCTGCAATCACAACTCCATCTGAATTGTGAGCCCTGCTGTCCGCAGTGTAGATCGAAGGCAGTAGTCAGCACAGACATCGAGGAAAGCTTTTTGTCACTTCCTCTTGAGAAAATTCAACGACATAGAGTACAATTCTCTGTCCAATTAATAAATCAAGGCTGAATTTGAATGGTGAGCTCTGCTGACCGCAGTGTAGATCGAAGGCAGTAGTCAGCACAGACATCGAGGAATGCTTTTGTGACTTCCTCTTGAGAAAATCCAATGACATAAAGTACAGTTCACTCTGCAATAAATAAATCAAAACTGAATTCGAATTGTGGGCTCTGCTATCCCCAGTGTAGACTGCCATTCAGTGTTCCTTTGGACTTGCAAGGTGAATTTGGTCATTGTACTAAAGCTATAATTGATATCAAAAAAGTTCTCGAAGCAAGGATACTAAAAGGATATTATGTAGGTTTAAGGGTACGTGGCGATGACTTATGGTGCAGTGAGCTAGTGGCACCTGAAGCACTCAGCGTGTGCGCATCCTGCGATTATGCGTGGTCCGTGTGGGCCGCACTGGTAGCAATGTGTTTTGTTTAATGAATTCTGCCTTAATAAGGCCACGTGGCGTTTACTTGTGGTGCACTGAGTTAGTGGTACCTCTGGCGCTCAGCGTGTACGCAGCCTGCGATGATGCGTGGTCCAGGCGGGCCGCACTGGGAGCAATGTGTCTTGCCTACTGGACTGCGTCATCTGCAATCGCGACTCAATCTGAATTGTGAGCCCTGCTGTCCGCAGTGTGTAGATCGAAGGCAGTAGTCTGTACAGACATAACTGTGCAGTGCTGTGCCGCTGTGTTCGCAGGGGGCTTGTGTCGAGGAGGCCTGCGGTCATGGCGGCAGCCACGTGGCAGGGTGAGGGTCGCCGCTCTGGCAGACGCGTTGGCTTTCACACAAGTGAACCACGCCCAGAACCCCGGCCTATTTATTCACACTTCTACGCTGGAGTGGCGTACGTTGGACCAGCCCACTGCACTTCCGCTTACAGGGGGCGACGACACAGGTTCATGACCGAGATCTTCCCCACTACCTGAGGTAACATGGTTGCGTCCACTGTCCACAACACTACAAGCACCAGCTTGTTTTTGGTTCGCACAGCAGATAGGTTTAATGAACATTATAATGAGAAATTAGCATTTAAAAAACCTTTGAAATTCACTGAAAAACCATAGGTTTCAGGGACGTTATAGTTACAAATTATCATGTTAAAAACCTTTGAAATTCACTAAAAAAAACATGGGTTTCTGGGACGTTATAGTTACTTGAACATTTCACTCGTACAAAACCATAGAAATTCGGCCGTTATAGTTAGTTGAGCTAACTATAACTCACGCCCCCACAATGCACTGCTGATGACGTCACATATTACATCATTCATGACATGGTCAGTGACATCACTGATGACATCACTGATGACATCTCAAATGACATCACTGATGACATCACTGATGACATCATCCAGTGACTGTGTGTTTCTGTAAAGTTTAAATATGTTTTATAAATATATTGGCCAAGGTATATTGTAGAATGAGTGGCTATATAAGTGTGTGGATGGAGGATTTAGTAGATGTGTGACTGACTGTATAAGTGAGTGATTAAAGGTCACTTACTGAATTCATGGGTTAGTGACTAAACTGTGTGAATGTCTGTATCAGTCTGTCTATTGCTGTGTAAGCTGCTGCATTGGTTGATGAGTAGCTACATGAGTGTCTATATGGGTTATTGATTGGTTGCCTGAGTATTTGTATGGGTGCCTGAGTGTGTATGTGAGTGAGTGGGAGGTGTGTGACTTTGTGCATAGATGTGTGAGTTCTTTATTCACTGGGTGTATGGGTTCAAGAGTGCATGTGGAAACATCTGTATGGGTGGGTGAGTGTGTGTATGGGTGTGTTGGTGAGTGAATGGATATCTCAGTGCTACATGTCCAAGTAACTACATATGTAAAACGCAGTGCATGAGAGAGTTGGAGTATATAAATGACTATACGTGAGAGTCAGTGATTGTGAGAGTGCTGTATGAATGAGTGTGTACTTGTATCAGTGATTGTATAAGAGAGTAAGTATATGTTAATATCACTATGAATAAGTGAGGTTGTGTGTGTATAACTGTATAGCTGAGTAAATAGAAGTGTGATTGATTCTTTGCATGACTGACTAGATGTGTGAGTAACTCTGGATGAGTGGCGGTGTGTGAGTGTATAGGTGTATGAGTGCCTATAATAGTGTTGTATTGATGAGTCACTGCATGTATGAGTGACTTTATGGGTGAATGAGTGGATGTGTGTGTAGACCTAAGAATCAGTGCGTGCGTATGTAGTAACTGGTATTGGTGTCTGTATTGTTTCGAAAATGGTAGTCTGTATTTTAGAATGGGTGTATCAAAGGTTTTATTAAGGTATGAGGAGGTGCATCAGATTTTCACGTGGATGATGTCATCAGTGATGTCATTTGAGATGTCATCAGTGATGTCATCAGTGATGTCACTGACCATGTCATGAATGATGTAATATGTGACGTCATCAGCAGTGTATTGTGGGGCGTGAGTTATAGTTAGCTCAACTAACTATAACAGCCGAATTTCTATGGTTTTGTACGAGTGAAATGTGCAAGTAACTATAACGTCCCTGAAACCTATGGTTTTTTCAGTGAATATATATATGTATATATATATATATATATATATATATTTAAAAAAATTAAATTAGAAAAAAGGGTCGCGCACCGTACGCGAGCCTACGCGGTTAATGCGCGGTTCAGTTAAACGAATATCACTCTAAAAAACATATTTAGAACAAATTAATATATGTTTTTGACATAGAGGTTTATTACTAAGTACATAAAAATAGTAATAAAGGTGTTATAAATTTGTTTTCAAATGTTTTTAACACATTTTTGTGGCCGCGATGGCATTGCGTATGGGACGCGGATCAACGCGGTGGGTGCGCAAATCTGTTACACAAATGTAGCCCTAAAATACATACTTACAGTCAAATAATATATTTTTTAAACAAAGAGGTTTATTAATCAATGCTATAAATTACTATTAGTATTCTTGTGCAATATTTTTAAGATGTTTAAAGCTTATTTTAGTGTACGCGCTACCCTCGCACACCGGACGCTTATGGATCCCGAATCCTGCCGTCACGTATTTCCGGGTTCGCATTGGGGACGCGACTCCGGCGTAATTTAAAAAGTATGAAATATGAATGTTTCTAGTTTAAATATGTGTTTAGCATAAAGAGTTTTCATTGAAATTCTTTGAAACACAATATCCTGATAGTAATTTCCAGTTTTAGATGACATTAAGTACATTTCACGGGTGCGCGACGGATACGCGTAGGGTGCGCGACCCCTACGCGACTCCATGTGACATAGAAAGAAAGGTTGTCATTGGTTGAACAGCTTTTCATTCTGTTGGTGGGTGGAACCAAGACCTCTTACAGTCCTTTCTTTTTGGGTGTGTCTGTTTGAACACTACCTATTTTGTAGGCTGTGTGAATTTTGATTTTTGTTTTTGGTGTTTTTCATTTTGGAGATCTTAAAATGGCATCAGCATTCCCTGAGGACCATGAGGAGGAGATGGAGGAGGTGCAGGAGCCAGTAAAGAAGAGGAAAGAGAGTGTGGTATGGGCCTTCTTCACTGTGCTGAGAGGTGAAAAAAAAGTGAATGCAAGAAAGGTGACATGCACTATCGGTCACAAAGCCCTGTCAAGAGGCTCAGAGAAGAAGTACTCTTGTGGTACTTCTTCTATGAAAAAACATCTGGAGACCATCCATCCAATTCGCCTAGCACGTGAGGTGGAGCGTAGAAGACAGGAAGAAGCAGCCAACAATGATGGACAACAACCATCAGCATGTGCAGGGGTTGTTTTGACCACTCCAAAACCCCTGATAGTTCCGGAGTTGGCGGATGCTGTGCATTACTGTGTGGGAGAGCTGTTGACGCCATCAAGACACTCCTCAAAGGTCACAAATGTTACTTTTTTGTTTGTTTGTTTTGTTGCTTATGTTTCTATGTTAAACAGAAACAGCACAGTTGGACTCTTACTTTTATTTTTTGTTTTTAAAAAAAATGAAAATCACCAACAAAATATCAGAAAATACAAAAAAAATATAAAACTCTTCTATAAAAAAAGGTTCTAATGGAACCACCTAAACTGGTAAAAAATAGAAAAATTGTACGTAATGAAAGTGATTGCTTGTATGAATGTTTGTATGATTAATGTAAGAATTGTGTATAATTAGTGTGTCAGTGAGTGAACGAGTACATGGGTGGTGTTTGAGGGAATGGATGAGTTCAACAGTAGTGCCTGAGTGATTGCATGAGTGCATTGATAGTGCTTGGAAGATTGCATGAGTGCAGGGGTACTGCATGGTTGATTGGAGGAGTGCATGGGTACTGTATGCCTGAGTGACTTCATGAGTGCAAGAGTAACGTCTGAGTGATTATATCAGTTCATAGGTACTGCGTGAGAAAAAGGGTGACTGCAAGAGTAATGCCTGGGTCATATGAAGAGTGCATGGGTAGTGCCTGAGAGAATGAATGGGTGCATGGATAGTGCCTGAGTGAATGGTTGAGTGCAAGAGTAGTGGCTAAGTAATTGCATAACTGCATGAGTAGTGCCTAAGTGATTGCATGAGTGCATGGGTAGTGCCTGAGTGATTGCATGAGTGCAGCGGTAGTGTGTTAGTGAATGGATGAGTGCATGGATACTATCTGAGTGAATGGTTGAATGCAAAAATAGTCCCTGGTTGATTGGATGACTACATGCGTAGTGCCTGAGTGATTGCATGAGTGCAGGGGTAGTGCCTGGGTGATTGTATAAGTGCAGGGATAGTGCCTGGGTGATTGGATGAGTGTATGGGTACTGCCTGAGAGAATAAAGGAGTGCATGGTTAGTGCCTGACTGAATAGTTGAGTACAAGAGTAGTGCGTGAGTGATTGCATGACTGCAGGGGTACTGCCTGGGTGATTGAATCAGTGCATGGGTAGTGCCTGAGTGAAAGGATGAGTGCAAGGGTAATCCCTGAGTCATTGTATGAGTGCATAGGTACTGCTCGGAAGAATGGATGAATGTATGTGTAGTGTTTGAGTGAATTATTGAGTGCAAGAGTACTGCCTGAGTGATTGCATGAGTGCATGGGCAGTGACTGGGTGATTGCAAAACTGCAGAGGTACTGCCTCAGTGATTGCATGAGTGCATGGGTAGTGCCTGAGTGACTTCATGATTGCAAGACTAACATCTGGGTGATTAGATCAGTGCATAGGTACTGCGTGAGTAAAAGGATGACTGCAAGAGTAATGTCTGGGTCATTTGAAGGGTGCATAGGTAGTGCCTGAGGGAATGGATGGGTGCATGGGTAGAGCCTGAGTGAATGGTTGAGTGCAAGTGTAGTGGCTGAGTGATTGCATAGCTGCATGGGTAGTGCACGAGTGATTGTAGGAGTGCATGGGTGATTGCATGAGTGCAGGGGTAGTGTGTGAGTGAATGGATAAGTGCATGGGTACTGCCTGAGTGAATGGTTGAATGCAAAAATAGTCCCTGGTTGATTGGATAACTGCGTGTGTAGTGCCTGAGTGATTGCATGAGTGCAGGGGTACTGCCTGGGTTATTGCATGGGTGCATAGGTAGTGCCTCAGTGAATGGATGAGTGCATGGTTAGTACCTGAGTCAATGGTTGAATTCAAGAATACTGCTTTACTGAATGCATAAGTGCATGGGTAGTGCCTGGGTGATTGCATGAGTGCAGGGATAGTGCCTGGGTGATTGGATGAGTGTATGGGTAGTGCCTGAGTAGAAGGTGAGTGCAAGAGTAATGTCTGAGTCATTGTTTGAGTGCCTGGTTAGTGCCTGAGTGAATATTTGATTACAAGAGTAGTGCCTGAGTGATTGCATGAGTGCAGAGGTACTACCTAGGTGATTGGATGAGTGCATGGATAGTGTTTGACTGAAAAGATAAGTGCAGAAAGAAGCCACAGAGGTGTAGAAAGAAGCAAGAGCAGTTCAGAAAGAGGCAAGTGAGGTGCAGAAAGATGCAAGAGAGGTTCAGAAAGAGGCAAGATAACTGCAGAAAGAGGGAAGAGGGATGCAGAAAGAAGCAAGAGAAGTGCAGAAAGAAGCAAGAGGGTGCAGAAAGAGGCAAGAGAGATGCAGAAAGAGGGAAGTGGAGTTCAGAAAGAGGCAACAGGGATGCAGAAAGAAGCAAGAGAGGTACAGAAAGAAGCAAGAGAAGTGCAGAAAGAAGCAAGAGAGGTGTAGAAAGAGGCAAAAGGGGTGCAGAAAGAAGCAAGAGAGGTACAGAAACGGGACAGAAGGGTACAGAAAGAAGCAAGAGAAGTGCAGAAAGAAGCAAGAGAGGTGCAGAAATAGACAAGTGGGGTGCAGAAAGAGGCAAGAGAGGTGCAGAAAGAGGGAAGACAAGTGCAGAAAGAGGAAATGGGGTGCAAAAAGAAGCAAGAGAGGTGCAGAAAGAAGCAAGGGAAGTGCAGAAAGAAGCAACAGAGGTGCAGAAAGAGGCAAGAGAAGTGCAGAAAGAGGCAAGAGAGGTGCAGAAAGAGACAGGAGAGGTGCAGAAAGATAGAAGAGGGGTGCAGAAAGAGGCAATATGGGTGCAGAAAGAAGCAAGAGAGGTACAGATAGAACCAAGAGAAGTGCAGAAAGAAGCAACAGGGGTGCAGAAAGAGTCTAGAGGGGTGCAGAAAGAGGCAAAAGAAGTGGAGAAAGAAGCAAGTGAGGTGTAGAAAGGGGCAACAGAGGTACAGAAAGAGGCAAGAGAGGTGCAGAAACAGGGAAGAAGGGTGCAGAAAGAAGCAAGAGAGGTACAGAAAGAAGCAAGAGAAGTGCAGAAAGAAGCAAGTGAGGTGCAGAAATTGGCAACAGAGGTGCACAAAGAGGCAAGAGATGTGGTGTAAGAAGCAACAGAGGTGTACAAAGAAGAAAGAGAAGTGCAGAAATAGGCAAGTGAGGTACAGAGAGAGGGAAGAGGGGTGCATAAAGAGGCAAGAAAAGTGCAGAAAGAAGAAAGAGGTGCATAAAGAGGCAAGAGAGGTGCAGAAAGAGGCAAGAGAGGTGCAGAAAGAAGCAAGAGAGGTGCAGAAAGAGGCAAGAGAGGTGCAGAAAGAGGGAAGAGGGGTGCAGAAAGAGGCAAGAGAGGTGCAGAAAGAAGCAAGAGAGGTGCAGAAAGAGGCTAGAGGGGTGCAGAAAGCAGAAAGAAGCAACAGAGGTACAGAAGGAGGCACAAGAACTGCAGAAAGAGGCAAGCGAGTTGCAGAAACAGGCAAAAGGGGTGCAGAAAGAGGAAACAGGTGTGCAGACAGAGGCAAGAGAGGTTCATAAAGAGGGGTGCAGAAAGAAGCAAGAGGGATGTAGAAATTTGCAAGAGAGGTGCAGAAAGAAGCAAAAGCAGTGGAGATAGAACCAACAGAGGTGCAAAAAGAGGCAACAGGGGTGCAGAAAGAGGCAAGAGAAGTGCAGAAAGAAGCAAAAGAGGTGCAGAAAGAGGCAAGGGAACTGCAGAAAAAGGCAAGAGAGGTGCAGAAAGAGGCAGGAGAGATGCAGAAAGAGGCAAGAGAAGTGCAGAAAGCCTGGGTGATTGGATGACTGCGTGCGTAGTGCCTGAATGATTGCATCAGTACAGGGGTACTGCCTGTGTGATACATGACTCGATGGGTAGTGCCTGTGTGAAATAAACAATACAAGGGTAATGACAATGTCCTCCTATTAGTGCAAGACTTGTGCTTCAAAGAATGGATAAGTGCATGGGTAGTGTACGTGAAAGGATGACTGCCTGCCTGAATACATGAGCAACATAATGATAATTTTCAAGTAGTCTAAAGGATCAACATTATTTATATTAGAAACAAAAAACATATAATTAAACTTTAAACATTTTTTCACGTTATCATGAATATTATATTATGTATTCTTACCTTTTAAATAATTTAGATACATTACTCAGTACAAGTATTTTAGAGTAGTATTGTCCTACACAGCATTAAAACTCTTCTCAAACTTCAACAGTACCTACTATAAAGAAGAAGAAGAAAAGCTGTTATTTAATGATAATATAGTACTGAAATTATAATATATTTTTAGCAACTCAACATAAATTTAGAATTACATAACATTTTAAGATTCCCTTTTTTGCTGTGCTCAGATTCCACTTAACTTCACCAAACACAGTGATTTAAATGTAGTATCATCATTGAACAGTGGGAAAAAAACAATCAAATTGATTGCAGAAAAAAAAAACACGTCAGCGTAAAGCATCATTTTCAATATGTGTACCTATATGCTTTTCTATTTACACTTTGTTAATTACTTTCTTCATCTACACATAAACTCTATTGTTTATTTCAAATACATTTGCCAAAATATAGACTCTCATTTACATCTGGTACAAAATAGACAACAAATACATAAACTATTTTCTTTTAAACAGAATTTTCGGAATCCAATATCAATTACTGCAAATAATAATCCAAACACTAATTATGAATAGTAATAGTTTGCATTCCTGTTTACTTTCTGTTCACATCTTCCCAATAGTTTGAATGATGTACTCAAAACTTTGGCTTCAAAAATAACAAATATGAATTTGGTAATTCATAAGGCAATCTAGGTTTGAATTCCAAGTGGGCATCATTGCAATGTGTCCATCCTTTATTACACTTTAAATATGCAGTATAGGTCCATCATGGAAAATAATAGCCACTGCTATAAAAGTTCTTCCTGAAAAAGATATTTGACTTGCATTAAAAAAAAAAAAATGTGGATTCCAATTTTCTTCCATTTGCTCTACAACATTGTAGCATTAAAATCAGATAGTTCCCAAATCTTTCTATATGTAATGTAGACAACATCTCTGATCTACAATGCAAACATCTCATGTCCTGATTGCCTGTTTTTATCAATTTGTTAAAAGGTACTGATTTGCAGTCTGGTATAGTCAAGTATATGAATCATTCTGTTTGTATTTCAGTGGTAGAAGTAAATGAACATTCTTCACATTTATGATCCCATCTGTAACTTAGTCCAAATAAGTTTTCAATCTGTATTCCTTCATGTTCTAATACTCCAAGCATAAGCATTAGAAATACTTGTGCATCTTGTTGTATATTCAGAGTAAATGTCAAAGAACCAGTACATATATCCAAAAGATGTCGAACACCAGAAGCAGTATGCATTTTACTTCTATCAGTTACTAACTGTTCAAATACATGTTGTAGTAAAGAACAGAATCTTTTTTCACATTTTCTCACGATATCATGATGAAAATCTTGTAGATAAGATAACATTCAGAATCACATTAGCATAACAGTTGATACCTGAACTATTTTTTAACTGGTATCCTACAACTCATCAACAGTTTCTATTTACTCGAGACAATGCAACGTATGCCATTCCCTCTTTGAACACTGTACTTCCAATATTTACAAAAGCATTATCTATACATAAACCTTGAGATTTATGAATTGTTACTGCATATGCCAAAGACAGAGGAAGCTGTTTTCTGCGAACATTCAAAACTTTTACAAGCAAAAAACGTACAACACAATGCCCAATCTATCTTACCTCTTTAATCTGATCAAATTTTATAATCAAAAATTCTATTCCATCTCTGTTCTGAATTTTGACAAAATCAGTAATTTTTCCCATTGCTCCATTTACTAAACCTTCTTCTACATTCAAATTACGCTGTAAAATTACCCGACAGTTTATACATACATGTAAAGTCTTTTCTAAGCCTGCAGTTTTAGAAACAGACTTTTCCAAAAAATGCAATTTAGCCTGCAGTTTATCTGTGAGAAGAATAGTCACTCCCTGGTGTTCAATTTTATCAATAGCTTCAATTTCCACTATTTGCTGTTTTTCCAGTTTCAAAATTCTTCATTAAATGTAGAACACTCTTGCAGTGTAGGCATTAGGCAAACTATAGGCTTCTTTTCTCCAAGCTTATTGTACATTATTTCAGCCGCTGTGTTTCCAGTTGTAAACAAGTTCCTTGGTAGCCGACTTTCTAAAGCTTGTTTACCATGTTTCGTCAAGACACCAATTCTTATATCTTGAAGAATATTTTCATAATCCTCATCACTTGCTTGTCGCATATTCTTAATAAGTTCTTTATATTCAAAATGTAACCAAATATTCACATTTCCAATACTTCCCAAAGATTTCCTAGTGTCTTCATGGACAAGTGTTTTAAAAACAAGTTGTCCTTTTACCGGAGTAAGTTGTAGTAGATCTCCTAATACAATTCAATGTTTTCCTCCAAACAGAACATCGTAATCTGTTTTTAAAATCTGTTGCATTCTTAAATGTACAAAGGTAAGCATTAAGTTTGAGACCATGCTCACCTCATCAATGATTAAAAGTTTCATTTTCTTCAGTACTCTTGAGACTTCATAACAAGCTTCTCCAGATGGCTTCTGATATTCCGATTTATTATCATGTTCAACAAGTAGCATAAGTAATTGATGTAAAGTAATTCCTTTAATGTTGTGTGCCGCTAGTCCAGTTGGAGCTGTTACAACACAAGATAAATGTGATTCTGTAGTTTTCTGTAGATAGCTGGTCAAAACATTAATTAAGAAACTTTTTCCTGTTCCAGCTTGACCGCTGATGTACATTAGAGTAGGTTTAAATGATGAACATTGGCATTCTTTTTTTCATGAAGCAAACCATGTTGTATCTGTTCTTTTACTTGTAGATATATTTCTTTCTGTTCAATATTTAGTTATTCTTCTAACTTGTCCAACGGAATAATATCTTGTTGTGCTTGTTGTATTGCAGTTTCTACCTCATTCATGGCTATTGCTGCTTCATTTTCGATAATTGGTTGTCCCAGTGAGTCTTGACTTAGTGGAACAGAACTTTGACTGTCTTGAGAACTGTCTCTAGCTATTTCAGCGGCAATAGTACTTTCTTGTTCAATCTCTTCATTTAACATTTATAGATATGTAGAGAAAATTGTGCATTGAATGCAATCTTTACATGCATTAAAAGAATCTTCATAGCAGTCAAAATGTCCAAGTAATTCTGTTTCACTACGCCAAGGCTTAAACATTTGTAGAAGTGCTAAATAGAAAAATTCCCTCTTATCTGGACTTTCGCCGCTGAGTTTTCAGTGGTTAATAAGACTTCCTTTGGCATGTTTTACCAAACATCCATCACATCAAATTACTGCATATTTTTCTTCTTTTATATTTCTGTAACGTTTCTTTTAAAGCTGTAATGTTGAAGTATTTCATACAGACATAAGTTTTCCAGATGTGGATTCTTTTTGGGATATTATGTATCTAACATATTAGTTTTAACAATATCTGTACTCTCTGGTTCATTGAGTGCTAAGTATTCGATTTCTTGTAATGTTTTCAATACTCTTTTTCGTGTGGAAGCAAGACCTAAACTTACCCAAAGGATTCCTCTAGACTTTGAATA
Organism: Calotriton arnoldi; assembly: GCA_963921515.1. Classification (NCBI taxonomy): domain Eukaryota; kingdom Metazoa; phylum Chordata; class Amphibia; order Caudata; family Salamandridae; genus Calotriton; species Calotriton arnoldi. The sequence continues at coordinate 37,203 of CAWUFW010011955.1, read as the reverse complement.
TAAACTGGCAGAACTCAAGGGATCCGAATATTCATAGGATCCAATCTCTCGAAGGGAAAGCATCTTCAAGCTAAAGCTGTATAATTTCCTGCTAAGACTCTTGTGAAATTTCTTCCCACATTTTTTTCATCTCTGTCTTTTCAGATTTGGTTATATATTTTTTTAGAAAGTTTTTTAATTTTGTCTGAGTCAGAATGACCCTATCATCTTACAGAGTTAAATTACGTATTAATACATATCATCACACTCTTTAATTAACAAAAGAAAAGCAAGAAAAAAAATGAATTACATCCATTTAAGTTTGGACCAGATCTTAACCGCTTTTATAACTCGTCTGGGTCCATATGCCTTAGCTATTGCCATTTCGCACTCATACGTTTGTCGAAGTAATGACCAAAATTTAGCAACTCTAGGTGATATTACATCCAGCCATGCCCTTGAAAATCATAAGCGCGTGCTAGCTGTGATGATTGATGTCAGGGATTTAAAACTATGATTGTCCCCACCCTGTAGGCCAATTAATATCTCGTTGTTATTTAGGCTAAAGTTCAGCCCCGTCTGTGTTGATAGCAATCGGAATATACTATCCCAGAATTCTTTTAGGGCTGGGCATTCAATAAACATATGTACAATGTCTGCAGCATAAAGATGACATTTTGGGCAATATACACGTGATAAATTCATAGGCGATGTCCATTTGGAAATACGGTCCGGTGTATAATAAAGCATATATACAGATTTAAATTGTTGCATTTTGAGATTGACAGAAATTATTGCCTGATCAAGTGTTTCCTGTGCCTTTTGTATTTCTAATCCTGTTATTGTAGTTGCTAATCATTGGCTCCATTTTGCCGCTATCTGCGCGCTATCATCTTCACTATGCGACATAAGCTTCCGATAAAATGTACCTATGCAACATTTTGAAGATTGATAGAGTAATGTTTAAACTCCAGAGATCTCTTGGTCGTTGTTAGATTAGCATTTGTGGATGAGATAGTCCCTGACCTGGAGATATTAAAAAAATTATCTTTGCGGTAGACCAAATGTTTCCTGTAATGCAGCAAAGGATCGTACTCCCTGACTATCAAATAAATGGCCCAGATTTTGTAGTCCCCTATCTCTCCAGGCTTGCCCCACATTGTCATGAAAGATATTGGGAAAAAGTGGATTACCCCATAATGGAGTGAGCATGTGCATAGTTGGTAGAGAGAACTTAGTACATATTACACCCCAAACATGAAGCACATCCGAATCACCTTAAATCTTACCCTTTTGAAATAATTAGCACCTGTAAGCTTATGCATTGCATATCTGATATCTGGTCCTAATGCTAATTGATAGCCAACTGTGCACTTCCTCAAGTTATCCCCATTCAATAAGCCCCGAATTCGGCCAATGAATGTAGCCCAAAAATAAAATTTGAAATCCAGCAGTTTGAGTCCTCCCTGCTCATATGGCAATTTCAGGTACCAAATAGCCTGTCTGGCTTTCCTATAACCCCATATAAAACTCCCTATAGCTCCTTCAAGTCGCCTAAAAAACACATCTGGTACCCGCAATGGTATAGAACGAAAGGATAAAGAAACTTAGGTAGAATATTTATTTTTATAATATTACATCTACCCCATATACTCAAAGGCAGTCGGTGCCATTGCCGTAGCTTGGTGCTGACTACCTTTAGTAACGGCTCGTAATTGAGGGCGACTATACTTTCCACTCTACTACTTAACCGTACCCCCAAGTAGGTGGCGATATCGGTAACTCCCATAACTGGCGTAGATGGGGTAGGCGTTTCATAGTTCAGGATTGTTTGCGTTTTCAGTAGATTTAACTTGTATCCGGAGAACACCCCAAATGCTTCTGCTTCCTTAGAGATACAGTTCATGGCAGTACATGGGTTGGCGGCGTATACAGCAATATCATCTGCATATGCAGTTATTTTGAGCTCGACCCCATGTAGCATTAATGGACGTATATCTTGGTTCAGCAGCAGATGTTTACTATAGGGTTCAATATAGAGAGTGAACAATAACGGGGATAGCGGGCTTTCCTGTCGCGTCCCCCTAAATATAGAAAATAAAGAAGAAACCTTACCAGCGATACAATTTTGGCCCTTGGCTCGGTATATAATTTCTGCACTAGGGCTATATACTGGTCACCAATGCCGAAAGCTCCCATAGTTACCCAGAGTGCCTCCCAGGTAACTCTATCGAAGGCCTTCTCTGCGTCTAGCATTATCATTCCCATTCATTCTTGTATTTTACCAGCAACATCAAAGGCAGAGATGGCAGTATTAATATGCGCCGTCGTGTCTCTTCCAGGCACAAACCCATGTTGTTGTTTAGAGACTAACTCATGCATGAAAGGGGCCAGACGCATAGCTAAGATTTTTGAGAAAATCTTTGCGTCTGTGTTTATCAAGGATATTGGACGGTAGGACCCTCTATCTTCCGGTGGTTTACCCTTCTTAGAAAAACAGCGATATTCGTCACTCCCCATGATGCAGGAGCTTCCCCACCACTGTATATGTGGTTTATCAGTTCTAAGAATTCAGGGGCTAGAATATCTATAAATAATTTATACAATTCCTAGGGGATAGTATCATCCCCAGCGGCTTTCCCTGATGCTAGATTGCTCACTGCCGCCTCCACTTTGCCTATCTCCACCTTTACAACTAGTACAGAAGATTGTATAGAGTTTAACCGGGGGATCTGGCTCTCAGCCAAATAGTTGACTATAACCTGTCGTTCGATAATGCCTGGTTTACTATAAATCTTTTGATAGAAAGCAGCAAATTGATCAGCGATGAGCTGCGGACACTTATGAATGACTCCATCGTCTCCTGTGATGCATTGAATTGCATTGCGTGCCTTTTTATCTGCTATCTGATGAGCCAAAACGCGTCCTATTTTCTCACCATACTCGTACTGGTAGATTCTACTCTTATGGTATTTGGCCGCCACTGATCCCATGATTAGCCATTTGACGCCTCTCCCTTAACTTAAGATATATAACCTGTTCCAAGGGTCACCTGCATGAGCTGCCTGTGCGTGTTATATTTCCAAATCTAAGCACTCCTTTCGTATTTGGCTTAATTCCAGTTGTCTGTTTCTATTTTGTTTTAAAATAAACTGGAGTGTGACTCCCCTATAAATGTTTTCATGCAGTCCCACACAGTGGAAGGGGAAGTGGTACCCTTGTTGGTCTGTATATATTCAACTAATAAGTGTTTGAAATATCATCGATATTCCAAATTGTTGAGTAAGTACCGCGGGAAAGAAAAAGAATGAGTTTCTAGCCCCACTTGATAGGATCGGAGAGTCAATATAATTGCGTTATGGTCTGATACAATCTTCAGACATAGCTCTATCTTTCCCGCCTCTAGCACCTTTTCCCTTACTAACACCATGTCAATACGTGAGTATTGGTTATGTGGTACAGAATAATACATATAACCGGGTGTTTGGGGATGTAACATTCTCCACACATCCCTTAGCCCATGTAGCCTCTTTAATTCTGTAATTGAGGCTCTAGTTTTACTCATACGGATACTAGGCTGGCGATTAGTAGAGTCCTTTTTGTAGTCCATGACACAGTTAAAGTCCCCCATTACTAAGAGTTCCCCTTCCCAATCCAACAGCTCCAAGTTAAGAAAACCGAATATATCAGGTTGTCAAAGTATGGGCCGTAAACCACACAAATAGTATACCTTTGTGTATTGATCATCAACTGTGCGATAGCCCATCTCCCTCTGCTGTCTGCTGAGATTTTAACTATTTTGACTGCCAGATTTTTATATTTCGTTATAGCCACCCCTCGTATTGACATTGTCTGGGACGTGCAGGCTATTCTGTCATAAACTAACTGGTCCAATACTTGCTGATCCTTATGTGCTAGGTGAGTTTCTGTTAAGCCTATTATATGGGGTTTATAAATTGCCATCCTCCCGAATTAACTGCCTTTTGTGGTTTTGAAACTTTTGATTCAGTCCAGCTACATTCCAACTCATAAATCTCAGCTCCGACATTGTGTGGTTTTAAAATTTCTCTTGAAGGGAAAGCATCTTCAAGCTAAAGCTGTATAATTTCTTGCTAAGACTCCTTTCTTGTGAAATTTCTTCCCACATTTCTTTCATCTCTGTCTTTTCAGATTTGGTTATATATGATGTAAAATAGTGAGCAACAGCAATTGAATTATCTGCTGTTGAAATGAAAATGTTTTCGTTACTTTGCCTATGCATTGTTCTATGTAAGTTAGCATTTGCGGCACCATTTTAGGTTTAAACGCCATTTTGAATCATGCTCGACTCTGCTTCTTGCCACTTCAAGAAAATGGTTTGTGGAAAGTTTTCGTTTCTCCAAGGTTGGGCCTTGCTTTGCTAATGAATACACTGTTCTGATTAGCGCATACCTTTCTCACTAGATAGAGGCCTTCTCCCACTAGTCTAGTGGCGGGCACGGGCAGAGTGACCTTGGCTTGGCGATAGTGTGTGCCCTGCCTCATAATCGAAACCTATCCTTCTGTACTCCTTTGTTTAGCTGCATCTGCTTAGAAAATTCCATTATGGGCGTGCCTTCATTGGTTCTGAAATGTACCTAATGTATCGTTATGCTTGCTGATGTCAGTCCCTCTCTGCAGCACTCCTAGAGACTGGGCAGACCGGGCTCCCCACGAGCGTATCTGAATAAACATATATTGGTTTGTATTCTCTACTGTCTGACCGACTCTTCATTTGTATGGAAGGCTGAGAGGTGGTCGTGAGTGACCCGGGTGACCCAAATCGGGTCACTTCCTTCAGATGGCGCCCGAACAGGGACCCCTTCGGTGAGTGGCCCTTCCCCTCCCATGGACGGGTGGGGAGGTCGGGGCTATCGTCGGGTCGGACGGACGGACCAGGGATCCCTGCATGGGAGAGTCCCTGTAACTCGCAGCTGCCCCTTCTGTCCCGCCGGACGGTGCCTCGCCCAGTGGGCATCCTGACTGGAGTCATGAATCGCGAAACCCTTGGATCTGACCGTTTGGTCTAAAGAGTCGGCAGTGGAGAATAGCTTTGTTTTGACCTGCATGCATCAGGTGAGTTTGTTTTGGTTCTTTGTTGATATGGTACCATTTTGGTTTGCATTTGGTATGGCCTAAGTGCCGTCATTTGGACAAAACGTTTGCAAATGTTTTGCCAGGCATAGAATAGTGAATTTGTTTTCTTTGAAAATGCCTGGAATAAGTAAATTGGTTTCTTTGTGCTGTCGCTGTTGTTCTGCAGATGCTAGATTGGAAGAAGCTCAGCCGGCGCCTCCGGAAGGCACTCCTAATTTTGATATGTATGTGAAACATGGTTTTGGCCCTATTATGTTTAGCACATTATGGCACAAATATATGAGGGACAATGCCGAATTGCAGTGGCCGTTGACGGGCACTTTTGATCAACAAAAAATTGGGTTTTACAGGAGAAATTGTTTGCGAAGCGAAGTAGGCAGTCTATGTTTGATTCTCTTTAAACGTGGCAAAAGGAGGCTAAACAGAGACGAATAAAGATGGAAAAGGAGGCGCGCAAAGGGAGAATGCAAACATTGACTAAGAAAGCTGTAGCACATGATAAGGAGAAACAAGAGATAGGAATTGAACGTGAAAATGGGCGGTTTTGATTACAGGTTGATAAATCTTATGTAGCCTAAGAAGAAAACATTACTTTTGTGGAGGAATTATTAGATAGTCGACCTCCACCTCCGTATGCCCCACAAGAGATATATCCCACTGTTCCCTTGCCCTCAGAGCCACCTGTTACTGTCCCTTCTACTGTCTCTGTTCCTGTATCTACTGCTGCCTTTTCGACAGCCGTGGCATAGGCTCCTTTTCCTCTTTCCCTTTCTCCTGCTTCCTTACCATCCGCAGCCATTGTGACTGTTAGCACCCCCTTCACGCCCATTGTTTCAACATCCTTCACGCCAGCTTTTCCCCTGTGACGCAGCCCTCGGCATCACTGATACCTGTCACTTCAGTTGCCTCTCCTTTCCTGGTTTTTCATCCCCCAGTTTCCTTGGGTGATGGGACGCCAGTGCACAGGTTTGGAGACGGGGATTGGACGAAGTTTAAAGAGCGCATGGGTCTGTATGTGCAATTTGAAGTGGGAGATGCAGAGAAAAAGGTAGTGGCTAACCAGGCTGCACAGTGTCCCGAAACCCCATTTATAGTGTGGAAGATGTGTGGAATGTGATGAGTTTGTGAGCCTTTTGTACAACAGCATGCCCTTAAACATATGTCTGCTAATCTGTTTGGTCTTTGGGAGCAGTGTTTCAAAGATGCGGCACCACAGATTTTTTATGATATTAAAGATCGTGTATATGTCAGTAATATGGGGCCTGATCAAGTTTTTGGTAGTATTACAATGATGATTGCTTACCGGGTTAGGCTACTTGAGAAGAGCCCCACGCCAGTATCTCAGTTCCCGATGCACGGTATTGTCACTTGACCAGGTGTGGCGGCCCGTTTCCAAGAACAATGGGTTTATACTCCCTGGAAAAGGAGTGAAGTGTTGCCTCTTAAGACTCAGTTGCCTGATCCTAGGAAAAATCCTACTGCATATTATAAAGAATTGACTTAAGCTGCCTCTTCGCAGAAATGACGCTTCATTGAAATGTTCTTTGGTCTACTGGCTCCGGTTGCTATTTGGAGGAAGGTGCACACACAAGATCATTTAGCGGAACTGGGAGGTACATGGGATAAAATTAAAGTATGGGATCAGGAGAGGAAGCCCAGCGTTAAGCCTAATGCAGAGATACTTGCCTTGCCAGGCCGCATTATCACGTATATGCATTCTCTTATTCTGCCTAGAAAGGTTGATTGGGACAAGTTAACGACTTATCGCCAGAAGAAAGATGAGAGTGTGTCAGATTTTTTCACTCGGTTTGAAGATGTGTTTTTGGATTATAGTGGGCAGGATTTGTCTGTTGAGGGAGGTGTCCGGTTGTTTGTTAATAGATTTGTTTCCAATTTGCTTCCCTAGATTGCGACTTGATAGCAGGCTTCCGAAAGTATTTGGTCCACCTCTTCCCCTTCTGTTATTTTGAATATGGCGCAGTATTATGAGCACAGGGAAAATGAGGATAAGGAGAGAACATGGAAGAAGCATAAGATTTGAAGACAAAGGTGTTGTTGCAGCAGGTTTCGAGAGGGAATAGTAGAGGATGTGGTGGTTTGGCCCGACAGCTTCCAGGCACTAGTAGGCAGCCGAATACTACGCCTTTAGGGCCGAATCAATGTGCATATTGTAAGGGGGAAGGACACTGGCATAGCGAGTGTCCTGTGTTGTTGCAGAAGGTGGTAGTCCCTGGAGGACGAGGTTCTCGTGGACAGGGTCGGGGAGCTGGTGGGGCAGGCAGGGCTCCCAATGCTGCGGCTTCCCAGGGTCATTCTGATAATAATTACTTTGATGACCCTCAGGGCGGAGAGTATTGTCATGATGATTATGATACAGATGCGGTGACAGGAATGTCTTACAGCTAGGACAGCCAGGGACAGAGTGAGGGACCAGTTTCGATACCTGTAGACCAACGCGTTCCTTATGTTACTGCGGATTTTAATGGCTCGGCTAAGGAATCTTTGGTGGATACAGGTGCAAAGAACAGTTCTATTTCTCGTTCTTTGGTCCCTGGGGTGGCTTTGTCTGGCCATAATAATGTTTCGGTAGGTTTCTCTGGTGTACCGGTTGTGAGCTCCATTTCAAGACCTCTTGCATTGACTATTGGTCCTTTCCCCGTGGACTCGCCATTCTTACTGACATCCAATTGTGGAGAGAATTTGATGGGTTTGGATTTGTTGAAGAAATTGCATGCTATGATCTATTGCTCCCTGGCAGGTGTTTACATGACAATCGGCCCGGATGTGGCACGCGCTAAACAGTGCCTGTCCAAAGATGCACCCCTTCCAGTTGAGTTTAAAGATGTGCCGCCCACTTTGTGGGCCACAGGCGAGACAGATGTGGGACTGTTACAGATACCGCCGGTTTCGATCACAGTCAAAGACAATGTTATTTTGCCTTGAATCCCTCAGTATAAAATACCGCAGGCAGGTAAGCGAGCTTTATTGCAAATTGTACAGGATTTAATTGAGAAAGGAGTGGTTGAGGAGACAACTGATAATATTTGTAATAGCCCTATTCTCCCCATTCTAAAAAGGACACCTTCAGGTTCCTATGATGATCATGCAGATGTTTATCGTTTTGTGATTGATTTACGCGAAGTTAATAAAATAGTAGTTCCCCAGTTTCCTGTGGTCCCCGACATTACTACTTTTTAACAATGATTCCTTCTACTGCCAAATTCTTCTCTGTCATCGATTTGAAAAATGCATTCTTTAATGTTCCTATCCATCCAGATAGCTGGTATTTGTTTGGTTTTACACTAGCTGGCAGAAGTTTTAGATTCTGTCGAGCTCTTCAGGGCTATACTGAGAGTCCAAGTATCTATAGTCAAGCTTTAAAGAGCCAATTGGATTCCCTTTCGCTTCCTACAGGTAATGTATTGGTTCAGTACGTTGACAATCTCCTCATTGCTTCTGACACAGAACAAGGTTGTAGGGATAGTACAGTTAAACTGTTGTTGCATTTGGACAGCATGGACATAAAGTGTCCCTTTCCAAATTTCAGTATTGTCGACAGGATGTCACCTATTTAGGTCACATACTGTCGAAGGAGGGTAGGAGATTGACTCCTGAGCACATCAGTACCATTGTTAAAATGCCCATCCCACAGACTCAGAAAGATGTGCGTGCTTTTATAGGTATCACTTATTGTTGGCAGTGGATACCTGGCTACCCATTACTAATAAAACCCCTGCTTGCCCTAACGCTAAAAGATGTGCATGAGCCTCTGCCTTGGACGCCTGACTGTCAACAGTCTTTTGAGCAATTGAAAACTGCGCTTTGTTCGGCTCCAGTACTCTGCACTCCTGATTATACTAAACCATTTGTGTTGTACGTTCATGAGATGGCTGGCTGTGCGCTTTCTGTTTTAAATAAAAAATTTGGAGATAAGCAACGGCCGTGTGCTTATTTCTCTGAGGTTCTTGACCCTGTCACACAAGCCCTCCTGAGCTGTCTAAGAGCGGTCGCGGCTGTGGCTGTCTCTATAAGACAATCAGCTGGACTCGTACTTGTTACTGACCTCACAGTCATGGTACCCCATGCTGTGGATACACTTTTGAATAAGACAAAGACACATCACCTCACCAGTGCACCTCTAACTGGCTATGAATTGATCTTGTTCGCCAAACATATTACGATTAAAAGATGTGCCACTCTGAACCCAGCCACGTTACTACCCCTCCCTTCTGAAAATGATGAAAATGAGAAACATGATTGTGTCTTCCAGACAGAAGAAGAGACAAAAGGACGGGTAGACTTGACTGATGTTCCCTTATCTGACTCACAAGGGGAACTATATGTTGATGGCTCTTGTTTCAAATTACCAGATGACACTACAACTGCTGATTATGCTATCACTACATTGCGTACAGTCGTAGAGACATCACGAGTCCCTTATCAGTCAGCCCAAGCAGCTGAGTTAGCCGCCCTTATTCGAGCTTGTGAATTGAGCGAGGGACTGGTTGTCAATAATTATACTGACAGCCAGTATGCCTTCGGGGTCGTGCACAATTTCGGGCGACTCTGGGCTGAGAGAGGGTTCCTTACTTCCCATGGTACAAAGATCCAACATGGTCACCTTATATTGAGGCTTTTGTCTGCTTTGACACTCCCTAAGAAGTTGGCAATAGTAAAGTGTAGCGCCCATAGGAAAATTACTGATGATGTAGGGAGGGGGAATGCTTTTGCTGATCAGACAGCTAAGGAAATGGCACAGACTAAAATGAAGAGAATGTTTGTGGCAGGACCTGCTAGGTGGGTACCTGAAGTTACAATGTTTGAGGATACGCTTGAGAATGTGAAAGAAATACAGTGCGAGGCCACAATAGAAGAATTAGCAATGTGGCAAGAAAGTACAGCACAATTGAACGATGAGGGATGTTGGATTGATAATTCAGGAAAGCAGAGATGGATGTTGCCAGATGCGTATGTTCTCCCTGTAGTCACCATGGCCCATGGCCCAGCCCATATCAGTGCTAAAGGTATTTGCACGTTGTTAGACCCTGTATGGCAGAATGACAACATCCCAAAAACATCTGCACATTTAGTGAAATACTCTATGGTGTGTATGATGCACAATCCTGGAAAGGGTACCCCTACACCACCCGGTAATTTTGTACCACCTACTTTCCCTTTGAGGTCCTTCAGTAGGACTACATCGAGCTAGGCAGGTGTAATAATTTGAAGTATGTGTTGGTGGTTGTTTGTGCATTTAGTTATTGGGTTGAGGCTTACCGCACTAAAGGCAATACAGCTGTTACGACTGCAGAGGTACTCCTGATGGAGTTCTTTCCTCATTTCGGCTTGCCCCGTTTGATTTGGAGTGATAACGGAAGTCATTTTAATGCCAAGGTCATTCAGTTAATTTGCGATGGTTTGCACATAAAACAGACGTTTCATGCTGCAAATCACCCAAAGTCAGCAGGATTGGTTGAGAAGTACAACGGTGGGGTGTCGGGGAAACATGGCGGCCGCAAGCTAAACGGCCACGGCCTCAGCTCCCTCGGGCTTGTTGCCGGTCTCGTCTGGAAGGGACCCGTAATGCGTGTTACTAACTAAAGCGAACCCGCTCTGCTCCTACCTTGTGGTGCCGAGTCTGCTCCCGGTCTGGGTTAAGTTTGGGCTATTTTGCCCACCTGGCAGTGTCTTCTGTGTCTCTCCGGATTGGCGTGGTGTTGGTCGCTGTATGGCCCCGGTTGTCTGCTGCGGCTCGCCGGCGCTCCGAACCCTGCGGTGGGAGGGCGAGGTACGCAAGTGGCAGCGCAGCAGTACTGCCTGCTTCCAGGTTCGGGTTACTGGAAGCAGAGTCAGTACCGACGATTACACAAGCGTCAGGATTGGCGGTGGCGGAGAAAGTAAAGGGGAGGCTGAGCTTGATGTTAAGGTAGGGTGTTTGGACCCCGGACTGTGGGATAAGACTGCTGTAACCACTTGGAGAGGAGGTAAGGGCCTTCTTGAGTCATTGAAGTATTATCTTCCAAAGTGTGCGTCACTGTGCCAACAAGAAAAGACCTCTGTGATCATTCGGTCATCTGCTAAGGAAGAGATAATCCCATACTGCATGGAGACAGGCGAAGCTCAGATTATAGCTATTTCACCACCTAAGGTCAGTAGATATACCTTGCGAGCAAGGGCTGCTCACTCCTCCCTCAACACCGATATAACTCACCCTATTCTGCCTACCCAAGTGCCCCCCGTCTTAGAAGTTAGAGTTTCAGCTAAACAGGTTAAGTCTAAGGGGGCCAATATAGAGGCTGTTGTTGCTGCCAAGGGAAAAGGGAGGGGTAACGGCAAGAAACCATCTAAAGTGAAAATAACCCCCTCATTGAAATCATACTATAAGGTTATGTCTTCTTCCATGACCCGGGACTCCAACAAGGGAGGCTCTTTTGAAGACTCCCACAGTCATGGATCTAGCTCTAACATAAGCACGTTGCAGCCAGAAAGCTCTTTGGTTTCAGCCCGGCGTAAATCTCCCGATTCGTTAACTACTCCACAAAGTGACCTGCAGTTGTTAGGGTCACCTGACCCCCGGAACGATTTGGTAGAGAGTTCCGGGAATTTAATATCGGCTGTCCATCCTGCAGTAGGGATTTCGAATAGGTTTACGGTGCTATCATCACAAGATGACCAAGACGACCAACAAGATCCTCTTCTTGAGTCTGTCGACCTAGGGGTCCCGTCCAGATCTCTGGCGGATATATTATTGGCTCTTAAAGATGAGATGGCAAGCAGGTTTACGGTCTCGGAGACAAATCAGGCTGCGATCCAAGCGTCATGTGTGGTGCTTGCACAGAAATTGGAGGAAGTCTTACTAAGGACCGACGTATTGGAGCAGGAGATTCCGAAGATCCGGGAGGTTCTTCATGCCACAACAACTGACATGGCAAAGTTAGCTGCCCAGAACAAAGAGCTAAAGGAAGATCTTGAACACTTGGAGAACCACTCTAGGAAGAATAACTTAAGACTTATCAATGTCCCGGAAGCACTGGAAGGTACAGATATCAAGGGGTTTGTGATATCCCTGTTAAAGGAAACTGTGTTAAAGAACTCTCCTAATGTTGACCTCGCACAGGAGATACAACGGGTTCATCGTGACCCGTTTAAAAGGAATCCAGCTAAGCAGAAGCCCAGGAAAATGTTATCAACTTCCTAACATACACAGTTAAAGAGGAAATCTTAACCTTGGCTCTAAGGGAAGGAACCCTAACGTCTAAACCCCCTTCTAACTGTTTTTCCTTCTTTATAAGATCTGATGTTTCCCACATTACTGCTACAAAACAGTGGGAGTTGGGGAAAAGAATGGAGGAGTTGAACAGGTTGGGGGCTAATGCTCAATTAAGGTTTCCAGCATCCTTGCGTATAATGTGGAATAACCACATGTACCAGTATCGTTCAGTTGAGGAGGTTGATGCCCTTATTGTTAAGATCAAGAGCGAGAGTGGAGTATGAGAAGGGGTCGGTGGAAGTAAGGAGGGTTTCCAGATAGAGAGAAAACGGAATATAATGATAAAGTAATTTTGTTCCTAATGCCCGAGGGGTTGAGACCCGTGGAATGTCAATGGGTTAAGATGCCCCCACAGACAAAGATTGGTATTGAAATATTTAGAACTTTCCCCTGTTCAAATTTGCCTTATTCAGGAAACACATTTAAGTTATGCAGAATGTCGTAGTATATTCTCTAAACTCTCCTGGGTAAAACATTTTTGCTCCTCCGAGCAGACAGTCCATAATAAAGGGGTGGCCATATTGATAAAGCAGGGAGCAGGATGTACCATCAAATCCATTCAAACCGACCATACAGGGAGGTGGGTAGTGGCCCTATTAGATTTTGGTGGTTTGGAGTTAGCATGTGCCTCCTTTTATGACCCTAACACCGATGACCCGACTTATATTTGTAAACTACAATCTAATTTAATTGAAATAGTTTCACCTTTAATCATCGGAGGTGACTTTAATGTCCTCCTTGATCCCCTAAAAGACAGATCAAATCAGAGCCATTATATAGGGGCACCTCGAGTTCGTCGTGCTATGAAGAACCTGTTGCATGATTTGGAGCTTGTAGATGTCTGGAGGCTAAAGATGGGTGACACACAGGGGTTTACGTTCCACAGCAAGAAGCATGGTCACTCATCTAGAATAGATTACGTTTTAATTGATAGACACAGTCTGGAAAATATCTCTAGTATATCGGTTTTGCCTAGTCATCTATCTGACCATGCCCCCGTGTTGTTTTCCTTTGCGGGAAAGAGGCTTAATTTGCAATCAAGATGGACGCTTAAAAGGTCCATGCTGTCAGACCCCGAAATTGCAAGGGCCGTTAAGTCAGCTACCTTAGATTATTTTTCTATAAATATAGGTTCGACCTCAATGGACTATGTTTGGGATGCCTTTAAGGCTAACCTGAGAGGTCTTCTACATAGTCTTATGTGCTCTAAGAATAGGGCAAAGGCTCGGGAATTACAGACTCTTGAGGGGAAAATTCTTCAGTTAGAGTTGGAGAGGGATCGGATCAATCGAGGGAGCCCTGAAAGGCTAGTCCAGAGGGACTTGGAAGATGTCCGCCAGGAGTACAGGGGAAGATTAGACCAGAAGAGCAGGGCTCAATGGTTGACCAAAAATATGCAAAATTTTGAGTATGGTGAGAAGGCAGGCACTTTATTGACATGGAAAGCGAGAGTAGACCGCACAAAGAATAACATCAACGAATTGATAATAAATACAGACAGAGAGAAGTCAAGCTGTTTAGAGGATATGCAAGCTAGGCTCCTCTCTCTTTTTTCAGAGCTATATAGTGAGGAGACAGTGCCTAACACCGAAACTCTTCAAATTTGGTTGGGAGAGAAAGCCCTGCCGACTCTAACGGATGAAGCCGTGAAAGTCTGGATGCTCCAATCACTGAGAGAGAGATTAAAGATCAAATAAATAAATGTAAAAACAATAAAGCAGCAGGCTCAGATGCGCTTCCCAGTGAGATTTATAAACTTCTCCTGGATGAATTGGCCCCGATATTGGGGGTTCTATTTAACTCAGTGTATAGCGAGGCAGGACAAGCCCCCAGGCCCTGGAAAGAAGCGACCATAGTACTTATATTGAAACCTGGGAAGGATCCATTGAAAGCGGATTCCTACAGACCGATCTCCTTGCTGAATGCCAATTATAAGATCTTCATGGGCATTCTGGCAGGGAGACTGGCCAAGTTGGCTCCACATTTGATTAATATCGATCAAAAGGGGCTTGTCCCAGGCAGATATATCCAGGAGCAGACACATCAGCTAATCGGTAACATCGATTTGGCTATGGCAAGATCCGAACCCTTGGCCGTTGTGGCTCTCAACGCGGCCAAGGCGTTTGACAGAGTCTGCTGGTCATATTTATGGGAGGTCCTTAGGACGATGGGCTTTGGTCCTATTTTTATCCAGACTTTGATAAATTGCTACCAGGGAGCCTCCGCTAAAATCTTGCTCAATGGCATGCTGACAGCTAGCTTTAATATTCAAAGAGGAACAAGACAGGGTTGTCCCATCTCCCCCCTGTTGTTCGATATTTACATAGAGCCATTGGCACAAGCGATAAGAATGGATGATCTAATCTCCCCTTTTAAATCTTTGCAATACTGCAGTAAAGTGGCTCTTTATGCAGATGATCTGTTGTTATACATCAACGATCCGGGGGCGGTTATACCAAGGGTTGAAGTACTGCTGGAAGAATTTGGCTCCTTCTCGGGATATCTTGCCAACACCTCTAAAACAGAGGTAATGTGCTGGAATATTGATAACTGGGTGGGTCCCATGAGTAAAGAATTTAAATATCTAGGCATTATCATTGTCAAGGATCTGGATAAAATCACACAGATCAATTTAAATAAGACCATTAAAGAGGTAGACCGTTTATTTGCCAGATGGAAAAATCTCCCCTTAACAATCTGAGTCAATTTGGTAAAAATGGTCATTCTGCCTAAGCTGACTTATCTGTTTAATGCGATTCCCTTGTCTTTCCTAGTAAAGACATCTGTAAAATCCAAAGTAAAATTGGTAGTTTTATCTGGGCAAACAAGGGTGCTAGACTATCGTGGAAAAAGCTAAGACGTAGGCTCATCAAGGGGGGGTTGGCACTTCCAGACATTGGTTGGTACTCTGTTGCCTTTCAGTTTAAAAACATCCAGATGTTACTTGGAAAGCCAGATGAGTCATCTTGGGGGAGGCTATTGGGTGAAATGGTTAAGGTGGTGGATGGAGGTGGTGGTGGGGGTTTTTTGTATAAATTTGGGGCACCAAGGTTTTTTAAACGGGTGCGTCTGAAAGTTATTGGGGCCGCCCTTGGCATTTGGTACAAGGTTAGATGCAGGTGGGAGATTGGGTATTATTCAGACTTTACCCCAATCTGGGACTCTCCGGGGACCCCACTCTGCCTGAAGGATAGCCTTGCAACTCCAGTAAGAAGGGTGGGTATAACAATTTGGTCAGAGCTTCTATCCCCAGATGGACTCCACCCCTGGGAGGTATTAAGAGCGAAAGTTGGAAGTAGTCTTTCTAGATTTAAATATCTGCAACTAGCCTCCTGGTTTACAGCTGAAAAGGGGGACGTACGAGGAGATTGGGGGTTGGAGCAGTCTCTGCAAACAGTACATCCTAAGAGGAAGGAAGTCTCTATTTGGTATAGGAAGTGTTTGGAGGCTGAAGACATGGAACATTCTCCGACGCATGTAGTTTGGAACCAATCTCCCTTCGAGTCGAATATCGAAGACCTTTACGAGCCATCTCTGAAGCTTCTTTATAAATGTGTTAAACCGGCTAGCCTAAAGAAAAACCACTTCTTTGTTATTAACAGACTTTATTACACCCCCACAAAAATTGCAAAATTTGCACCTCTATCCTCCCCTAAATGTCCTAGATGTAATCTTCTTTATGCAAATGACATACACATTTTTTATGATTGCCCTGAACTTAGAGTCTATTGGGAAGGCATTGGGGATGCTTTATGTGGTATCTTTTAGGCTAGAATTGAGGTTAATGCTTCTCTGGTAATATTTGGAGAGGATGGTGTGTCTGGGAATATGATTCAGCAGATTCATAGGGGCTTGCTGTTATATCTTGTATTAATAGCCCGGAGAGAGATCTGCATGAATTGGAAAGAACCAAGGCCCCCTAGATGTGAAGATTGGCTTAAAGCTGCGTTCGCTATGGCGCGTTTGGACCAAGGGGGATTAAGGGACAGTGCAGTAAACATCTGGCAGGCCCTAGTGTCATGGGGTAAAGAGCTAAGATTGATATAATTCCCCCCGGTGTAATTTGGTTCCATCTGGTCCTATGATTACACCAAGCCCCCAACAAAGGGGCGGGCCAGGTACGGCCTAAGCGAATGCAGGGGCCGTAGGGTGCACAGTTTGGTAAGACGGCTCTGTGTATTGCAGACGCTTATTGGTGAGATGAGGACAAAAAAAAAAAAGAGAAGCACAACGGTACTCTCAAACTGAAATTGGCAAAGATTCAGGAGACAACAGGGTTACAATGGTCAGATGCTCTGCCATTGGCTCTTTTGTCAACAAGAACAACAGCACATTCTAGAACAGAATTGTCACCATACGAGGTCGTGTTTGGACGCCCAGCAAATGTCTGGGGCGTCCCACGACCCCATAGGGTTTCTGATATTGAGTACCCTTTGTTAATTGACTACCTGTACCAGTTAACTGAAAATTTGCGTTCTATTCACCAACAGGTCCGTGAGTCCCTACCCGCTACACCAGAGAGGCCCGGGCACGACATTTGGCCTGGAGACTTTATACTAGTCAAAAACTTCCAGCGGAAGAAGAGTTTGGAGCCTCGCTGGAAGGGACCCGAACAAGTCCTCCTGGCCACTCGAAATGCTGTGAAGGTCGCCGGCCGAAAGAACTGCATCCACGCCACTCACTGCCACAGGATACCCTTGCCCTATGATCAATGGGTGAGGGACGGCATATGGGACTCTGAGTGCGAGAAGGTGCCTCAGTTCGTCCCCTTCTGTGATGCAAAGCTAACTTGGACCCAAACGGATTTGGAAAATGATGAACTGTTAAATGCAGCGGTCACCCCAGAGAATTGAGCTATTAAGGAGCCGCTATTTGTTGCTCCAACGGTGCCTGGGGCTGCCAGGTACAATTTGCGTCCTCGTTGAGGGACAGGGCACAGAAGGAAAAGCCAGATTAGATAGGGATGGACTGTGTAAGTCAGGTGTACTTTGTGATAGTACCAACGGAATTAGTTTAGGGAGATGTGAGACTTGTGCACTGTTTGCCTTCGAACTTTGGACAGGATAGCTTAAAGGGTATCCCTTTGGGGGTACCTTATCCTGATCGACGTGGGATACTTTGTGAGCTTAGGACTGAGCAAGCTCCACCACCGGTGCTCGAGCGGAAACGTATTGATGAACAATAGGAGCCTGTACCAGTGAGGCTCTGACGGACACTGGGAACACTTACCTTTACTATTATTTTTGTTGCACCATTATTCCTGTGGCACTTCTCTCCTGGTTTAATTATGCATCCCTTTGGCCCGCCTATTGATGAGGCGGAACAGCCATTTGCACCACCGCTTTCAGTGAGGGGTTGGTCGACAAAGAGTAAAATAATTGGCATATTAATAGTTGTGATTGCACTAGCAACAATGCTTAGAATATCCTGGTTTTAAGAGGAGAAATTTCCTGTACATTCCCTGGTTGGTACAACTTCCTCTCCCCCTGAACACATTATTGTTACTCAAGCCCCTCACAAAGAAGCACATAGAAAGTCCTACACAGACAATGTATTTATACAAATGTTGCATCATGCTCATAATGTGTCCAATACCACTAATTGTTGGGTTTGTGGGTTACTCCCTTCGGTCACTCATAAGAGCGACAATTTGTTGTCGATGCCACTGTCGTATACTGGCAGCTGCAATGGTTGGTATGAATTGTTTCGACTGGTGTACTTCCAATTTCATCTTTCTACTTTGGGTATGACATTTCTGATTCTCACACTGCGATTGAATATTTACACTTTTACCAAGGGTTTACCTCCATAGGACCGGCAGGACAAGGGACTCTAGGCACATTGTCCTCAAAGTCATTTTTGAATACGTATCGTAAAGTAAAGGATAATGCCTGGTTTCGAATGGAAATTACTGATTTCCAACGGTTTAACACATCTGAGTATTTTCAATCCTTCCAAGGTCGCAATATTACCAAAGATAAGCCAATACCTGTGTCAGTGGTTAATACGACAGCTAGTTTTTGTGTCTAGGGGACTGGGGAGATAAAGGTGGGGGACAGTAAATGTAATTTTACCTACAGATTGAATACGACTAATAGTCCGCCTTTGATTCTACCCCATAATGTCTATTTTGTCTGTGGATCACAAGCTCACGTCTGGCTCCTGAGGGGATGGTCTGGTACATGTTATCTCTCTTTTCTTCTTCCCCCTGTATATGTTGCCCGTCTAACTATCACAAAACTCACTGACTGCATCGTAGAAGTCCATTTCTGTCCCGAGTCAAGAGGGTTGTTGATACGAAAGATATAGATCAGATTGACACCACCGCACAGCAATTTGGGAATGCTGTGAAAGGACTGCTACCTTATTGGGGCCCTATGGCTTAAAGCCTTCAAATTCATCAGCTAACAAGAGTTGTTGAGGGGGTTATCAATACGACCGCTGGGATAATGACAAATATCACTGCTGAGCTCCAGGCTACGAGATTATTCACTTTGCAGAACAGGATGGTGCTAGATGTCATACTTGCAGATAGGGGAGGGGCCTGTCGCGTCATCGGCAGCAGCTGTTGTGTTTACATACCTGATAACGCTCCCAATGTTTGTTCAGCTATACAAAAATTACATAGACTATCTGCTGAAATATACCAGGAAGTAGGTACTTGGACACTGTTGGGGTGGTTTTGGAACAGGCTAACTTCCTGGGGTTGGAAGATCCTCACTTTCTTGGTCGTAGCTGTCGGTATCTTCTCCACATGTTGCCTCTGCATACAATGTCTACCAGCTTGTTGTTCCTATTGTATTAATGTCCTCACTCCTAAACAGAAATTGTCAATTCATGATACCTATGCTGCAATTATGTTACAAAAGGATATTGATGATTTGATGCAGATTGATGAAGGTATTTTTGAGACTACATCTTTCCTTGCAGCCTCCATCTCTGATACTGAATCTATGACTCGCTCCTAATACTGATGTTCTTTTGTCCTCGAACATGTTATATTTTCTTTGATCATTTCCTAAAATAGTTAGCTCATGCTAAAAGGAGGGTCTGTTAAAATGAAAATGTTTTCGTTACTTTTCCTGTGCATTGTTCTATGTAAGTTAGCATTCGCGGCACCATTTTAGGTTTAGCCGCCATTTTGAATCATGCTCGAAACTGCTTCTTGCCTCTTCAAGAAAATGGGTTGTGGAAAGTTTTCCTTTCTCCAAGGTTGGGCCTTGCTTTGCTAATGAATACACTGTTCTTATTAGCTCATACCTTTCTCACTAGATAAAGGCCTTCTCCCACTAGTCTAGTGGCGGGCACGGGCAAAGTGACCTTGGCTTGGAGATAGTGTGTGCCCGGCCTCACAATCAAAACCTATCCTTCTGTACTCCTTTGTTTAGCTGCATCTGCTTGGAAAATTCCATTATGGGTGTACCTTCATTGGTTCTGTACCTAATGTATCGTTATGCTTGCTGATGTCAGTCCCTCTCTGCAGCACTTCTAGAGACTGGGCAGACCGGGCTCCGCTTGAGCGTATCTGAATAAGCATATATTGGTTTGTATTCTCTACTGTCTGACCGACTCTTCATTTGTATGGAAGGCTGAGAGGAGGTCATGAGTGACCCGGGTGACCCTAATCGGGTCACTTCCTTCACTACAACATATTGAATATCCATGTTTGCATTCCACATTTTTAAAATCACTGGGTTGTAGTCATCAATATACTTTGAATCTTCGGTTCTTTTTAAGTTGTATGTATTCTTCGGAGATTTTCGAGTTATTGTATGCCTTACTGCTGACATAAAACTATTTACTCTGCCTTTAGAAATTATTGGACGTGGGAATCCAAAACAACATTTTGTATAAAATTTCCCTTTAGACTTGTATTTTCGTCGACAGTATTTTCCACATCGATGACTTTGAAACCGGAAAACTTGTTGTCTCAAGCTGTTTTCTCCTCCTTCTCTTGGAATGGCACAGGTAACATACTGTTCGATGAAAGACAAAACACTTTCATCAGTATAAGTTCCAAATTTTGGAGCATTCTTGATCCATAATAACATGTGTATAAGAGGAGCACCTCTGGCTTGGTACTCTTTTCGCCAAAAGAAATCAGTAACTTCTCCAAGAGGAGGAATATTTTTATTGCAGATAAATGACATCATACTTTGAAACCTATGGTTAAAATACCTGCAGACATTTACAGGATCAAAGGAACAGAGTTCGCCAGGTGTCTTCAATTCAATATTTTTACATTTGAATTTGTTTCTCGTACAAATTCAAGTAAATCGTCCCACGCATATTAAGCACAATTAAGTGTTACATACCATGTAGGGGTACCCAAGTTTCTTAACATACATTTAAGTTCACCGTGATCATGAAATCAATATTCATTGGTACCACATTGACATGCCATCAAATTAATTAACTGTGATTCTAAATTTTCATCTCTTTGTTGAACTTTGTCCATGAATTCTTTTGCAGAAACATATTGAAGATGAACTCCTGTTTTTAATATGTGGTTCACTGCATATGAAAGTGCAGACAAATCACTTTCAAACAAAAGATTAAATATATATGGAATGCACTGTCGAAATCTTGGATCTTCAGAGTAGAGCGGTATTCTGAAGCTGGAATCTGAACAGCTCGCTCATCAAATCGTCCATCTTTTCCAGTGGGGAACAGCTGTGGAAAACAACGAGCTTCTAAACTCTTTTCCCATACACTCATGGGAGTTCCCTTTGCTTCCTTCATTTGAAACAATTCAATACTGTTTCCTATCACTTTCTGTTTCATCTTCTAAGTATATTTCCTGTTCTTTGACATTTACATTTTTATAATAAATATTATTCTGTCCGGATATAATTTAGCCTTTTGAAGTTTATTAACATCTACAAACTCTTGCCATATTTTTCGACTCTTTGTTGGTAAAACCATTAACTAGAATAACTACTGGGTCATTTTCCTCCCTGTCTATACCAAAAGTTTCAATATTTTTCTTAAAATCTAAAGGTAAGTACACAACTCTTCCTTTCAGACCTCTTTGTAAATCTGTTGGAGGCAGCTTACCTGTTTTAGGCTCCATACGAACTATAGCCTGAAATGGGTGCACAGATTGAATGAGAATGGACTCATATGCATTCAAATCTGCCAGTTCTGGAGGAATAGCTACCAACTCTAAGTTATTATGTACTGCTATAGCTGGCATTTTGTTCTCTTCTAATTTGTTGTAACAATATTTACAAATACATTGATCAGTAGCCAACTGAAACCGACCTTCTACTAACAAATAAGCACCAAATTGCTGCCACTTATCATTGTTTTCCTTTTCACTTTTTAAATATAAATCAACATTCCTAGTTTGACTACTATAGTGAGTACGTCGACAACAAATACAAACATAGTTTGGTTTTTCAGATGAAACTGTCTTAAACTTTGTAATTTCTCCTGCAAACTCGTCAATACTAATATCTACCACCTCTTCTTCAACACCTACACTTATCAAGTTCTCACTTTCTCTACACTCCTCTTGTGAACCAAAAAAACGAAAATGTATATAATCACAAACTTTTTTTACATCTGATAATGAACGGTGCAAAAGAGCTGTGTTCATTTCACTTAAAGATAATGCAGGACTTTTTACATAGTAGAGTCTCCTTACTAACTTCTGAATTTCTGAGTGGTGTACTGCTAACATTCTTAAATGATGAAAAGTACTTTTACACACCTTTCTTGAAAGACAAGCCAGAGAATGACCCTGCAACTTAGTATACTTTCTTACTTTACATGGATCTAGTCCTTATAACATCTTAATCTTCTGTTTAAGACTTTTTTTGGCACATTCTCGTAAAGAAATTCATAATATGTCAATAGATTCCTGTCGAATACTGCGAATACTACCACAATCCCACTTATATTCTGGAACTTGTGTACGCCTCCCTTGAACTTCTTCACCTATTACTTCTTCCACATACCTAGGAAACATCTTTTCTTTTGGAATGGGACCACCATCTTTCATCTCCTAGCATCGACCATTAGTATGAACTGCATGAACTAATGTGTTCTGTTGAAAATAGCTTTCTTCATTAAAGAAAAGCTCAGTTCTAGAAGTGTGCTTCCATTCACCAGTGAAAGTTTTACAAAAGTTACTTATTGTTTTATCCAATGTTTTCATTCGCTTTAATACAAATATAAATAATTTTCGTTTCAATTCAAAAGCAGTATCTACTACACTTTCAATGTGTTGCATTTTCTTAAACGCCACTGATCTTCTTTTATACTTTTTGCAATCTTTTAATACATTTTGAATTACTCTACTTCGAAATAATCATACACGTATCTGTTTAAACTGTTTTTCATTTTTTTGTGACGTGTTCTTTTTCCAAAAACAAATGTTTTTTTCCATTACATCTGTTTATTTGCTTGTGCTTTGTTCTAAAAATTTCCTTTTTGCTTTCATTACTATTGTCTTTCTTTAATCTCTCTACAAGTGTTTTAATAAATTGTTTAGTACTCTTACCAGAAGAGACTTTATCCTCAGTAACATTTTGGTCTTTATCAAGTGCACTCTTTTTATTTTTATTTAAGTAGTTCTGTTTTCTTAGTTCTCTTCACATTTCATGTTTTCTTGCCATCTTCAATTTATAATCCAAACAAAATAATTTCCTAAAAAACAAATAATAGTTTGTTACATTAATTAACAATTTTAAATTAATGACATCTCAATATTCATAATAACTAGTAAGCAATTATTTACAATTACATTGCTATTCTCTTTATAACAAATACAAAAAAGAAAAGTGTAGAAACAAGCAAGACAACTGCAGAAAGAGAAGAAAAGGTGCTGACAGAGAAAGAAATGACAGAAAAAAAGAAAGGTTTAGAAACAACGAAAAGAAATACACAAACAACAACATAGCTACTAAAGATGTGAGAAATGCAGAAAGAGGCAACAGAGGTGCAGAAAGAGACAAAAGAAGAAGAGAAACAAGCAAGAAAAGTACAAAAAGAAGCAAGAAAATTGCAAAAACATACAAAACAAGTGCAGAAAGACAGGAAAGAACAGTTAAAAAAGACAGGAGAGGTGCAATAAATTAGTAAACAGGTGCAAAAAAGGGCAAAAGGAATGCAGAAAGAGGCAAGAGAGGTGCACAAACAAGCAACAGAGGTGCACACAGAGGAAAGAACTATAGTGAAAGACACAAGAGGAATGGTAAAAGAAGCAACAGAGGTACAGAAAAAGGAAAGCCAGGAGGATATAGAGGCAAAGAAGTACAGAAAAAAGTAAATGAAGTGCAGAAACAAACAAAATATATACAGAAAGAAGCAAGAGAGCTCCTCAAATTGATAAGAGAGGTACCGAAAGAGGTAAAAGAAGATGCAGAAAGAATTAAGAGACATACAAAAAGAGGCAAGAAAGCTGCACAAACAGATATGAGAGGTAGAGAAAGAGCAAAGACCGGTGCAGATAGACATTAGAGGGTTGCAACAAAGAAGCAAAACAGCTGCTGAAAGAAACAAGAGAAGTGCAGAATGAATCAACAGAAGTACACAAAGAGATGAGACAGGTGCAGAAAGAGACAAAATAAATGAATAAAGAAACAAAAGAGGTGCAGAAACAGTGAAGAGAAGTCCAAAAAGAACCAAGAGAACTCTAGAAATGCAAAACAGCAATCTATGTAATGTTACTGTTATAACTCGCCATATTATAGAAAACATGCAAACATGTGTCTCTACCTTTTGCTAGTGCCATCACACATAATAGAAACATACAAATACATATATATATATGTTACACACATGTACCATCTTCACTAGTATAATACCTCACTCACAAGACCATGAAGTCCTTTAAAAATGCCAGACTGTATTTCCCATTTCAAAGAGACACCTAAATGTATGCGGTTTACTTCAAGTGTACCATTTCACAGACTCATACGAGGTAGCCTAATCATCACTAATCCCTCTGCCTACATATCTAAAACCTCACTTTTGTGCTACAGCATCAGTGTTCAGCGACTACTGACAGTGTTGGGCCTAGCGAAATATAAAGCAGCAACCCTTTGCATGTGTGTATTGTAACTCTCTCTATATTCCAAAGCAACCATACATGTGTCTGTACCTTTTCCTACTGGCATTATATAAAAAAGAAACATACAAATAGATGTATACCTGAGTACTGCCTGAGTGAGTTTATGACTGCAAGGGTAATGTCTGGGTGATTACATCAGTGCATGGGTAGTGCCTGAGTAAAAGTATGACTGCAAAAGTAATGCCTGGTGTAGGAAGGTGGAATCTGACTATATGGTTGCCCCCACTTTTTTTTATGGTGTTTTGCTGTTTTATGACTTAGTTGGACTGGGATCCTGCTATTCAGGGCCCCAGTCTATCTGCTTTCTCTGTAAAAAGGTTTCCATGTGCCTTAGGCACATCTCTGATTGGAATCTGGAGTGCCCTTATAAGTCCCTAGTATATGGTATACTATGTACCAAGGGCATAGGTACCTCAGAGGCCTGCCAGGGGCTGCAGCATGTATTATGCCACCCCTGGAAGGCCATCCAAACTGACACCACAGGTCTGCTACTGCAGCCTGGGTAAGGTGGTGCATGCACCCCTTACTGTGATATAGGTTACCTATATCACTAAATACATACACACATATAAACCTATAAGTCACTCCTAAGGCAGGCCTTATCAATCCTAAAGGCAGAGTGCATGGTTCCTATGTGAGAGGGTGCCCCTGCATGAGCAGGGCCCCTCTGCAGTGTTCGGAGACCATCTCTGATGCTGTTTGTAGTGCAGCCTGACCATATACTCTTAAGCGCATTATATCCTCGCGGTAAAATGCTAACTTTGGAATGGCTGCACCTAAACATGTCGTGTTTGGTGTCAAACATCTTGGAATACTACCCCCCGCCAATACTGGCGGCGGGGGTAGCATTCCACCCTTCTAGAGGGAAAGACATGTTAACTCTGGCTTACCCGGTAACTTCTTTCTGAAGCCCTGGCATCACAAAATGGATGCTGCTGCCACAGACACAAGTCTGGCCTCCTGCTGCTGGACGAAACTCCGGCAGGGGAGGCCTGGACAATAGGTTTCCTGTTGCAGGGAGGTGTGACCACCTCCCCAGACAGGATAATGTGTATTGGGGCTGGGTGGGTGCACTCTTAGAGTGCTTTGAAGTCCTGCACTGGGGGAGCAAAAGGCTCCTCTGTGCATATGCCAGTTCAAACCAGCTCAGGGGCTACCTGCCCCTGCTCTGGCGCGAAACTGGACAAAGGGAAGTGGGTGTAGCCACCCCTCCCTTGACCCTCCCATAGGTGGGGTCATAGAGTTAGTCCCTCCCTGTTTTACTGGTTAAAATGGGGAACCCTTGCCACAGCAAGATTAGATATCCCTGGACTAAACTTTGAAACTGAATCCTGGACCTTCGACGCTCTACATCACGATTAGAGGACTGAAGAATCTCCCTTGGGGTCAAGGAGTGACTCCCCTGCTTGGCAGGCACCAAAAACGATAACGACGGTCGCAAACTACGCCGCTCCCGCCGGAGTCCGAAGTCCCTGCAGCCCAAGAAGTGGATTTCCTGACTTCTCCAAGGCCATCGTGAGTCCCCAGCGAAGCTGAGGCAAGTGGACCCCACGAGTGACGAGGAACCGCGACCCCTGGGTACCGTGCACTATTGTCGAGTGCAACCCCTTCACAACGTTCTACGAACCTGTGCTTTGGACCACGTATGGTCCCAACCTCCAGCAGGAATCCCTCCGAAGATCAGAGGCCTACACTGTCCCGAGTGACCGTGGGCCCCTGTTGAGTGATTCCGCCCGAGGTGTCTTCGCGATCCCTTGCCAGCCGGCTCGTGGGTCCCCAGAAGACTTTCTAAAGAAACCAAAGGGCTCCCCTGGTTGCTCCAGGCCTGCCCTGACTTACCCTCGCTGGGTGAGTTCCCCAGACCTTGCTGGTCTGCACCATCGACAATCTTTAGCTACATCGAGACTTGCCGTTGCCAAGGCTTGTTGGGTCCAATCCGGTCGCCGACACCGCAGCACTTGACAGACATCGTGTACCAGCCCGAATCCTGCTCCTGGTTGCCGACAACGCCTCCTGGACCTCGTGGCTGCAGAAACAAGATGACTGTCAACGCACCTGAAGCACTCGACATCGGTGGGCATCTGTCCATCGCCTTCCTGGTCACTGGCTAGTGACCCAGACTCTGTCCCCTCTGCTTTCAGGTTCACCAGAACTCCGATCCACTCTTGGATCCACCCGGACACTTTTCTCTTGGCCGCCAGCAGCACTTTGCAGCAGATCGCCATTCGAAACGACGACGAAACCCGACCCCGAAAGGCACCTATGCACCCGGCTTCCCTGGGTGAGGTAACACGAGTACTCCGGTGCTCCCGTGGGTAGAGACTCTTCAAAGTCCTAGATCTCAAAGGGTTTTGTCCTAGTCCTCTTTAAAGTGTCCCTTTCCTCTATTTTCCCGATCCCGACTTTCTCCATAGAAGTTAACGGCGTATCGCGGTTGTGTATTTACACTGCACGCGTCTCCCGTGGGTCCCCTGTGTCACTACCTTGGGTGGTTCCTTGTGGTCCAAGCACTTCTAGAGGCTCTAGGCCTAGTGTCTAGTTCAGTCGTGGTTCGCATACCACTTTATTGGTATATGGTTTGGTACGCCCCTAGGGCCCAAACGTGTATTTGTGCTATTACTGTGATTTAAGATCTTATAACCTATGTACTTCGAACTCTAGCCTCATAAAGAGACTAGAGGGGTGTGTTTAGTAATAAATACATATATTTTGAATATATACCTGGTGTGGTGCTCTTTCATTTGGTCACTCAAGAGATTATAGACTGGTAAAACAAGCTGCTTTACATTCCTTCAAGACTTAGCCTGAAGGCTGCTCTCCACAGCTACCACTAGGATAGCTTTCAATAAGGTTGTCTTTAACCTACCTACCATAAGAGTCGATTTGGACTGGTGCAAGGTGCCCACTATAATTAGTGGACAGCATATGCCAGGCCAACTTCTCACATTGGTGTGCAGCGTGTGGGATTCCAGCTTGCTATTGTTTTACCAGATAATCTCAATTGAATTGATCAACTGAAAACCACTAAAGGTACCTAAGGTACATATAATTTAAGCTTAGAATAACAGTAAGTTCTACTGAACTTAGAGTTGTGTGTTAAGGGATAGCACAACCCTTTCTACAACTCAAGAGAGTTTAGTAGGCCACACTAGAGTAGGTAGTGCATACACCACACCACACTAGTAATGTCTTTAAAAGCAGGATCCAAAGATTCCTTGCAGGAAGCCATTGAGCTTCCACCCTCCAAGTATGATACACTCCAATTCTTGGAATTGAGAGCTTTATGTAACGTGAGGAAATTAAGGACAGGCCAAAGTCCCACCACCCAACACCTCAAGGAGTTGTTGGTGGCTTATGATCTTAGTAAGTCCTCAGAGACTGAAGGGGTAGGAGCAGAGGGTGGGCCAGCAGATGAGGAAGGGGCCAGGGGTACCACTACCCCCAGCCCCCTCTGAAACTGACCAGGAGGGTGACAATGACCCTGACCTGGAAAACCCAATCCCTTCTGGGGAAGATGAAGATGAGGATCTAGAAAACCACACCTTTGTCCCCCAGGAAGGATTATGAGTGTGCTCAGAAAGTCTAGGTCTCCTTCTCAGGAGTCTAACCACTCTGGCACCTCCATAGGGAGCTCTGTTTCTTCTCACAGGAGGGAATCCTCTCATGAGAGAAGAAAGAGACTGGTCCAGTATGAGGAAACTCAACTAGAGATCAGGAAGAAGCAATTAGCTTTAGATAGGGAATCCCTAGATCTCCTTAGCGAGAGAAGAAAGTTGGGACTAGAGTCCCATGGTGGCAGCAATATCCCTAGAGATAGGGAAAGGTCTTATGACCATAGAAACCTAAACAAGATTGTCCCTCCCTACCAGAGTGGGGATGACATCCACAAATGGATAACTGCACTGGAGAGGGCCTGTAAAGTTCAGAAGGTCCCCCAGAGGCAGTGGGCAGCAATCTTGTGGCTCTCCTTTGCAGACAAAGGTAGAGACAAGCTCCTCACTGTAAGAGAAGAGGATGCTGACAATTACACAGTCTTGAAGAGTGCTCTGATAGATGGGTTTGGCCTAACCACTGAACAGTATAGGTTGAAGTTCAGAGACACCCAAAAAGCTCAGACTCAAGACTGGGTTGATTTTGTAGATTGTGCTACAAAGGCTCTGGAAGGTTGGATACATGGCAACAAAGTGCATGACTTTTTAGGATTGTACAATTTGATTATGAGGGAGCAGATCCTTAATAATTGTCAAAACCAGCTTTTGCACCAGTATCTGGTGGACTCTGATCTGACCTCTCCCCAAGAATTGGGAAAGAAGGCAGACAAATGGGTCAGAACCAGAGTAAAAACTAGAAATCAGGGTGGTGACCAGAAGAAAGATTCTACTAAGTCCCAAGAGAAAGGTGGGGATAAATCTAAGGATAAGTCCCCTACAGGGCCCCAAAATTCCTCTTCTGGGGTGGGTCCCAAACTCCTTCCTCTCCTGAAAAGAAACCATATTGCCATGTCTGTAAAAAGCCTGGGCACTGGAAAACTGATCCCAGTTGCCCCAGGATTGGCAATAAAGAAAATGTTCCTCCCACAACTACTACCACCCCTCCTGGTACTACCAGTAGTAATCCTCCAGTTGGGAGTAGTGCACCCAAAAAGTTAGGTGCTTTTGCAAGAGGAACAGAGGTGGGCCCTAGTTTAGACAGGGACCCCTCAACAGACTCCTCTGACTCTGATGGTGGTATAGGATTTGCCACCTTTACCATGGGTCCCATAGCATTGGGCAGGTACAGACTGGAGCCAATGATTAATGGTCAGAAAGCTGTGGCATTTAGGGGCACAGGGGCTAGTGTCACCATGGTGGCAGGGAAACTAGTCCCCCCTCACCAGCTTTTACCTGAGTTTAAATACCAGGTGACCAACATTGATGGTGTCAGAACAGATCACCCCATGGCCATAGTCAATCTCAGCTGGGAGGGGGTCACAGGCCCAAAAAGAGTGGCAGTGTCCCCAACCCTACCTGTAGATTGCCTGATGGGCAATGATTTGGAAATTTCAGCCTGGGCTGAAGTTGAACACCAAACCCATCTTAGGATGTTGGGCGTCCCTGCAAAGGTTAGTGGGGCTGTGATGGCCACAGCCCCAGCCCAAGAATTTGGAGAGATGGAGCCTGAAAGAATGGCCCACTCTCCCCCAAAAGAGAGCACAAGGGTTGAAGACAAGTCTTCTTCCCCCCAGACAGTAGGTAAGGGTCAGCCTCCTCAGGGAACTGACCCTACCCCTAGTGAAGGAACTGCCACAGAGGTAGTCAGGCCTGGCCTGGCCACACCCCTGATGGCAGAGGACCCTTCCAAGGTGGTACCCAGTCTGGAGCAGGTAACCTGCCCCTCTCTACCCTGCCTCAGTCAGCCCAGGGCTGCAGAGGTCAGGGAGGTCAGTGGACCCCCCTGGGCCCCCTGTCCAGAGGAAGCCCCCCATCAGCAGATTAGGGGCACCCAGTCTAGTAGCCCTAGCCAGGTGAAAATTCCTCTACACACTGAGGGATCCCCCATACCTTTATGTAGGGACCTCCCCCAGAAGGACTCTGGTAGGCAAGGGCAAACCTGGGACCAGAAGGTTCCAAACCTGCCATGTCCCTCCAGTGTTCCATCCAAAGGGACCCAACCCCCAGCTGTAGGCAGCCAAAGGTTGACCCTTAGAGCAAAGTGCAACTCAGTCATGGAAAGACAGGCATACATGGTGACCAGTGATCTGAGGAAGCTGAGGCCAACATTCCTAGGGCCTCACTTCCCTACTCAGACACCTCACCAGCCTTGTACTTTACCTAAGCACACCAGAGGTAGTGATTCCCCATGGTGGAGACCCTCTCATACCCTTAGGGTGAGGGATTGCTTAGTGGACCATAACATAGGGGGCAACCATGCTAGTGCAGGTGCTTCCTTATATGGCCACTTAGTCAATATAGGCTCAACTGGCCAAGGTTAGCCTTATCTCCTTTCGTTTGGGGGGGTTATGTAGGAAGGTGGAATCTGACTATATGGTTGCCCCCACTTTTTTTATGGTGTTTTGCTGGTTTATGACTTAGTTGGACTGGGATCCTGCTATTCAGGGCCCCAGTCTATCTGCTTTCTCTGTAAAAGGTTTCCATGTGCCTTAGGCACATCTCTGATTGGAATCTGGAGTGCCCTTATAAGTCCCTAGTATATGGTATACTATGTACCAAGGGCATAGGTACCTCAGAGGCCTGCCAGGGGCTGCAGCATGTATTATGCCACCCCTGGAAGGCCATCCAAACTGACACCACAGGTCTGCTACTGCAGCCTGGGTAAGGTGGTGCATGCACCCCTTACTGTGATATAGGTTACCTATATCACTAAATACATACACACATATAAACCTATAAGTCACTCCTAAGGCAGGCCTTATCAATCCTAAAGGCAGAGTGCATGGTTCCTATGTGAGAGGGTGCCCCTGCATGAGCAGGGCCCCTCTGCAGCGTTCGGAGACCATCTCTGATGCTGTTTGTAGTGCAGCCTGACCATATACTCTTAAGCGCATTATATCCTCGCGGTAAAATGCTAACTTTGGAATGGCTGCACCTAAACATGTCGTGTTTGGTGTCAAACATCTTGGAATACTACCCCCCGCCAATCCTGGCGGCGGGGGTAGCATTCCACCCTTCTAGAGGGAAAGACATGTTAACTCTGGCTTACCCGGTAACTTCTTTCTGAAGCCCTGGCATCACAAAATGGATGCTGCTGCCACAGACACAAGTCTGGCCTCCTGCTGCTGGACGAAACTCCGGCAGGGGAGGCCTGGACAATAGGTTTCCTGTTGCAGGGAGGTGTGACCACCTCCCCAGACAGGATAATGTGTATTGGGGCTGGGTGGGTGCACTCTTAGAGTGCTTTGAAGTCCTGCACTGGGGGAGCAAAAGGCTCCTCTGTGCATATGCCAGTTCAAACCAGCTCAGGGGCTACCTGCCCCTGCTCTGGCGTGAAACTGGACAAAGGGAAGTGGGTGTAGCCACCCCCTCCCTTGACCCTCCCATAGGTGGGGTCATAGAGTTAGTCCCTCCCTGTTTTACTGGTTAAAATGGGGAACCCTTGCCACAGCAAGATTAGATATCCCTGGACTAAACTTTGAAACTGAATCCTGGACCTTCGACGCTCTAAATCACGATTAGAGGACTGAAGAATCTCCCTTGGGGTCAAGGAGTGACTCCCCTGCTTGGCAGGCACCAAAAACGATAACGACGGTCGCAAACTACGCCGCTCCCGCCGGAGTCCGAAGTCCCTGCAGCCCAAGAAGTAAATTTTCTGACTTCTCCAAGGCCATCGTGAGTCCCCAGCGAAGCTGAGGCAAGTGGACCCCACGAGTGACGAGGAACCGCGACCCCTGGGTACCGTGCACTATTGTCGAGTGCAACCCCTTCACAACGTTCTACGAACCTGTGCTTTGGACCACGTATGGTCCCAACCTCCAGCAGGAATCCCTCCAAAGATCAGAGGCCTACACTGTCCCGAGTGACCGTGGGCCCCTGTTGAGTGATTCCGCCCGAGGTGTCTTCGCGATCCCTTGCCAGCCGGCTCGTGGGTCCCCAGAAGACTTTCTAAAGAAACCAAAGGGCTCCCCTGGTTGCTCCAGGCCTGCCCTGACTTACCCTCGCTGGGTGAGTTCCCCAGACCTTGCTGGTCTGCACCATTGACAATCTTTAGCTACATCGAGACTTGCCGTTGCCAAGGCTTGTTGGGTCCAATCTGGTCGCCGACACCGCAGCACTTGACAGACATCGTGTACCAGCCCGAATCCTGCTCCTGGTCACCGACAACGCCTCTTGGACCTCGTGGCTGCAGAAACAAGACGACCGTCAATGCACCTGAAGCACTCGACATCGGTGGGCATCTGTCCATCGCCTTCCTGGTCACTGGCTAGTGACCCAGACTCTGTCTCCTCTGCTTTCAGGTTCACCAGAACTCCGATCCACTCTTGGATCCACCCGAACACTTTTCTCTTGGCCGCCAGCAGCACTTTGCACAGATCGCCATTCGAAACGACGACGAAACCCGACCCCGAAAGGCACCTATGCACCCGGCTTCCCTGGGTGAGGTAACACGAGTACTCCGGTGCTCCCGTGGGTAGAGACTCTTCAAAGTCCTAGATCTCAAAGGGTTTTGTCCTAGTCCTCTTTAAAGTGTCCCTTTCCTCTATTTTCCCGATCCCGACTTTCTCCATAGAAGTTAACGGCGTATCGCGGTTGTGTATTTACACTGCACGCGTCTCCCGTGGGTCCCCTGTGTCACTACCTTGGGTGGTTCCTTGTGGTCCAAGCACTTCTAGAGGCTCTAGGCCTAGTGTCTAGTTCAGTCGTGGTTCGCATACCACTTTATTGGTATATGGTTTGGTACGCCCCTAGGGCCCAAACGTGTATTTGTGCTATTACTGTGATTTAAGATCTTATAACCTATGTACTTCGAACTCTAGCCTCATAAAGAGACTAGAGGGGTGTGTTTAGTAATAAATACATATATTTTGAATATATACCTGGTGTGGTGCTCTTTCATTTGGTCACTCAAGAGATTATAGACTGGTAAAACAAGCTGCTTTACATTCCTTCAAGACTTAGCCTGAAGGCTGCTCTCCACAGCTACCACTAGGATAGCTTTCAATAAGGTTGTCTTTAACCTACCTACCATAAGAGTCGATTTGGACTGGTGCAAGGTGCCCACTATAATTAGTGGACAGCATATGCCAGGCCAACTTCTCACATTGGTGTGCAGCGTGTGGGATTCCAGCTTGCTATTGTTTTACCAGATAATCTCAATTGAATTGATCAACTGAAAACCACTAAAGGTACCTAAGGTACATATAATTTAAGCTTAGAATAACAGTAAGTTCTACTGAACTTAGAGTTGTGTGTTAAGGGATAGCACAACCCTTTCTACAACTCAAGAGAGTTTAGTAGGCCACACTAGAGTAGGTAGTGCATACACCACACCACACTAGTAATGTCTTTAAAAGCAGGATCCAAAGATTCCTTGCAGGAAGCCATTGAGCTTCCACCCTCCAAGTATGATACACTCCAATTCTTGGAATTGAGAGCTTTATGTAACGTGAGGAAATTAAGGACAGGCCAAAGTCCCACCACCCAACACCTCAAGGAGTTGTTGGTGGCTTATGATCTTAGTAAGTCCTCAGAGACTGAAGGGGTAGGAGCAGAGGGTGGGCCAGCAGATGAGGAAGGGGCCAGGGGTACCACTACCCCCAGCCCCCTCTGAAACTGACCAGGAGGGTGACAATGACCCTGACCTGGAAAACCCAATCCCTTCTGGGGAAGATGAAGATGAGGATCTAGAAAACCACACCTTTGTCCCCCCAGGAAGGATTATGAGTGTGCTCAGAAAGTCTAGGTCTCCTTCTCAGGAGTCTAACCACTCTGGCACCTCCATAGGGAGCTCTGTTTCTTCTCACAGGAGGGAATCCTCTCATGAGAGAAGAAAGAGACTGGTCCAGTATGAGGAAACTCAACTACAGATCAGGAAGAAGCAATTAGCTTTAGATAGGGAATCCCTAGATCTCCTTAGCGAGAGAAGAAAGTTGGGACTAGAGTCCCATGGTGGCAGCAATATCCCTAGAGATAGGGAAAGGTCTTATGACCATAGAAACCTAAACAAGATTGTCCCTCCCTACCAGAGTGGGGATGACATCCACGAATGGATAACTGCACTGGAGAGGGCCTGTAAAGTTCAGAAGGTCCCCCAGAGGCAGTGGGCAGCAATCTTGTGGCTCTCCTTTGCAGACAAAGGTAGAGACAAGCTCCTCACTGTAAGAGAAGAGGATGCTGACAATTACACAGTCTTGAAGAGTGCTCTGATAGATGGGTTTGGCCTAACCACTGAACAGTATAGGTTGAAGTTCAGAGACACCCAAAAGCTCAGACTCAAGACTGGGTTGATTTTGTAGATTGTGCTACAAAGGCTCTGGAAGGTTGGATACATGGCAACAAAGTGCATGACTTTTTAGGATTGTACAATTTGATTATGAGGGAGCAGATCCTTAATAATTGTCAAAACCAGCTTTTGCACCAGTATCTGGTGGACTCTGATCTGACCTCTCCCCAAGAATTGGGAAAGAAGGCAGACAAATGGGTCAGAACCAGAGTAAAAACTAGAAATCAGGGTGGTGACCAGAAGAAAGATTCTACTAAGTCCCAAGAGAAAGGTGGGGATAAATCTAAGGATAAGTCCCCTACAGGGCCCCAAAATTCCTCTTCTGGGGTGGGTCCCAAACTCCTTCCTCTCCTGAAAAGAAACCATATTGCCATGTCTGTAAAAAGCCTGGGCACTGGAAAACTGATCCCAGTTGCCCCAGGATTGGCAATAAAGAAAATGTTCCTCCCACAACTACTACCACCCCTCCTGGTACTACCAG
This sequence comes from Calotriton arnoldi, assembly GCA_963921515.1. Lineage (NCBI taxonomy): Eukaryota > Metazoa > Chordata > Amphibia > Caudata > Salamandridae > Calotriton > Calotriton arnoldi. Next base: position 2,343 of record CAWUFW010011955.1, on the reverse strand, counting down.
TAGTAATCCTCCAGTTGGGAGTAGTGCACCCAAAAAGTTAGGTGCTTTTGCAAGAGGAACAGAGGTGGGCCCTAGTTTAGACAGGGACCCCTCAACAGACTCCTCTGACTCTGATGGTGGTATAGGATTTGCCACCTTTACCATGGGTCCCATAGCATTGGGCAGGTACAGACTGGAGCCAATGATTAATGGTCAGAAAGCTGTGGCATTTAGGGGCACAGGGGCTAGTGTCACCATGGTGGCAGGGAAACTAGTCCCCCTCACCAGCTTTTACCTGAGTTTAAATACCAGGTGACCAACATTGATGGTGTCAGAACAGATCACCCCATGGCCATAGTCAATCTCAGCTGGGAGGGGTCACAGGCCCAAAAAGAGTGGCAGTGTCCCCAACCCTACCTGTAGATTGCCTGATGGGCAATGATTTGGAAATTTCAGCCTGGGCTGAAGTTGAACACCAAACCCATCTTAGGATGTTGGGCGTCCCTGCAAAGGTTAGTGGGGCTGTGATGGCCACAGCCCCAGCCCAAGAATTTGGAGAGATGGAGCCTGAAAGAATGGCCCACTCTCCCCAAAAGAGAGCACAAGGGTTGAAGACAAGTCTTCTTCCCCCAGACAGTAGGTAAGGGTCAGCCTCCTCAGGGAACTGACCCTACCCCTAGTGAAGGAACTGCCACAGAGGTAGTCAGGCCTGGCCTGGCCACACCCCTGATGGCAGAGGACCCTTCCAAGGTGGTACCCAGTCTGGAGCAGGTAACCTGCCCCTCTCTACCCTGCCTCAGTCAACCCAGGGCTGCAGAGGTCAGGGAGGTCAGTGGACCCCCCGGGCCCCCTGTCCAGAGGAAGCCCCCATCAGCAGATTAGGGGCACCCAGTCTAGTAGCCCTAGCCAGGTGAAAATTCCTCTACACACTGAGGGATCCCCCATACCTTTATGTAGGGACCTCCCCAGAAGGACTCTGGTAGGCAAGGGCAAACCTGGGACCAGAAGGTTCCAAACCTGCCATGTCCCTCCAGTGTTCCATCCAAAGGGACCCAAGCCCCAGCTGTAGGCAGCCAAAGGTTGACCCTTAGAGCAAAGTGCAACTCAGTCATGGAAAGACAGGCATACATGGTGACCAGTGATCTGAGGAAGCTGAGGCCAACATTCCTAGGGCCTCACTTCCCTACTCAGACACCTCACCAGCCTTGTACTTTACCTAAGCACACCAGAGGTAGTGATTCCCCATGGTGGAGACCCTCTCATACCCTTAGGGTGAGGGATTGCTTAGTGGACCATAACATAGGGGGCAACCATGCTAGTGCAGGTGCTTCCTTATATGGCCACTTAGTCAATATAGGCTCAACTGGCCAAGGTTAGCCTTATCTCCTTTCGTTTGGGGGGTTATGTAGGAAGGTGGAATCTGACTATATGGTTGCCCCCACTTTTTTTATGGTGTTTTGCTGGTTTATGACTTAGTTGGACTGGGATCCTGCTATTCAGGGCCCCAGTCTATCTGCTTTCTCTGTAAAAGGTTTCCATGTGCCTTAGGCACATCTCTGATTGGAATCTGGAGTGCCCTTATAAGTCCCTAGTATATGGTATACTATGTACCAAGGGCATAGGTACCTCAGAGGCCTGCCAGGGGCTGCAGCATGTATTATGCCACCCCTGGAAGGCCATCCAAACTGACACCACAGGTCTGCTACTGCAGCCTGGGTAAGGTGGTGCATGCACCCCTTACTGTGATATAGGTTACCTATATCACTAAATACATACACACATATAAACCTATAAGTCACTCCTAAGGCAGGCCTTATCAATCCTAAAGGCAGAGTGCATGGTTCCTATGTGAGAGGGTGCCCCTGCATGAGCAGGGCCCCTCTGCAGCGTTCGGAGACCATCTCTGATGCTGTTTGTAGTGCAGCCTGACCATATACTCTTAGCGCATTATATCCTCGCGGTAAAATGCTAACTTTGGAATGGCTGCACCTAAACATGTCGTGTTTGGTGTCAAACATCTTGGAATACTACCCCCCCGCCAATCCTGGCGGCGGGGGTAGCATTCCACCCTTCTAGAGGGAAAGACATGTTAACTCTGGCTTACCCGGTAACTACTTTCTGAAGCCCTGGCATCACAAAATGGATGCTGCTGCCACAGACACAAGTCTGGCCTCCTGCTGCTGGACGAAACTCCGGCAGGGGAGGCCTGGACAATAGGTTTCCTGTTGCAGGGAGGTGTGACCACCTCCCCAGACAGGATAATGTGTATTGGGGCTGGGTGGGTGCACTCTTAGAGTGCTTTGAAGTCCTGCACTGGGGGAGCAAAAGGCTCCTCTGTGCATATGCCAGTTCAAACCAGCTCAG